>JACEVL010000006.1:957279-1192279 GCA_020284085.1 Aporrectodea caliginosa | reverse complement strand
GGACCGCACACGATTTTGGCAAAGAAGCAACAGCAATTGACGTCATCGGTCACGTGAAAAATCTTTTATTTCGGAATTACTTTTGCCCCGGTTCTATATTATTCTTCACACCTACCGATATATGAAGGTAATTATATTATTATTTCTGCTTCTCTGTTGCGGCACAATTTTTTGGAATTGATTTTATCTTCGAAAGCATTGCCATTCTTTAAACAGATGCGCCAATGGCATTGGGCTATTTATGCACTCCATATACGTTACATACTTCATCACGTCATACTTTTTCGCTGTTGCTGCTGCTGTTAATTGCACGCGCGAAGACAATAGGCCTACCCAAATGCATAATTCTTTTCTACGAGTATGTTTCCTTATCTTCCGACTCAATAACACCTTCAGTACCTACCTTTCCAGCTTCCATAAATACATCCACATTATCCACTCACTCACAATATGCTTAACCACTTCAACGATTTGAAGTGGGCATTTTTTCCCGCTGGAGGCTCAATTTCAACCACTCTCTAAATGACGCCATCCTGCAGGTTTCTCGTCCAATGCCTTCGCCGAGGAGTCGACGGTTGCCAGCGAGGGCCTTCGAGTCGTTGCGTTACCTTGACGGGTCGTTTAGTAAGGGAGGCAGACATCGGATCGCCAACAGCGAGGCCGCTAATTGCCCGCACGTCGCTCTCTCGGCCTATTTACCGCCGCCTCCGCCGTTCACACCAAATGGCCGCCGTCGCTCGATCGACGCGTTGCCTTTATTATCGCTCAGTCGTTAATCGACAGCTGTTCCGCCGCCTGGCTTCCGTACCAGTCGCCACCGCCGATGATGGACCAGCGTCGGCTGTTCATAGCTGTCTGCCTCCGTCTCGATCCCTTCCATCCATCCATCTATACATCCATCCATCCATCCGCTTTCCTCTCCAACGCCTTCGGGGAACTCTTTCCCCCTCCTCCAACCCCACATCCACTTCTGTTTCCTGCTCCTTACCTCTTTATCCTTGTACTCCTTCTTATTACTCCTTCTCCTCCTCCTCCTCCTGCTCCTGCTGCTCCTCCTTCTCCTCGACGCGTGAGGATGATTTTCCGAGTTAGCGCCGGCGATTGTCTGATGTCGGAAGGATGTAATTGATCGGACGTTTGTCTCTACTTTGAGGACGAAAGGCTAACCAGGAGGAAGGAAAGAAGAAAGGAAGGAAGGAAAAAGAAGGAAGGAAGGAAGGAAGGAAGGAAGGAAGGAATGAAGGAAGGAAGAAAGGAAGAAGGAAGGAAGGAAGGAAAGAAGGAAGGAAGGAAGGAAGGAAGGAGGAAGGAAGGAAGGAAGAAAGAAAGGAAGGAAGGAAGAAGGAAGGAAGGAAGGAAGGAAGGAAGGAAAGAAGGAAGGAAGGAATGAAGGAAGGAAAGAAGGAAGGAAGGAAAGGAAGGAAAGAAAGAAGGAAGAAGGAATGAAAGAAGGAAAGAAGGAAGGAAGGAAGGAAAGAAGGAAAGAAGCAGGTAGGAGGGAAGGAAAAGGAAAGAAGGAAGGAAAGAAAAATAAAAGAACGAGGGATCGAAGGAAAGAAGACAGGAGAGAAAGGACGGAAGGAAGTGAGGAAAGAAAGAAGGAAGCAAAGAAGAAAATAAGACAGAAAGTACAGAATAAAGAATGAAGGAAGGCAAGAAAAGAGGAAGAAAAGAAGGAAGAGTGGGAAAGGAATTGAAGAAGAAAGAGAACTGCAGAAATGAATGTAGGATAGGAGATGCAACAGAAGAAAGTATACAGGAAAAGGAAGGAAAAGACAGATAGAAAAAGGGGAAGAGGAAGTTGTAAAGCGAGGGAAGAATAGCGTAATGTATACCAGACTGTTGAAGGTTGTGACACCGGATATTATGGGAAGAGAGAAGGGGAGCTATTGCGGGAAGTAAGAAAGTAAAGGATACACACCAGAGAGCAAGTTGCGTTGAAAGACGAAAAAGACTACGACTATCTGGCCTACATTAACTCCTAGTCTGCATATATTGTTTATCCCAATTGCAAAATGATGAAGAGAAGTATAACAAGAATTGTGAAGGAGAGAGAGGGAGAGACAGACAGACAGTCAGACAAACATACATACAGACAGACAGAGTGAGAGGGGAAAGAAGGTCAATTGGGACTTGAGGAAGTTGTGCGTCGTGCCTGACGCCATTTAGAAACCAAGTTCGCCATAATATTTATCTTTTATAAGGGAATGACGTAAAGCTAATACTTGTCGATTGTCTGCACAGACAGAACTTCGAGTGGAACGTTCATTAAGCGCAAAAACTACGATTCGATTTCTAATCTTCTGAGTATACAGGAAACAAGAAACATTCGAACAAACCTTAGTGGCAACAAGCAGATAGACAAAGACAGACAGACAGACAGAATGGTAGACGGATTAAGGAAACATAGAGATCAACGTTTTTGTCGTATCTTCTACCTCGTCAATTACGTCACAGACTATCGCTGCCGCCCTTCACCAGATGGCGGTAACCTTAGTGATGTTGATAGAAGGGCTCCGCTTCATAATTACTCCACCGTCCTCTGTGACGCATGCACTTTCCGCCTATATAGTATATAGTATATAGTACGGTTTCGTGGTTGGACGATATATCACAGATTGGGTTAATGAGCTTCGGGTGCATCTCGTCTTCTTTCTCCCATGGGGTCTGTAATTAATCGTCTATGCCGCCTTTCAGTTTGCGGGCAGTAAATACCAACAATCACCCGATTTCGACCTCTGTAGTCAACTGGTCGGGAATCAGAAACTTGTAAAGCAGAACCCTAATAATTTCGACACGGATCATCGATCTACCTAACGATTCGATGCTAATTATACACCTAATCAACCGACATATGTTATATATATAGTTACATACAGTATATACAGTTGTATGTACATGTATGTATATCATTATATTTTTATCCGTGCCTGTATAAGTAAATTATATGTGTTCTCATCGGCTTCTACCGTATACATTATTAGAGAAGAGAGATAATATACGTGAGGTGAGTTTTAGCTGCTTATGAGCTTGTATACGAGGGCCATTGTCATAATGTACCACTTGGTGTTTGTGTTTTTGCGTGCGTGCGTCTCGTGTTCTATGTGTGTATACGAGCCTCATACTTAGCGGCAGAGTTGGTACCTACGAACGCCTGGCACCGCTAAGTGTAATCCGCGGTATTGAGAGGCGCCGCCTGCCTGGTATACGGCGGAGGAGGGTCGACTTTGCAAGCGCCTTAGAACTCGTCTTCTTTCCTCGTACATTTGCGCTTATTAGCCGCCCATGGAGGCCGCTCCTCAACGCATAGACGGCGGTCGGTCGGTCGGTCGAAGACGGGCCTTCTAATAAGCAGCCGCCCCTGCCGCTCTCCTATACAAAGAAGATGAAACCAAAGTGAACGTCTAATAAGCAGATCATCAACTCAAAAAGCGCTAGACTCCTACATGTATATACGAATATCGATGACTATAGTCCAACGACTACTTTCACGATTCCAGCCATGCAGATGCATGTATTATTAAGAAAATGGAAAATCATGATGCAGTTGCAGTTTAAATATCCTTACATTGCTAATTCCCTTTCTTTCCGTCCATATTCCTTTATTCTTCCAACACCCCTCCTTTAATTCGTCCAGTGAATTCTATTCCTCAGTCTTCGTCCATTGTTTGCCAGAACTTTTTTGGCTTGGTCTCACTTGTCTGTTTTATTAGATACCTTTTAAACAGACGTAAACGTTTTCAGCATCTGCATCACCTAGGCCTATATACACGTTGGATGTAGATGTTTCAGTTGATAAGCTGCTTTCCTCAGCCACCTCTCGATGGTATACGGCTGGAGAGGAAGAAAAAATGGCTGCAGTCCAGTTGGACCCTTTTCACTGAAATGAGTTTACGACGCTGCCTTCCTTCTTGTCTCGTTTTGTTCGTAATCTAAATGTATACCATCGGATGTCTTCGTTTCGCCAGTCGAACTCCTGGACAGATGAACAATATCCCATTGGGTCTTTCAATGCAAATCTACAGAGAATGAAGAATTTATAGACGGCAGTCAGCATGGCTTAGTGGGAATATTCGTGTTTTTTCCAAGGTTTGTGACCACTGCATCATGAATGCCTTCGCGTAATCAAAGTTACGCAGTCCGCAACATTGTAGTCGCCAATACTATATCTGGTCAGCTCAGCATGAGAAAAGACCCATAGGCCTATATATCTAGGCCTAGTATATATATGACTTTCATCACTAGGATTATTTATAAGGTCTGATCAAGATTGGCTGTCTTTCTGAGATATATATACGAGACTATATTGATTGTTACTAACTTACTTTATGTGAAAAACGTTTATTGTCAGGATGCATGCTATTAACTTTTGAACTGTTTATAAGATGTCTGTACACCAAAGTGCGATTAGCAATTGGTTAATAAAGAATACACTTACTTACTTACTTACTTACTTACTTACTTACTTACTTATGTACTTACTTACTTACTTACTTATAGGTCGTATATTGAATCTATTGATAGATGCAGCATACACTGCGGTGATAGTATCTAATGATCCAGTAATCGGAAGCCGTTAAAGATGAATAAACTTCCTCGATCCGGCAAAACTGACCCACAATTATTATAATAGTCGGTACTTCTGTCACTTATAAGACGCGATTGTAGTTGACCACTCTGCATGCAGCATCTTTAGAATGCTAACGAACTGACCAATTACGGTCTATTGGACAGCCTTTGTTTGTCCCTCTCCCTTCCCCCACAGCCCGAATTTCCCTCATTAAGCATTCTATAGGACACACGCAGCAACCCCTAAATCTATATAGCCTACAACGTCCATTTACCTTAATTTGCAGTAAATGAGTCAATTGCGGTACTTATGAGCGCGCGACGGCCGTCTATGTACAATCTTCATCTGCATATATTAGCAACTTAAGCGGTTAGGTGTAGTGACATAAATCAGTCTCTTTGGGCCACTGAAAGGGGCTTTTGTCGCTACCTCTTGGAGTTCGCAGATAAACGTCGCGCTTCGCTGATAACGGACCCTATCTAATGCCACCGGGTCAGCAATTATGACTTAACGATTATTAGATTATATATCAGCATTATACGACCCCACAGCGATTACAGGCCTATATGCCGGACGATAGTTAAATAGGCAGATATTAAACATATATACATATAATAACAGGTGCGCATATAGGCCTATATATAATATATATAATATGTGTATGTATATAATATATATGAAACGATACCACTGTATAAATAGTCTATGGGTAT
Organism: Aporrectodea caliginosa; assembly: GCA_020284085.1. Taxonomy (NCBI): domain Eukaryota; kingdom Metazoa; phylum Annelida; class Clitellata; order Crassiclitellata; family Lumbricidae; genus Aporrectodea; species Aporrectodea caliginosa. The sequence goes on along the minus strand of JACEVL010000006.1, from coordinate 1,186,996 downwards.
AAGCGTGGGATTTTTGTGGGAGACCAAGTAAATAATGACCGACGGGTGACCCTTTGAAAGCGCATCTCATATAGACCACCGTGCATGAGAGCAGATGACGCCCCACAGAGTCCCTTTTGTCCGTCTGTCCTTTGTCTAACTGCATGGTCGTTAGGACCTTATGTTGCTCCTTTATATTATAGGGTTCAAATCCAGGTGCGTCCAAAGAATAGAGATCATCAAGGTATCTCGATAACGGAATAGTTATGCGTGAATAAGAAATGCATGTATGTTCTGGCCATTTATATTGCGCCTTCGGAAATCCCCCATTGATGATGGTGGAGTGGTGGTGATGATGATGATGATGATGATAATGATGATGATGATGATGATGATGATGATGATGGTGATGATGATGACGATGATCATGTCGAATTTCTACAGCGCCGTAACACAGCACATGCCGTTACAAGGGTGCTGAGCAAACTCAACGACTTGATAAGTTAGTCGGGGTAAAAATTCTTGAAATAATGAGTCTTGAGTTTCGTCGTGAAAGTGTCAACAGTATAGCTGGTGAGCGTATTGAAGGTGGGATACTAAGTAGGCCTAATACTATTCTAACACCTGCAGGGCCTTGCGACAGAGAAGACACGGTCACCGAGGGAGGATTAGCCTTCATCGACCGGGTCCATTTATAATAATAATAATTTCTCCAGCAGTCTCCGGACGTTTTAGGCCACCTGAGGGATCCTTGATACCTCGGGTTAACAAACTCAATAATAATAATAATAATAATAATAATAATAATAATGTCTTGATAATAATAACAGCAGTATAATAATAATAATAATAATAATAATAATAATAATAATAATAATAATAATAATAACAGCAACAGCAACAACAACAACCACAACAACAACAATAGAACCCTGCATGTATATTTTGATGGAATTATACGGTGATGCATATATATTTCTTGCAGATTCTGGTGGTAGTCCTCAGTTTACGTCTCCCTCCAAGACCGCCAGCATCTTTCACCGATCCTCGCATCCTGTCAAGAAGCGTCGAAAGACACGAACCGCCTTCACGAACCACCAGATATTCCAGCTGGAGAAGCGCTTCCTCTACCAGAAGTACCTGACCCCAACAGACCGTGACGAACTGGCGCTGTCTCTCCGCCTCAGCAACTCCCAGGTCATCACCTGGTTCCAGAACCGACGGGCCAAGTTAAAGCGCGACCTTGAAGAGCTCAAGGCCGACGTCTCTGCCGCCAAAGCACTTGGAAACGAACCCTCGACCAGCGTCCTTAGTCGTCTCGACGAACTCATTAAGGCAAACGATAGCGGACTTAAGAAGAAAGACCGAAACGCTGGTGGCGACACCTGCCGGCCGCCGATCATCAAGTCACCGACGACAAATAAGACGTCACTCAGGGCGGATGAGGAAACGGCTGTGACGTCTACAACTGTTAAAGACACCAACAGCCTCTGTTAAATGAAAGCAATATTAATAATTAATAGGCTGCTGAATAAAAGCAATGCAATAATAAACAGTAATAATCCTGAAGTGTACTTTTACTGCTCAGGCACTAGTACTCAGAGGACCAACATATATTTTCAACTTTGATTAGGACTTACTATATATAATATCATGTTATAGACACAGTCATGTTGAGGTTTGTTTATGTTAGTAATTTCAAGCTATACTGATGGCAGTGAGGATCTTGAGTATGACTGATACACTGTAGAACCGATATTGAATTTTGTATATAATAATAAAAATAATAGTAATAATTATTATTATTATTACTACCCTAATAATAATAATAATAATAATAATAATAATAATAATAATAATAATAATAATAATAATAATAATAATAATAAAAATAATAATGATAGTAATAATGATAAAGATAATAATAATAATCAGACATTTTACATTTCTCTGAAGCTTTTTAAATCTCGAGGTTAAAAATAAAAATAATAAAAATAATAGACATAAGACATAATAATAATCATAATAAAAATATATGCTGATGAGAACTTGATTATATATAGGTATTTATTGGACAATATTATCATATACATGACCAGGTTGTTGTCTGGATGTTGACATCATGGAATGATATTATATAAGTGTTGTTTATTTTACAGTAATAGGCAAGGCAGTAACAATGTTATAAGGTGTGCTTTGTATATTTCTTTAATAATTGGATTTGTACATAATAAATGATCCGAAAGTCTCTATTATGGTGTGAACTGTCATAAAAAAGCATAGTAATGTATATTCATCACTCAAAGGTACGTATATATAGGATAAACAGTGGAAATGTTTCTGGAATGAATTATGGAAAGACTCTGCAAGTTCTGTACTTGTGTGCTGAAGCTTTTTTCACTGTATACATACATTTATCTGATTATATAGGATTTGAGGCTATTTCATATTTTGCTAGTTCCTGAATTAAATAACTGCAGACAGCCATCATATGTAATATATAACTGTTATGTAATGTATAAATAATATATAAGACACAACTTGTATACACTGTATATATACACTACTATTGCGAGCTATATATACTTGTGCGCTGGTGGTCATGTCGTTCAACACTTGATCATCACCATGCCAATTTCTGACGCCAGCTTATAAGGCGGCGATGGATATCCATTATAAACAGCCTCCCATCATCCCATGCATTATACCTGTTGGTGTTTTGTCCAATACTTTTCTCATTGCCGCAATTGTAGGTGATAATGGTGAAATTAGATCAATTATACCGCAGCATGCAACGACACCATAAAATATAGGCAGCACAAACAAGGTGGCATATATATAAGCTGCAGCATGATTAGGCCTACTGGTATATATGCTGCGTGGAGACTGCAACCGCAGCTGCAGACTTGTTCCTATATAGTGGCTGATTTGGACTTAACTGTACTATCACGTATCTAATCTATAGTGACTTTTATAACGCCGTTACCATAATACACAATGCTTCAATTGATGGTCGCTTCAGGTGAAACCGCATAGTCACAGTTATGGTCTTTTAGAAACGACAAGTCCATGGACATCCGATATTATATATGAGAAACCAGAAATCAGGCTGCAGCGCAGGTTAGGCAAGATGTATACAATAGACGAGCTTTAAGTTTGGTTCTGAATGACATTATAGAGAACGGAGAGAACGCAGTAAATTAGGCAATGATTTCCAAAGCATCAGATCTGCAGGTATACCGAAAACACCTGAGAGCTCAACTTTGTTTGTACGAAGCACAACAAAAGTTCGCTGTCATGAATTTGATATATATGTATAGTGCTGGCATGAATCAATACATAGAGAGAGAGACAGAACGCAGGTATAGACTTAGTCGGCTGATTTGAGAGAGAGAGAGAGAGAGAGAGCTAGAGAGAGCAGATTTGAAAATAGACTATACGTGGGTTCACTGCATTGCTCCGAAAATCAAAGCTCCGAAATTCATAGCTCCGAAAGTTAACTGTTGAGAAATCAAAGCTACGAAAAGTCAAAGCTACGAAAAGTCAAAGCTCCGAAAATGAAACCTCCGAAAATCAAACTTCCGAAAATTGCTGAGGACACTTGACCAAGAATCAAAGAGGGCTAGCTTTGTTTGACCTAGCTTTTGTTTGATTTCTCAGCATTAGACTGTTACGCATCACCGATTACCATGGCTTGAGTGATTCGATAATTTCGTAATTGGTCGGACTTGAAAGAATCTCCACCTGGAGGGCTACGTTGCCCTGTGTGTCGTTCAATCATCGGAGACCTTGTCAAACTACATTTTGCTGCATAACGGGCACATTTAGGATTTATGTATAACAATAGTGACAGTCTTGTGTTCTTCTGACATTCTTGTTGAATATTGTAAGAGCCAATATAATAATATTAATATTATATTCCAGAGAACTTATATAACATTATTCTTAATATTACACTATTGTATCCAAAGTTTTATTGTGTCCGTCAGTTTATATTTTTTTATAATCATAAAATTTAAAGTTTAAATGAGCTTTTACATTTTTGAGCTTTGCATTTTTCTAATCTTGTGACTTTCGGAAATGTGATTTTCGGAGCTTTCATTTTTGAAACAAGTGATTTTCGGAACTATGAAGTATATAATCTTTTGAATTTCGGAAATGTGATTTTCGGAGCTTTGATTTTCGGAGCTTTCATTTTCGAAACTGTGATTTTCGGAACTATGAAGTATACCCCTATACGTCGGCTGATTTGAGTATAATATTTCGTCAGCTATAAAGCAGATTTGAAAATGAAATATTTCAGCGATGTATAATAATGAGCACAATATTGGTGTATTGTTTTGATAATAATTGTTTTTGTTATTATGGCTCTTTTAGCAATCTCAATTAAAATGATATTGCTAAAAGAGTTGCAGTAATCGTGACAGCAAGAAATAAGAGTAGTTCCGAGTGAGACTCAAAGTTTTAAGCTGGTAAGATCCGATTCTACAATGATTCTGAATATGAAAGTAATCTGATCTTCATGTGATGTTAACATAATCAGAGAAAGACATAGTGCATGCCATGGAGTCAAAAGTAACGCCCAAATTCGGAAAGATCAGCACTATATTCCACCTAACTGGAGAGGCGTCAGACAATAAAAATGTTGGAGATGTGGACTTGTGCGGTTGTGCCTAAGAATTGGATTCAGTCTTAGAATGGTTAAAAAGAAGATTAGAGTCTATTACCGCAGTGATCCAAGACAGATCATCATCAAAAGCAGAAGCAAGTGTTTTGAGACCTGAAAACCATGCTATATATTGAATGAAAAAATAACTGAGTATTTTAGGCATACAAATTATAGTCTGTAGCATCATTAGTGAGTCGATTGTATACAGTTTAAACAGGAGTTGGCCCAGCATAGAACCTCGTGGAGCCCCACAGTTCAAGACATCAGAGTGAATTGATTGATACGGACTGCATGATTGCATGTGCATATAAGGTACATGCATGGGTGCAGGTAAGATGCAAAGCAGCTGAGGGCAGGACCAGACAAGCCAAACTAGTGTTGAAGGCGGTTAAGGATCATAATCGACGGTATCACGCAAAGCGGAAAAAAGATCAAGTAAAATAGAGATCAGTTACCGTATACCTTTTTTATGGAACTGACTACGTGATTGTGAACGACAAGTATAGGGCAGTTTCAGTGGAATGGTGTTTGCAATGGGCATTCTGATAAGCGTAATAGAGTTTATGACTTTATAAGTGATGAAAGCGGTTCTCAACTATAGCATTGCGAGATTTTGTTCGGTACTGCATCTGTCATGATATACAAGACCTTATTCAAGGCCTGCCATCTATAGCAACTTCAACAGCTTTCTGAGACGACACGAGACAAGTTCGTGGATTTGGCTGCAGAGATATATGTTCACGAACAGCAGGCTACGACACTGGCTTCTAACTTTTAGGAGATGAGAATGTATCCACGCAGGAACATCACCAACACCTTTCAAGCCGGCTGCATTCGCAGCGTCCAGCATGGCGACAGTCACATCTATAAGTATACCGTGGTTGGGAAGAAGAAGCACATAGCAACTAACGCTGTTATAATAGACTTAGAGGGAATGTGTCTGTCCAGGATTTTAGATAATAGGATTATAAAGTCGAATCTAGTTGGTCTACAAGCTCGACAGCTGACTGTGCTGAGTAAGACAGCTGTGGGTGGCAATAACATCGGCTTTGAAAGCAGAAACAGTAAACAATTTTCCAGGTCTGTGACTAATGAATGAAAGCGTCGTATACGTGGTTTATGAAGGAAGTAAACCCGAGCATGCAGTAACGGTAGTATGATCAGATGAATACGATTCAGAGGAAAACATGTTTTTGACAGCAGGAGAGTTATAGACTGAGCTATATAAGGAAACCAAGTGTGTGGTCCAATTCATGAGTTGGATAGGGAATATGTGATAATTGAGATCATAAGGCGAATCGGAAATCCGAAAACTGTTGTGATGCATTGCCCAGATTGTTCATGTGCATTTTAAAGTTACCCATTAATAGGCTCTAAGTTCAGAAGGAGAAGAGACTGCAGAAATTCGAGGGATGATTGGAGATTGGAATTATGTGCAAAATTCAGAAAGTGTAGCCCTAAAAGAGGGAAGGTGACAAGTATTGACAAAAATGATGCGCTGATTTTAGAGTCATATAGGTCGAGGAAAGGATTTCAAATGACTTTGGGGGTTGGAGTATATATAGGTGAAAGAAGGGATCACGTCTTAGGTGTGTCTTATATATGAAGGAAAGCAGCTCTACCAGCGCACCGGCTGAGGTTCATTTAGGCTATAAAAGGACGGAGCCGAGATGAAAGAATGTAAGTCTCAGAAGGTCTGAGCAAGTATACTTATACCTCGTATAGTTATCTTTGATGTATAAATGCTTTGATCAGAGTCAGTTGGAAAGCATATATCTTAAGCATCGCTCTCTGCATTATAGCTTTTGTCTTCAATACAAAATCGTTCGCTAATGAAAACACATTTTCAAACGTGACTGAATGAGGGATGGGCTTTCCTGATGTGTGGTCGAGACTCACATAGGCTAAAGATACGGACCTGTGTTAACCAGATGAAGCCCAATAATTTTCATCTATGTAGGCGGTTGAGGAGGGACCCACGTTTTTTTGAGACATTGACCGTTAGTTAGTTAGTCCCTGCATGATGGCGTTTCGACCAACTGACCGCCATGCGTCAACGTGCACCCGGCGACTCTAGAGATAGCCAGACGGACGTGGGTCATCTATCGTCAACGATGGACCGAATGGGTGCACTGGTGGAGAAATCGTGTGCCGAGGTCACTACCGCCTGTTGTCATCCAGCAATATCGACGCAGCTTGGTGCGCACATTGAACACGGAGCTGTCTGTCAACTTTGGACGGGAATCCATTGATTGGGCTTCAAGCATGAGTGATCCCGCCATTGGTTAATCTTATGGTCTTCTGTGAATTTTGTTTACTTATTGGTGACATTTCTGTTATTAATTACGTGTAATATCATTTAGGCTATAGCGTAGAAAGCGTGTCTGATTAGTTGTTCTTGTATTTGTGCTAAATAAATTTATAATTTGAAATACAATAATTACTGAAGTAGGTCCAATTAGTTCCTGACACAATTTCAAATATCCAAATGCGGCAACACTCTCGCTCCCAAGGCCGTGTGCATGACGCGCAGTTCCTTCAAGTGACTATATATATCTTATAAGATATAACTAAATTTTACATGTCATGGTATAAACGTTACAGCTACATCATTAATTCGATCAGTAAAATAAAAAAAGTACGTCATAATTATATCTACAAATATGGCCTTTAGCGCATATACGAAACTTAAGTCGAAACGTATGCAGGGCCTAACTATATGCACTAGCATTAGCCTATATATAGCAACATTTTAATAACTTCAACACCTCCTGTTTATAGTAAAAGCAACTATACTGGGATACTAACGAAAATACAGGTGTGGGCTGATGTCACGACAACTCGTCGAACGACATTTCGTCTATATACGACACTTCGTCGAGCGACAATTCGTCGAACGACATTTCGTCTACTAAGTTATTTGATATTGTCACTTTAAAATGGAAGCTGGATTGATGAAAAACTGTTTCCCGAAATGGAAGTGGGATTGATGAAAACATTCCTGTGTTGAAATAGAAGCTGAATTGATCGAAATAATTTTTCACGTAAAAATAAGCTGGAAATCAACCTGGATGCATGGATGAAAATAGGTTTCCATTCAACAGAAGCTGGATTGATGAAAATAATCTTGTCAGTAATTAGAAGCTGGATTCTGAGAATATATAGCACGTGATAGCGAAACTATAAGAAAGCGGCCTCTGTTGATTAACCGTAATGGATACAGATACACTAGTAGACGAAATGTCGTTAGACGAATTGTCGTAGACGAAGTGTCGTTATACGAAATGTCGTCGACGAGTTGTCGCGGAACCGTGTTTGGTGTCATTGTTACATAACAGCGCCTGCACCGTCAAAGCACCGTGCGACATTGAACAGAAAAATATTGAAGAAAGTTATGGCTTCAACTCTGCTGAGAGTCAAAAACTGAATGGCTACCGTAATACTAATGCAACACATTTCGCCTGACTCAGCGCATGCATGCAGTCTCGCTATACATTGCTTACAAGTTGATTGTGGCTACGCAAACAGGCAATAACAATTAATTTATATATCTGTTACAAGTATAGTATAGCCTACATGCAGGCGTTACCTGCGTAAGCGGGACATCTGTATATAGTCCATTTCGTCATCTTTTCTCATTTTGTTTCACATAAAATAAGTACGCTGGGTCTGTTACGACATTTATCCAAGTTGTCAGAAAACAAATAACCTCTTTCTCTTGGAAAAAGGTCATTTGGTTTCTGAAGAATTCCTATTATGAATCGAATGATGCATATAGTACTTCGACAGTGCAAGCGTTGATATATGTGTATACCAACGGCATATGCATGGTTTTAGGCCTACTACACAACTTGATTAAGTATATATATAGGAACTTTCCAGTTTCCAACGGATTGATGTTTTGTACATTTCGCGAGATATTTTAGAGCAGATGAAGCCAAATTTGTACTCGCTGCATGCTTGCAGTTAAGCAAGTATATTGACCTGCTGTTTGCTCTACCAATTTCAATAGAACTTTAACCAGACTCCTTCAAGAGCAATGCCAGACGAGGAATTACTGAGTTAAGTAAAAGTAAATCAGATTGCTTATCCATGATAAGCCTTATCACGGTGAATATGTCGATTAATCAGTCTGCCGAACTATACGTATCAACGGGTAAGCTCACGTCGGTGCACATGTCTGGCTATACATATACACATTATACAGGAGTCTAGTTATCTCAGGTAGGCTAGGTAGCGGCGTTGGTCTCGGTCTGTCTGTTCTTATTGTCACGTTCATGGTTTCTTTCAATTGTTGTAGATAGCTGATTACTGACTTGTATACTTGTGTTTGTAATCACACATTTATATAGCGCCTTTTGTGGAGAAATTCCTCTAAGGCGCTCATTAAAGGACTTCATTTGCCGCCTATGTCTACCTCGCCTACCATTACCGTAAATGTAATACATGTTATTTGCTCCTGATGTGGAAAGTATAGCTTTCTTATCGTTCTAAAATTTCAACCGACCAAACACCGGTCTGAGTCAAGTTCTGCAAATTTCCTCCCAAACAGAAGCGTCGATCACGTGTCGCTGCAGGTTCTCGATCACGTGACGGGCGCTTCGTGGGTGCGCGCGCCCAGTTCTCGTCTCAGCTGATAGGGGACATCAATCATACCACCGAATTATCACCGGCTATTAGGCTGAATCGGTGCGCGTCAAAGACGCCGCCACGCGTAATTGAAATATATATCAACATCAACGCTAGGCGCGCCACTGGACCGAGAACAAGCGATGGCGGTAGATTAGAGGGTGCGACGGCTTCGGCAGAGACGGTGTATCTCCGAGCTGACAGTATTAACTGAGAAGCCGCATTGCCAACAAGTCGGCGAGGCGTTTGATCGTCGCGTCGCTGAGGCGTCGGGCAATGGCGTCGGCAGAGATCAAAGCGGACATCAAAGGCGATTCCGCGTCATTAACGAAACGTTTGTCTTGATTGTCGTACAGCATACTTTGTACAGGTTGTGGCCACCATTGTAACCGAGTATTACGAAATGATGGGTGGCTGAGAAAGGAAACCACTGCGAATGTTGGTTCTATCTCTGTTTCAATTTTTGACCATATATACAGTTAAAACTCCGACCTCTGATACTCCAGGTCAAAAGGTCTTCCATTAGCTGCCCAGTTCCCGTTCATTAAGCCTCAATTGATGCCTTTATACCTCGTCAGTGTTGAGGCCTCAAAGAGGAAAATGAAATTACCAGAGATAAACCGACACACACGGGTGGCCGAGGGTATACGCAGAGGGACGTGACCTTTCCCTTCAAGTCGAAGAGAGCAGAAACCCAATTGTGAGTATCATCACGTGAAACTTTAAAGCGTCAGTTGGTTCCCCTACAGTCAGGTTATCACGAAAACATAATTATCAAGTATTAACTGTCGAGTCTGTACTTTGTAATTGTGATTGTAGTAGAGATCTCGGGATTAGTGCAGATTTTTCTCCGCTTTAATCCCGAATTCTCTACAGTCTCTACTGTAATAAACTTACAATATTATACGAGAAACGCAATACAATTGATTGATTTTAGGGCCTGCTCTAAATAGCTCCATTGTTTTGGATAGGGATAATCAGTTGAAATTTAAACAAACTCTGTTGAAAATTTACCAGGAATTATTCTCATTTGCTCTATTCATCCTCATTTGTTTTACTCATTCTGCGAACTGGATCCCCTACCGACGTTCCACCTACAAGAATACGTGGACATCTTCCTTCCGTTCATCACAGTCCTTTGCAACCGCTCTCTCCTAAAAAGCATTCTACCGTCATCGCTGAAAATCCAATCTTGTCCCTGTTCTTAAGCGAGAAGGACTCAACTCAGCAGATCCGGTCAACTTTTGGCCAATTGCGAACGTTTCCTTCCTTTCTAAAATTATCGAGAAGAATAGTAGGCCTATCTATAGCCCTTCAACTTACCACTTACCTTGATAGGAACAAGCTACTTCCGGTTTTTAAATCTGGGTTTTGCAAAGGCCACTCCGCGGAGACCCTTCTGGTTCGTCTCCTTTCAGATATTTATGGGGCAATAGATAGGTCACGGGTTCCCTCTTGGCATTGTTTCGACGTCAGCACGGCGTTCGACACTGTCGACCACGATATCCTCCTTATGCGACATTCCACCTCGTTTGATCTTTCTAGTGGCCCTCTTCATTGGCATGGGTTTCCTGCATTACCACTCCTTCTCTGTGGTCCATGGGTCCACTAGGTCCGCATGGGTTGCTGCCCAATTTGGGCTGCCCAATTTGGCCTGCCCCGGCCCCATGGATCAGTTCTGGGTCCCCTTTATACATCATTTATACTTCTGATCTTGGTCCCCTGTTCTCAGCCAGTCATATGCGCGCATGACCTGCAGGCATAATTATCTGCACTATCCGGCGTCAGAAGCCATTAATGCTGTTCGTGCAAGATGCCTGCACTATCCGGCGTTAGAAGCCATTAATGCTGTTCGTGCAATGAGCCAGGCTATGGAGGCCTGGATATTCTCCAATCACTTATAGCTCAATACATCCAAGACCCAGTTCATTTGGTTCGGCACACGTGACACGCCAGCAGCTTGCCAAGATTGATCTGAAGGCCCTTACTTCAGAATACCCACAGTTTGTCTTCTCATTTTCAGTCCGGGATCTTGCATGGTGTCACGCTTGATCAAGAGCTAACCTTTACGCGACACATTAACCTGTTCTGCCGCGGCTGCTATACTATCAGTTACGCCAGCTTAAGGTGGTCTCCCGTTCTTTGGCTCCTAATGCTGCTTCAACGCTTGTCCACTTCTTTGTTGTATCTCGTCTTGACTACTGCAACGTTCTCTGCTTGGGTCTCCCGATGGCTGAGATTGGGTGCCTGCCATGGATCGGGTTCTACGCCTCATCGGTCGCATCCCGAGATACGGCCATGTCACTGACTATACATGCGCGATGCTTTGCGCTGGCTCCCTATCCCGCAGCGGATTACTTATCGGGTATATCTGCCTATAGTTGTGGCGCTGCCTTGCGGATGTGGCACCTGCGTATTTTCATGCAGGAGCTTTGCTGCTCCACCCTTGATGTCCAGCCTCGGGGTTTAGAGGCTAACTTAGAGCGCTCGAGCGCCTCCATGGACACTTGAAGCCTCGAACCCGTACTCAATGAGTCATAGGCCGAGCCACTATAACACATCGAGTACGGGTTCGAGGATCCACTGACCGGCGCGGTCACTGTGTGTATACGGACCTTTATACGCAGTTACTCAGCGCCATAGGTGCTCTGCATGTCGTATGGGCATGCGTGCACATCGAAACTTTGTAAGCAGGGATATATCAAATGCAGGTGTCTTGCATTGTATTGTATTGTATTGTATTGCGCTCTGCTACGGCCCACTCTATAGGTGCTTTGCCCGTGTTGGCCCATCAGCTTGGAACTCTCTTCCCCAGTCTCTTCGCCTTGAGTTACTAGCCCTCCTTCCCAGTTTCGTAGACGTCTTAAGACTTTCTTATTCCCTGATGCAGGCACTGATGCAGGTCGAGAGCGCTGATGATTTTTGAGCGGCGCTATATAAATGTTTGATTACAATTACAATTGTATTGGTGGTGGTGATGATGATGATGATGTTTAAATAGTATTCGAATGGAGTAAGACTTCTGCGTAAGACTTGACCACCAGTAGAGAATTCGTGAAGGCGCTGCAGTGTAACTGCTGATGTTTTGCATCGTTGTTATTCCGGTGTTTTTAGGAATTATTTTTAATTAATACGACAGAGAAGCGTTGAGGACGTATTATAGGCCTACGCCCTACGGTCACGATAGAGAAACATGTACATTTATATTTACATTTGTTTGACTGAATAGTAAATAGCTTCGATATCTTCCTTGATAGCTCAACTCGAGTTATCTCGTCCATTTTCGAGAGTGGACGGCTGGACGGGCGGGTGTGAGGGACCGAGGGAGGGAGGGAAGGCGGATGTATGAACTGACGGTGAGAGAATGCTTTGTATGCAATGGCTGTCAAGAACTAGGAGGATTGGCCAGAGAGAGACAAAGAGCGACTTAGACGCAGATACAGAGAGATGAGATAGAAAGACAGACAGACAGAGACAGAGAGAAATGCACGTTTCTCTCAAGGAATTGAGCGAATGTGCATGTGTTGTACAGAGTTAAGTTGGACGGAGTTTTTGGACGAAGTAACCGAAGGGGTTTCATGTAATTGTACACACGTGTAGTAAAGAAATTCCGAAAAATAATTGCAAAACGTCAAAGTCGACAGAATGAAAACAACAATAACAGCAATTACAAGTCATAACAGAGAAAAAACTTCGACTCTGCACCACTTGTGAGTTCTTAGAGCAATCACGCACAACCTAAACTTCCAACTATAGTTCAGAGTTGGGGTGTCCAAAAATTAAATATCCACAGTCGCATGAACTTCAGTACTTTGAAGAGTACTCTGAAAGAAAGACAGAGACAGACATAGACAGACAGGCAGAGGCAGAAATAGCCATACAGAGACAGAGACAGAGAGGTAGACAGACAGACTGACAGAGACAGAGGCAGACAGACACAGACAGACACAGACAGAGAGGTAGACAAACAGACTGACAGATATAGAGGCAGACAGAGACAGACAGACAGACAGACAAATGGAGGCAGAGACAGACAGAGACAGACAGAGACAAAGACAGAGACAGAAAGACAAATATAGAGACAGAGACAGTACTTTGCAAAGTACTGGGGCGTTGTTAGACATAAAAGTCAGATGAAAGAAACCCCAAAACGCTGAGTCTCTTTAGCGACTGACAACCGTCCTATTGGCCTGTCTAACACAGTCTCCGACTCTCAGCGTGGAAGGAAGGCCTGCAGGCCTTATGTGCATATAACATACACAATCCGTCGGGTGATGATGAAAATAAGCCTCCCAGCCCCTATACCCGCCAAGCCCCGCTTGAGTCCCAGTACGGTCGCGCTCAATATCCCACCCAGACGTTTTTCGCGCAACGGATACGACGTGGCGCTTTTTCTCAAAATCATAACGACACCGCTAATTAAGCGGCAGAGATCAAGGGCTGGCTCGTATACGTGCGCCGCCGCGGCTTCCCTTTGATCGCCGCTCATCAAAGGCCGACGAGCCGACGTGTGTCAAACGGAATAGGCGACAACTGAGGCCTGATTGAAAGTTGAATAATTGCGCTGACGACATAGCTGAGCGGATGCAATGATATATCAACGAGGCATTACAGCCGAAGAATGAGATACAAACAGAGCAACCACTAAAATGGACGACGACTCACAAACATGGCCAAGTGCAAGATTGTAATGCAAACGAACATAGTTTTTTTATAGCGCCTACCAATGCAAACGAACACATTTTTTATAGCACCTTCTAATTTTTGACGCAAAGGAGCGACTGCATGGTCTACAGAGGAAGATAACCAGGATGACCTGAACCAGGCATTTCCCACCATAGCTTCCCACGTTCCGTACTCGTGTGCAAGGTCTTTGTGATGGTCTATGAGGAGACTTAAGAAACCGTAGGTTAAGTTTCAACTTTTATTTCTTCTTATCAACGATTGATCTTAAATCCAGTGGTTAAATTCAGCCGGATCCCACCGGATCTGAGATCCGGCTCATCGTATCTGAGACTCGCCACCTGAACTATGAGATCCACCACCTATTAGTGACTATAGACCCGTCACCTAAACGTGTTTCTGTTACGGTAATTATAATCGACCATATTCATCTTGTTTTGCACATGTTATACTTATCCGAATGACAAAATAACGAATATAGACTATCGGTGATAGATTCGCCAGATAGGATTAAGTTTACGATTTGTAAATATTTGGAGATCCGCCGCCACCTCTGGAGGAGCAAATTAACCACTGCTTAAATCTGCAGGAAATCTTAATGTGCGTCTGCGAGTCTTCGTCAGTGTGGCCGCTCTCCACGTCCGACTATAGTCCCTCTTTGATTCCACATCGCCGAGAGAGGGGATGTCCCAGCCTTCTTCACCACACAGTTCTCCCGATTCCAACTGCGCCTTGAGTGATCTTGAAATTGTAATCGTAGTCGTAAGCTCCAAACTTCTAAAGCGCCGCTCGAAAACGATGCGCAGGGCGTCCAGCTTTACTGATGAGCGCTGCGTCGAGTCAGAGGGTTGTATTACTACCGTAACGGAGGTGCAGGAATTACATCATTTTAAGGGTACATTAATTTTTTGTCTTCACGTAATTTCAAGCAGTTGCAATATTTTAAAGTTTATCTCTGAATCTTAAACTTACATGTACAAGATAGACATCGTTTACAAGATGTCCCAGCCATATACTCTCCCACCCAAGGACAACTCTCAATTTATTCCCAGATCATTATATAAAAATATTTACTATAGTTTATTCTAAAATCTTCTAATGAACTTTAATTACCCATTATCACTCATGTTAGCATTTCTGCGTTTTTGTCAGATTGTTTTTCTCAATAAACGAATATATATAATTATATAAGATCGGAGGTAGGCAATTATCCGCAGATCACTGGAACGTCACCAATGGCGGGCTGTCGCAAGCAGTTGCAGCTCAACAGACTGGCAGTTGACGTCATGTTTTAGAATTGAGAGTTCTATGTCTATGTTATTCTGAAGACAAAGAATTACGACAGTCGAATGAAGTTCGTCATACACATGAATACTATTACTTTTCCAGACAGGCACCCCTCGCAACCTGCTGAAAGGGCAGAGTATATACCAATCTGGTAGGCCCTATGTATGAGCAGTGAGCCGGGAGCGCCTTTTAGTAGGTATCTTGAAGGGGCGCTATATCAAGTTCATATCATAGTTGTAAAAACGTTTTTTCGTTTTTGTTCTTTCCAAAACGTCGTTTTTTTCGTTTTTTATTTCTCGTCTCGTTTTTTTCGTTTTTTCTTTTTATATGTAACTTTATTTAGTTATCTACTGTCTGTAGTTCTGTACTGTTTGTTTAATTTTATTTTTGTCTGATATCCCTTACGTTGTCTCCGTCCTTTCAAGGATTCATCTAATTTACGTCACTATTTAGTGTCATCAGTTGAGAAATAAACAGCACAGTTCAGGAAATAAAATTTATAAAAGTTATTTGAATTTCTAAGTTATCTAAAATGCGAAATGTTGTCTTTGTACTCAGTAATCTCTGATTGACTGATAAACTGACAGATATTAGGCCTACTCCATATTAAGTTCTTATACTCGTATATAAGTCAGAATTGTAAGTAGATCTACAATTTTTAAATAAGTACACTCTATATACTTACCAAGTTTAGTTTTTAATTGCTTATGTCAGCATGGACTTAAGTGGACTTATGCGTGCAATTTAAATTTGAAAAGATTTCAATATTTTTAATTTCTCAATTTTTTAAAAAGCAAACTTATGAAAAAGAAAATAATTGTTGTAGATTACTGTTATTTGGTGTTTACTAATGAAGTTATGTTATTTGCTGATTACAATTAAATTGTGTAAACAAGGTTTTTAATTTTAAATGCAGTAAAAGATGTAGCAAAGTCAAATTATTTTCTTTTCCGTTTTTTTCTCGTTTTTTCCGTTTTTTTTTTTTCAATAAAACGACGTTTTTTTCCGTTTTTATTTTGATTTGATCGTTTTTAACAACTATGGTTCATATTGATTGATTGGTTGGTTAATTGGTTGATTGATTGGTTGGTTGGTTGGTTGGTTGGTTGGTTGGTTGGTTGGTTAATTGGTTGATTGGTTGATTGATTGGTTGGTTGGTTGGTTGGTTGGCTAATTGTTTGATTGATTGGTTGGTTGGTTGGTTGGTTGATTTGACTGACTGACTGACTCATTGATTGATTGATTGATTGATTGATTGATTGATTGATTGATTGATTGATTGATTGATTGATTGATTGATTGATTCATTCATTCATTCATTCATTCATTCATTCATTCATTCATTGATTGTTGAGAGGCATTCGTCGTTAGCCGACCCCGTTAGCGACCAATTTTGATCAGTTACAACGGCGCTTCTGAGTAAATTTCTTGAAGGGGCGCTATATAAATCTCCAGAATGAATGAATGAATGAATGAATGAATGAATCGATGAATCAATGAATCAATGACAATAAGAGCGTACATAAACATTTTTGCGCCGGAAGTCTGACTGACTGACTAAGAACGACTGAATCTATTCGTGGAATCGCCTTGCAAAAGTTATTAGTAATAAAAAGAACCAATAGTAAAAACAAAGTTTTTACTATATCCATCTAGTATCCTATAATCCGTCATATTAAGCAGTTACCTCTACAAATAATTATATAGTCCGCGTTCATTTTACAACATAGCGTCCGTTTAATCAAGCACCGCACCCGTTTCTGTTGCAGCCAATGGCAACGCTGGCCAATCTGCGTGTGGGAAAAGGGGATTCCCCGATTCGAAAAGTTGAGTCCCCGATTCTATAAGCTAGCCTCTGAAATTTTGATAGAATGAAGTGTGTGCGAGGGCGAGTCTGTCTGCCAAGTTTCGATTGAATGATTGTAAGTGATCGAACTAGTCGTCGCAAGATTTGACTTTTTAGCTGTGGCTCAATCAAGCAAACATTCAAGCAAGCAAACAAACATTCAAGCAAGCAAGATTCCCGCAAGTTAAACTAGATGGATAAAAAGTTATTAGTAGGCTGTCGTGACAACGCTAGACGTCGCTTTATACTCAGTGGTCCCGGTAAATGCGCTGTGCATAGTGCATGCATATATATATAAAATTTAATGCGTATAGGGTATACGTGACGTTTAACAATGGAATCGTTTATATACCATTATACCTACAAGAACATGAGTAGTAGAACAGAGCCAGGATCTGTACCTTGCCATTGTTTCCAGCTAAGGACACGAAAGTCTAAATGAACTGTGTCCACTTAAAATCGACTATACCAGCGTCTATGCCACAGGACCGCTATCCATTATGCCTATGTCATCATCAGCATCATCACCACCATCGCCAGCGTCACCATCCTCATCACCATCATCATCATTGTCGTCGTCATTGTCACTGCACACTTCGTCGTTTTCCTTTACACACTCTGAAATTTTAATAGATCTATAATTCTATATCCCTCAGGTCCGGCTATTCAATTTTTTACTATCGCCCAACTGCCTTAAGACAAAAGCATCTCGGTAGGCCACCCATAATAGTATTAGCTTATAATAGACTGGATCACAGACGCAGTTGTTAACTACTTTGCATATGTCATCATTATCATCGTTATTATTATTATCGTCGTCGTCATATCATCATGATCATCATTGTCGTCATAATTATCGTCATCATCGTTATCATCATCTTCGTCGTTGTCATCGTCATCATAACCGTCGTCGTTATCAGTCGTTATAATCATAACCGTCGTCGTAGTCACTGCTTTCTGACAATTGCAAACTTTCTTGAACTGATGTCAGTGAACGAAAACCTACTTCGTCTAACATCAGATTGAATGAAGCGTCGCATACAATCGCTAGGGGGCAGTTCTTGTCTAGGGGGTTCCTGCGTTCGTATACTTCCCAATAGGTAAGTCAATGGCACCCCATGTTCATAAACTTTTGACGATGGTGATTGACTTTCGGCATAATTTTGGTGATTTGAAGACATACCAACCTAAATATCTAAGTCTTAATGTAAAATAATTTAAAGTATGTCAATTTTTGGGTGACTAAACGCACTGCCGAATTGTTAAATGCGTTCTACTGTTCTTGGGAATTAAACTTACATTATGCGTAATGCACGGTGGGCCAGCCTTTAGTCAACCCCTTTAGGAATTAGTCAACCCCTTTAGTCAGCCCTTAACTTAAGTGAACCCCTTTTGCACTGTCTGTATTTCATAGTGTGACCTGAACGTTGATACCTGCCTTCCGCACTACATGCGACTGGTAGAGTAGAGTGGGGCAAAACGCCCCCGCGTGGCAAAACGCCCCCTCCCGGCCCTGTCCCACCCCCGTGCCATGTAATGACATTTTTGAATGTTCTGGGGTTTCTTAGTTGTACCCTAATGAGATAATCGTTATTTATCTTTAGATGGTTTGCTTATTTTTATTTTAGAAAAATTGATTTTTTCGTGTTTCCTTATAAGAGTCAGCCGGCAATTGTGTATCATTAATGGTGCCAAAATGATAGACATAGCCAATAATACAAATATAGGTCTAAAGTATACCCTATATCGAATTACTGTGCACAATAAATGGGGCTTTAACATATCAATTTTTTATTATATGGGCAATCTCACAAGGTAGCACCAAGCGGGGCAAAACGCCCCTATGGAAAATGCTGACATGGGGCAAACGCCCCCCTCACCTCAGAGTCACCTGGAGCATAGCGTATTTTTTTATTTAATTATTTGTTATGACATCTTTTAAAACAATTCTAGAGATCTTTATTTCTTATAGTTATTGTTGCATCAATGCAGTGATTGCAGTTGATTATGTGCATCGACTTTTCAGGTAGCGGGGGGTCAGATCACGGGGGGCGTTTTGCCCCAGGTGAGGGGCAAAACGCCCCCTTTGAAGCATTCTGTATTTTATTATTTTTTAATGTAATCTTTTGGGGAATTTTATCGGACATAATTTTACTTTACTTGGGACATTCAGTACAAGATCTTGCAATAATTTCATGCTTAAAATGCTGTTACTCACGTTGTAATTTAGCAAAAACCGTTAAAGGGGGCGTTTTGCCCCACTCTACCCTATTCCTATGAAAACCGTTTCCCACGACAGTACGTAGGTTATGTGTAGGCCTATGGATGGCAGTTCAGGTGGCTGAGAGCTTACGTGACCCCTTATAGGCTCACCTCTACGGCTTGAGTTTTAATATTTGATCCAGTGATGTAGAATACGTTCGTTGGCTAACAAACTGTTGACGTTGATGATCGGTTGTAAATTGGAGAGTAAAACTACGTTGGGGCTATATCATTGGCCGAACGTGGGATCGAGTCGAAGTCGTATGTTGCAACCTTTCGCAATAGACACTAGCGCTACAATCTATAGTATAGGCCTAGTGACTTTGGCCCATAATTGACCCAATGTATGTGTGGTCACTGGTAGCTGGGTAGGCCCTATCCATCTGTTACGGTGTACACTCGCTGTCTACTTTAAGAATTTCAGGAGGTGAGGGATTGAGGGTGAGGTCTGTTCCTCTGCCTCGTATACCGAGGCTAAGAAAACTTAAGTCGCTTACACTATACAGCCTATACTATAGGCCTATGCTACACACAGCTGTATTCCAACGTTAGGTTTAGGAATTTCTCCTCCTCCTACCCACCTCCTCCTTTTCTTCTTCCTCCTCCTCTTCCTTCTCCTCCTACTCCTCCTCCTCGCGTTGTCATTCTTCGCATTCTTCGCGTTGCCATTCTTCGCATTCTTCGCGTTGCCATTCTTCGCATTCCTCTTGCCATTCTTCGTATTCTTCGATTACTTAAGCTTACATCTCTTCTCAACTTTCCGTTTCCAGAGATACGCTTAATTGAACTGGAATATTTTAACAACGCGATGTTGCAATCAATTCCATGACCGTAGCCTATGCGTCTTTTAAAAGTGAACCAGTCTTATTATCGTTTCCAAAAACTGTTAGAACCAAAAGAAACGAAGAATAAGAACTATGGTAACGTTCTATAACAAGGATTCTATATTACAGGATTGGTTACTCGTGAAAATATCGTGTACTTCCGGTTTGAGGCAACGAGCCTGGCGCCACCTAATAATAAAAAAATAAGAAAAAAAATAAATAAAAAAATAATAATAATAATAATAATATCTTTTCTTTAATTAAAAACGCCTGACAAACGCGCTGCGCTGTAACATACATTTACATGTTATGCAATTGAAACAATCTTAACTAGTTAACTACTAACAGAACAGACAGCCTGTAATACACGGCGCTAATAGCAGCCTACAAAGCAAATCCGCCCTACGGGGCTCGAACTCGGTACCTCTCGCTCTCTTCGCCAGATGTTATCCAACGCGCCACCGGACGATACGCTTAATTAAGATACGCTTAATTGAACTGGAATATTTTAACAACGCGATGTTGCAATCAATTCAATGACCGTAGCCTATGCGTCTTTTAAAAGTGAACCAGTCTTATTATCGTTTCCAAAAACTGAAAACCAAAAGAAACGAAGAATAAGAACTAGGCTAATAACGTTCTATAATAAATAACTTATGGCCATCTTGCGAATGCAACGGACTGTGAGTCTGTGAGCGATAATAGAGTGCGGGTACTGAATAAATTTTATCGCAATAAAATATTATGTGTAATTTTCGAACTAGATGACAGTTGACAAAAATGTGGCTTATGTACTGTTTGATGTTATTCGCAGTGGTTATTCAACTATTTCTTATAACTTTGGCATCAGGTGAGGAATATTGACTGCTTAGTATATTATTCAGGGACTTGTGTGGATGTCCGGGTAATCGTAATCGTAAACTCGATATTTATACAGCGCCCACAAAAGCGAAGTCGCGGGAACCAGCTTATTCACAGGCGCTTAATAAAAACAGAATCGATAGGTAGGGGGTGCAGAACTAGAAGCGTTTAGTATCAGGGTGCGTGTATTTTCTCCCGTAATTTTAGGCGTCATGACAGTCGGTTAGGGTAAGGTTACGCGTCGTGAGGGTCGGTTAGGGTCAGGGTTAGGGTTAGTGTCGTACTTCTTTAGAAAACTTCGACCTTCCGCGCAGTATGCCAAAAGATACCGTCCGACGCCCGTAAACTTACGCACCCAGATACTAAATGCTTGCCGTGGGATAGCGAATCCTTGCAACCCCAATCCCGAAATCTATAGATTTTTAAAGTAAAAAATTATTTGAGCAAATCTAACTTCGGAATTTTTTCCCAATATATTGAACAGCAGATTGGACGACTAGTGTTTTTTAATAAGGCACTGGCTACGGTACCGTCCGGACGGTACCGTTATTTCTTTTCTACGGTACCGTCCGCAAATAATCTATGGCCGATTGCACATATCTATGGCGTGAAAGCCTAACCATCAATAGCGCAGTAGTTAAGAGATGAACGAAACTAACCCTAACCCTGACCCTAACCGACCCTCACGACGCCTAATTTGACACTAAACGACCACACGAATACTAACCTGGCCCTAACCGACCCTCAAGTTGTCGGCCATAGAAAAATTCGACGCGAAGACAACAACTTAACGTGACAGGCTTTTGCCAATATTTATTTCAACCGGATGTACACGCCATAGATATGTGCAATCGCCCATAGATTATTTGCGGACGGTACCGTAGAAAAGAAATAACGCTACCGTCCGGACGGTACCGTAGCCAGTTCGTTTTAATAATTGGTAGCAAAATTGTTTTCGGGAATTCTGTCAATTTTGGTTTTTCACTTTCTGGGAATCAGATTTGAGGAGGAGGGATTCAAGGAGGCCCTCCTCCCGGTGCCATGGACCGAATCCCCAAAATCCAATTCCCCAAATGTGATGAAAATGCAGAATTGACCCAATTCCCAAAAAGCAATAATTTATTTACCAAGCGTTTGAAATCCCGTAAGCAGTTATAAACTAATGGGACAGTCTCCTGATATTATATTCTGAGAATATCTTGGAAGGTTAGAATTGCGCAAGTAATAACGTTTTCACTTCAAAATAGGTTTTGGGGATTCAGTGGAGGTTCAAGTTCGGGGATTGTGGTTTTGGGGATTTGCTACGTGCTCAACAAAAGAAAATGCCACAAGCAAATACTAAGTTAGTTTAGTTTGAAATGCAGCATTTAGCATAATTTTTTAGAGTGCTTTTCATTTGTTCATCTGTTTATTTTAGGACTGCGGATTTTAACGATTAATTATTTGCTTGTTAAACATTTGTAACATTGCCACAGTATTCCAACAACATGTCCCACTTTTTTGTACTTTTTCATGCACTCATGTTTACATTTTAAAGATTTCAGTACTAATGGTAAACCATATCATATTACTATGTCTGATAGCAATATTGTAAACATCTTTTTGCATTAGATCCATTTTATTATTCTCTTTATTTGTGAATTATAAAAACCACATTCATTTCACACTACAGATTAGCTATCAGGACAACGGAGAAGGAAAGAAGCGTAAATTAAGAAAACAAATGCAAATAAGTAACTGTTGGACTTAAACCTTATCTTCATTGTGTGAATGGCTGATATAGCTGACAAGATCTGCATTTGAATGCAGGCTGTTAGATGAGAATTGAATAAGATGTAAACATCTTATTGACTTATTAATAACATTGATTTAGTAATATTTCGTATTAACTGTATACATCAGTGTGAAATGGTACATAAATTACTTTCAGGACCACAGCATTTAAAATAAAAAAATGTATTAACTAGTGACAAAATAATTGTGTTTGTAGTTGCTGGCTTATACTACTTGGCAGATCTGGTTGAAGAGCATACAGTGGTTTCTAGAAAGATAATCAAATGTGTTATCTTGGTATGCTATTAACATCAACTCTTGGTATCTAGAATTTTCTTATCAGTTTCTTATTATTGATATATTTAGTCTTAGTCAGAGGTCTCCAAAGTTTTCCAGCGGGGGGGCCATATTGCTGACTTTCTAAAGCTCCACGGGCCAAAACTCTGAAGAAAACAATTTCTCTGTGCGCAGATGTCCAGTGAATTGTGAGTAATGCGATGAATGCTTGGATTCATAATGTCTCCAAATATTGTACTCTTTAAGCCCTGCAATGGTGTCATTGCATATCAGGCACAGTGCTTTACAAACAGCGACAAGGATTTTGGCAATATGCATGTCAGAATACAGCGCCGTTAAAATTTTCAATTTTCCCAATTTAGTTTGTTTCTTCAAGGAAAGTTCCGCGGGCCAGATTAAAGGCCTTAGCGGGCCGGATGTGGCCCGCGGGCCGTACTTTGGAGACCCCTGGTCTTAGTCAATTTACTGGCTTGAGACATAACCTGAGATGCTTTTAATGAATAAATTTACTAAAAGTATGTGTCTCTGAGGAGAAGCAAGCTGCAAATCAATCAATCAGAATTCATATAGCACCCCTTCCAGATTCCTACTCACAGATTAGCTATCAGGACAACGGAGAAGGAAAGAAGCGTAAAGTAAAGAAAACAAATGCAAATAAGTAACTGTTGGAATGAAACCTTATTTGTGGGAGCGGTGGTGTAGGTATGTTCGGTGCCTTGCAGCCGGAGGTTGCGGGTTGAATCCACCTCAGGGACCTGGGCAAGTCCTTCACTTGCAATTGCTCATGCAAATTCGTGAAACTCCGATTCAGTGTCCGCGCTGTAGTCGGTAGCGCCTCTGAGTAGAAATCGTAAAGGGGCGCTATAACAGGTGCTCATACATACATACATACACACATAGTGTCAATGGCTGATATAGCTGACAAGATCTGCATTTGAATGCAGGCTGTTAGATGAGAATTGAATAAGATGTAAACATCTTATTGACTTATTAATAACATTTATTTAGTAATATTTCGTATTAACTGTATACATCAGTGTGAAATGGTACATAAATTACTTTCAGAACCACAGCATTTAAAATAAAAAAATGTATTAACTAGTAACAAAATATTTATGTTTGTAGTTGCTGGCTTATACTACTTGGCAGATCTGGTCGAAGAGCATACAGTGGTTTCTAGAAAGATAATCAAATGTGTTATCTTGGTATGCTATTAACACCAACTCTTGATATCTAGAAGTTTCTTATCAGTTTCTTATTAGTAATGTATTTAGTCATAGTCAGTTTACTGGCTTGAGACATCACATGAGATGCTTTTAATGAATAAACTGACTAAAAGTATGTTTCTCTGCAAATTAATCAATAAGAATTTATATAGCGCTTCTCCAAGATCATACTTAGAGGCGTCCTGACCCAGGCCAAGCAGAAGAAACTAGTCTTAACCCTCTGGCCCCGAGAAACCGATTTATCGGTTTGAGCGTCCGTTACTTATCCCCAAGAAACCGATATATCGGTCTCGCCACCCATGACGCATGGGTCTGTAAGACTTAAATGGATTGCATAATAGCTAGACTATATCTCCCGAGTCCTCTTTGCTCTAACATGGCATACATTTTCTTTTAATCAGCCATAACGAATTGAACTGATAAAGTAATCAAAATAACTATATTTAACTAGTAGGCAGAAATGCATCTTTGACATTTTGTGATTGGAAATAAACGAATATTGATTGATTGATTGATTGAAACGTGTGTACGGGTAATAAAGGTGTGCTAACTCTTTGCTCTTTTGATTGCTTTGCAGGTTACAGCTTTGATTCTGATTGGTCTTTTGGTGTTTGAAGAGATGCCACTTGTTTTGATTGGCACCTGTCTGATGACTAACCTCATGTATTTCTTTGTTGTGGAAACCTTTCCAGTGATAGAACTTACCTCCCCAAAGTTCCTACTTTCTGTAGGTGTGTAGGTTTGCTTTTTAAATCATTTAAATTAAAAATTAATTGTATTTAACAATTTATTTATTACCATTGCTAACATACCGATTACTACTGCTTTGGAAAAATCTCATTAGCAAGAACTCTACTCAGATAAGACTAAAATAAAGAGAGAATGCTGCCTAAGGACTGTTGGGTTAATGGACAATTTGTTCATAGGCTGTTCTCTATTGATGTTGCAGCGTCGGTAAGGACTTAAAAAAATATATTAATATGCCAAGCATATCAACATTTTTTAGCAAGTTGAAGCTGTAAGGAATGTGAAAGTAAAAGCTCATGAAATGATACTGATAATGATAAAGATAGTGATAGTGTCTGTATGTAATAACTGATTTGTTGGTATAATTGTTCATTCATCTTGGTTGTCAATATTTGATAGCTAATTTCACAGCACTGCTAACAAATATTATTGCATGATTTTGAGTTATTTTATAAAACACTGCCAGTATATAATAACTGATTTGTTGGTATAATTGTTTATTCATCTTGGTTATCAATATTTGATAGCTAGTTTCAAAGCACTGTTAACGAATACTATTGCTTGATTTTGAGTTATTTTATAAAAATACTGATGTATTTCAGCACTACTTGCGGGTGATCATTATCTGGCATTTTCTTATTTCTTATCAACATCGCATTCATTCACAGAGGTTGGTTTATTGCAATTTTGTCTTTGCCTTAGGAGAAGAAGCATTTCAAAGAGAATTGTTTGTGTTAGAGCCTAATCAGATGCCATCTCTCTCGATATATCTGTTAAATACCACAGAACATACAGATTACGGAAGCTTCTTTCATTTTTTCCAGTTAAAAAGAGCGAGACTGAAGGGCGTCAAATCACCAAATATCCTGTTATATATAGTGTGTTGGAGTGCACGGTAGTGTAATGGTTAGTGTTCTGGTCTGTCAGCTGAGAAGTCTGGGTTCAAATCCCTGCCTGGGCAGACATTTGTTTCAAAATTTCTACTCCACCTGCACCTCCTAGGCAATTCAGCTATAATGAGTACACTGACTGTACACTGTTGATGGAAGATAAGACACTGTGGGAGAGGACTGGCCAATCACTCATGCCAAGACTACAAAGAACACTTCATAGCCATGGCTGCCTCTCAGGCCAGCCTAGGAACTGCTCTTCTTCTTCATCTATTTAGTTTAGTCACTTTAGTGGTTGGATGTTGGATTGTCAGTTGGAATGTTGGAGTTCAAATATCCACCAAGGAAGAAGTTTTTTTTAGATTTTAGTTCCACTTGCACCCCATCCAACTCATCCATAATGAGTAAATGAACATATAATATGAATGGGAAGATCAGGCAGCAAGGGAACTGGGTTTGCCACTCACCCTCAAATGCCAAGGCTGAGAAAAGTGGTTTCTAAATTTCATTCCCATAGCTGCTTCTTGGGGTAGTTGAAGACAATAGTCTTCATTTATATAATTTTATGTGTGTCAGACTGACTGCAGAATCAGGGGTCGCCAATTTTCGCAGTAGCAGCAACATTGTGGGCTACCCTTGATTGCAGATGAAATATTTAAAAAGCCGATAAATCTGTTGAATAGTCAAATAATTGTTAGCTGTGGTGAATGATGAACATTATCTGTTCTAGGTTTTGGCGTTTTTCACTGTCTGTGTATGGCTGGTTCCAATCGCTTTGTGTATCTCTCTGTCTGCCAGCGACTATGTCTTGCCAACATCCGTAATGCCAGACCCACGCTCAGGTAACATGACATTCTGTGAATCGTCTTTAATAGCGAGTTCAGTGGAGTTAAACTTAATCTTATTTTCTACAGAGGAACAATGATTTAGAAATCAAGATGGCAATTGTTTCGACAGTAAAAATGATTATTAATCAAATGAGCACTGATTATAGAGTGCTGGTAGGAATTTAATTCATGGTGTTCAAACTAACTACCTGCATAAAGTTTAACAATTGAACATAATTTTTTATATACATATCTCAAAATAGTCGGACTCTATTCTGCTTACTTCAGAAGGCCTTCATTCTCTTCATTGAGATAAGTGTAATAATATTATTACAGCGTTTAAAAAATGTAATAATATCGAGGTACTTGTTTGCATGGTTTCACTCTCTTAGACTTTCAGACTCATTACTTGTTTAATTTATTTTCACGTTGTAGGTTTTATTAACGTTGTTTTTATTTTAGACTCGGATTCTGACATTGTTACGAATTACTTCCGACGTAAAGGAGAGCGCTACGGCCTTCTATCTTTCCTTAAATCAGCTGAAGGAACCATTTTGCCTCAGCGAGCAAAGAAAGGATTTTGAGTGGGTCATTACTACATCCAGGCAGTGTTTTTCAGGATGTGTTTCTTGCAGTGAAGCCTTGGCTTTCACCTTGAGAAATGTTTGCTCAGAAGGTTTATTCATAGTTGTTTTGTTTAAGATATATGATACTGATGGTGCTTTACAAGCTAAGAAGACTTCTTAGTTAGGGAGTTCAATTTGGACCAAGGACCAAGACAAGGCTGAGGATTTGAGATGAAAAATACCTGTTTCCCTGGTGATTGTTGGTTTAGAGAAAATGCCTTGTGAATTTGCTGGATACGTGTATATCACATAAGATCTGTGTGAAGAGTTTCCTAAGATTCTATGACACCTAACTGTCAATAGAACCAGGGATACCGTTAGAATCGTAATTCTCTAGACTGTGACGCCTTCAAAAAGGACAGCTTTGCAATGATAAATATCTCTTCCACTTATTAGGACCCATGTCCAAAGACAGATCAATGTAAATTCTGTAAATTTTTTGATTGTTTAGTGCAGTTTCTGTAATATAAAGCCACACTTTAGTTTGATACATATCTAGCTAAGGTAAAAAGTTGTGAAAGGCATGGTGGCATATTGCGAGTATCCTAATGCATATGGGTTTCATATGCCAGTGCATGAAACTGAAATGAGGAAAATGCATTGATGGGCCATGCAAACTAACGTTCAGTTGTGTTGTGGCATTTGTACAGTACCATGCCACTGAGGAGAAATTGTGTTGAAAAACGAATATCATAAATGAGTGATTAACTTAACTGCTGACTTTGTGGATGTGACAGTCTTATACCCACTTTTCATTCAATGATTTGGACATGATTTTGGCTGCTCTAGTCGTTCATTGTTAGTTTATTTTGTTAAGTATTGTATTTTTAATTGTACTTTTGGTTTTGTAATCTTTGTACATTTTTAATATAATTTTAATGATTTTTATTTTCATTTTCTTAAGAGTATTTTGTGTTGGTGGCATGTACTTTATGTTACTCAATGGTTGTGGTTGTTTTCTTTTGACGTAATTCAAGTTTCATTTTTTGGGTCTTCATTTAAGTCTTTTAATTTTGATTGGTATATAGATTATATTTATTGTCAAGTTGGTATTGGACTATTTCATTTAAGCAATAATTTTTAAAATAAGCAGTAACAATACCTGTGGGCCCTGTGGGGTGTTGAAGTGGATGACCATTTATTTCTTAACACTTAAATGATGAACTGCATTGTTTTCCCAGTCACTTTTATTACACTCTCATCGTTAAAGTGTTAAAATTTGTGCTAATTATCAACTGTGATGATGCATCTAAACATGTTTTGCTTATGAGTCGAACTGCTAAGAAAGTTTCCAAAGACAGGCTCCATAAAATGGAATGTGATTTCATGTACAGTTCCTTGAACATCAATGAACAAGATTACTTTGTAGTTAAATGAATTTACTACTCTGCTTTTAATTTCACTGTGTTGAGAAAACTGTCTGAACACTGTACCTCTAGTATTTCATGTCATATGCATGTATTTTGAGTCAGAAGTGGGTGTGCTCTATAATATTCATTGTTTCATAGACTCATATTTTGTGATTGTGGTCTTCAACCTGTTCAATTCAGTGAGTTTCATAATACTGGCAATATTCTTTCTAGAACATTGATGAATCAAGTTTACTTGATTAGAGGACACTTTATTAGTATAATATGATTATTCATCTGGTCTATTACATTTTACAGCATGCAATGTTTTATATTAAATTATTATTAGTACAGAAGTGTATTAAATTTATTTTATAACCATAGATAACACCATATACACAGTGTATGTAGGACACAGGATGTGCTCCATCTTATCTTGTGAGGTATGTGGCTGGTCTTCTTTATCTCAGGCCAGAAAGCTCTATGCTTGGCTGTGCAAGGTATCATATCATATTTGAGAATTTATAAAGAGCCTTTTACAGTACGGTACTATGGTAGCTATTCGGAGGTGCTGTCATCATAACAGTCCCGAGGAAATATGAAAATCTTCAAGTAACAAAGGGATGACAGTTGGACCCGACTAAAATCTTTTACTACAGATTGAAGGGAAGGTCATGCCACATAGAAGGGCCCACGATGGCAAAGGCCATGGCAGTCCTTGCCATTTGTACACGGTAACATGGCAAGGTAACTTGGTTTTTCCGCAAGCCTCAATTTCCACAGCCCCAGCATCAAAGTTTCACTGTTGTCAGTCCATATTCCTCGAATGGTAGCTTAGTATGCATGAGCTCATAGGTCTTTTTCAGCCTCTTTCCGTAAGTGCATGAAACAGTTCTGTTTTATTGTTTTAGAGTAACGGGGAAGTCAAAATATGATTTGTATGTCTCGCAGTAGTGACTCATAAGTCTACTATTGGACCCCTACATGATACAATATGGTATCAAGTCTCCAGAAATAATGTTGAATCAATTTCAGAAGAGCTATGTGGTTACATCAGTTTTGGTGTGGTCACTATAACCCAGAAACACTGCTACATCACTCCTGTCCTCAAATCACTCCATCTGAATACCCGAATGAAAAGAATACAAAGTGCTATCAGTTACGTGTCCAACACACTCCATTACTCCCAGCCCATCTATCTTTGTCAGTTACTCACAATTCAACCACTTAGCTCAGTGCTGCTCCTCTTCCTCGCTAACACTATGCCCTTCCGTCACCTCGTCATTATAGCTGTCCACATGTCTCACTGCAAACAGTGCTCTTACAAATACTATCCTGATTCCTCCACTTCCCCTCTTTTGCCACTCCATCCACACCGTAACGTCGTGACCGCCCCCTTAACCTTTGAATCGACCCTACCTGCCTGTCAATTTTTTTGACTGAGTGCCTGTGAATAAACTGATTCCCGCGACTTTTGCTTATGATTACGAAGTAAAATCTGTGATGTCAGTGAATGGTGCATTTGCTTCAGCCTTGCCTTGGCAGTGGTCCTATAGGTAAAATATTAGTATTTCTGGAGCGGTATTTGCCAATATAATAAAAAAAATATTATATCTAGCCTAGAGTTTTTTGATAATGAATGGCAGTGGTACGGACCGTACGATATTTTTTTTAAATCCTAACGATCGTAATCGTAATCGTAATCTCCAAACTTCTAAAGCGCCACTCGAAAGCCAAGCGCAGGGCACCAGCTTATTCACGAGCGCTGCGTCTAGTCAGAGGGGTTGTCCAAAAGAGTAGTCCGAGGGAGGTCTGAGTCCGGTTTCCAGAGGATCAGAGAGGGCACAGCAGATGTTAAGGCGGTTGTCTTTTAGGTCGAGGATTGGAAGGTATACAGGATCAGAGGAGTCAGGATAAGAGTTCTTGAAAAGGAGACACTTTAGTTTCGAGTGGAAAGCCTTGGGGGTGATGGATAGAGGAGCCTGAGGCAGATGATGGTGGATGATTGGCGATGATGGTGGAGGAACCGAAAAAGTGCGGAATTGACGATAGGCAGTTAAGTACTTAAGTTATTAGTAAATTATGCTATATAATATTATATCATGCCGAATCGACTTTAATTAATAATTAGGCCTACGTAGCCATGTAGCCTATTTATAATTTAAACCCAAGAGAATAATATTGTACAGCGCCGGAAAAATCGTCACTGGAACGAGTTTATCACAGGCGCTCAGTTACGATAAAATCGATGAAACGTGCTCACCACTTTTCTTGAGGGCCATATATGAATAAAGTGGTTCCTTTCGGAGCCCTCAATTATAATTATAAAGCTCTGGTTCTGTTGATTAAGCAATTTTACGATTCTGATGTACGGTCCATAGTTCGTATATATATACAGGGTGGCTCAAAATAAAATGTCCCACCGGATAAAATGCAATTTCTCCGCAACCAATTGAGATTTTTATACTAAACTTTCACCATTTACAGAGGAATGATTTTCCAACAATCCATGAACATTTTACTAAATAATTTCCATAACTTCAAAAGTTACAGCTGTTTTAATATTAAATTCAATTTTTTCAAATTTCCGCAGATTAACGGTCCAATAATGTTTATTTCTTTAAGATTTTTTCACAGAGAAATTGTTTTGTAACACCCAAATAATCATGACGTCATATGACTTCATTATAAGTTGTAAAGAAAGAATTTATGAAGCAAACAGTTAATAATTGCAGATATTTTAAAATAATATTAAGCGCTCAATTTGTTAATCTTTTACTGACGGTGCGCCTGCTCACACGGCAAGGTTGGCTCAAGGCTTCATTGCCACCAACTGCAGTGAATTCATTGGCAAAGATGAATGGCCACCAAACTCTCCAGACCTTAACCCTCTTGATTATCACGTCTGGGGAGCTATGCTTGAACGTTACAAGACATTTCATCCGAAGCCGAAGAACATTGACGAGCTGAAAAAGTCTTGCAGCTAATATGGAATCAGCTGCCGCAGGACTCAATCAACAAGGCCATACTGAGCTTCACAAAAAGACTTCGAGCTTGTGTGAGAGCTAGGGGTGGACACTTCGAACATGCCTTGAGATAAACTGCTCAACAGATTCTGATTTCGTAATGAAAGACGATTTTATTTGACATTGAAAATTGTAAATAACTGTCAATTTTTCTTCGGAAATGTGAAAAAATAAAATTTAATATTAAAACAGCTGTAACTTTTGAAGTTATGGAAATTATTTAGTAACATTTTCATGGATTGTTGAAAAATCATTCCTCTGTAAATGGTGAAAGTTTGGTAGCGGAGAAATTGCATTTTATCTGGTGGGACATTTTATTTTGAGCCACCCTGTATATTGTCCGATCTAGTCATTTTAGCTCAATGCTTTGACCTCGCGCCCGCTTACCTGTATTGTTGTCCGGTGCCAATCAAAGGTGCCAATAATTGTCTCGGCGCATTATTCGACTGTGGCAGAGCTACCTACATCGGTAGAGATAGTTCTGGACTATGGTATTTACAACGCAAACAGGTGAGTTTTGTTTGGACGTTACTCTGTGCGTGGGAGGTTACTTCATGAATAGACTAACAGGTCTTCTGTTCGTCAACAGGTGCCCGCTGTAGGCTGTGGGCGAAAGAAATCCGGATATGGTAGGAAATGATTCAAAAAGTTCTCTACTCTATACTTAGGTCGAATTATTGTTCGCGTGAGTCATAAGAAGCCCGACATTCGTAGATTAAATCTTTAAGTGAAGTTAATTGGTCGTATTAGTTTATGAGGCAGTCAGGTATTTGTGGCAAGTTAGGACACATGTTTGTGTTGGCTTTAGTGTGTTTATGTGTGTTTATGTGACAGTTTTACAGCGGAATCGTAAGGATTATTGATACTGCAAATGAAACATTGATTATGTGAGTGCAGAAGACAGTTTCTTTGGGTTTTTGTAAGTTGTTTTACGGGCGTGACAGATCAGTGGTGAAAACAGTGGTGAAGACACCGGAGTATTCTTTGTTCGTTACTGATAAGATTTCTTTCACGTGCGATTATCCGTTGTGTATGTGATTTGTAATTGTTAGGACAACGTGACGCCCAGTCATATGCTGAACCGGCAAGTGATAATTACCCCTCCCCAGTTTGTCAATTTGCTTCACCTTTAGGCCCTATTCAGGCATGTGATGTAAATGTTTTTGGAGATTATGATCCCAAGTGGTTTGGGTGAGCAGGGGGTCAACCCGAAACCCGAAAACGCTGAAAATACGCAAAAGCCAGATTTCCTGAAAACAGTTTCCTAGAAAGCGGCTGAACTCCAGAAAGCTATTCAGAGTTAAATTGTAAACATGACGGAGACCTAGCATGGCCTTGATGTATATCGATATACTGCCTATTCACAAGTTTATTTGTTAATTATATTCATTCGGGTCGGACTTAGAAAATCAATTTCGGGGATCTGGCCGAAATTCGATTCGGGTTTCGGGGATTCCGCCCACACCCATGAGCAGTGGGAACTTTGAAGAAGAGTTTTATTGGAAAGCATGCATTACCATGGTTCCTTTGCATGGTGAGCAGTGGGAACGCATGCAAAGAATTTTGAGAGCATTGGGAACGCTGTACCCATACATTGAGGCACGAGAAGGCAGTTGCCGCCTCTTGCTTTTTATATGCTTTTTCATATACGAGATCTATTGACCAATGACCAGGATTTTCCCAATGGTCTGAAGTTGCCGCCTCTTGAATTTAAGTCTCGCTACGTGCCTGTTTGTTTTAAAAAAAATTTTGACCTATAGTATATTTTTTTACAAAATGCATTCCCACCCACTTTAAGCGTTGATGATCACTTGTCAGTTCAGAGTTTGGAGAAATAACAATATTCCAGTTCTTTATTTACAATAAGTGGCATATGAATTGTGGGGGTTGAAACACATGTAGCCTATATAGTCAGGTGATTGATGAGAAACAGAGAATACATGGGGATATCCGTATAGGTCGAACCAGAGCTGTTTTAAGGTTGTTGTAGGCCCTAGGCACTCTTGCTTGAGTAGACCCCAGCTGCAGCTCTGCGTTAAAGCTAAACACATAATTACGCATTCACATTATTTATTGATATGATGTTTAATCGTTATTCATGAACACACCCAGTTTTGAGTTTAAATCTCTGTTCACTTTTTTAATGTTGATTATTTAATATCTTGGATATATTCACTGAGGTCTAATGCAACTTATTTTTTTCATTTTCTCATTTTCAGACTTACATAGGCTTCTGAAAGGTTCATTAGGCCCTAGGCACAGTGCCTACTGTGCCTAATGGATAATACACTTATCTAAGAATAAGATGCAACACAATTGGCTAATTTGGACCTATAACATTCACAAGATATGTATGAAAAACTTAACTTTATGGCATTATGCTTTCTGTACATTCTCATGTAGGCTGGAGAATACTAATATGCTTAAACAAATTTTGAGATACTCTAGGGGTCAGTTTGCTAGACTGTCATCAAAGAGGTTGGGTGTTAAATCCACCCAGAGCAGGAACTTCTGTACCCCCTTGCCAACTCGGCTATAATGAGGTCACTGACCATACACTGTCAGAGGGAAGATAATATAACTGTTCACCTGCCCTCCTATGGGATAACTCACCACACTGCAGGTAGGCTGCCTTTGCCTTGCTCCTAGTACATGACCTAGTAATGATTTTCAATTGGCAGGTAATTCATGTCTTGTTGGCAAAGCTCATGCAGATGCAGCCTATGCTGTGTGGTTGGAGATAAACCAGTTGCACAGCAACAGCACGAACTGAGAAGATAAATCCTAATTGAGGTCAGTCATGACTATGCAGGGAAAGATTAATTACCCCTTGCTCGTGAAAATGCACATAGAACATATCCGTAAATAAAATAAAGGGCATACTTCGTGTACATACCTTTCCAGTTTCTATTGCTGTGATACTCCAATTGTTATTAGAAATTTGTGTAGTGGTAATAAAAGAGAAACTGATCAGTACTATGCTAGCATCAGCAATGTTAAGATGTTCTGTTTGCTAACAACTGAAAGTTCATCAGCTAGCAAGCAATACTGAGATAACTTAACAAAGTTGCCATAGGTATAGGCTTCCATATGCATGCGGAGCCCAACCAATGATTTCCTATCCAAAGTCAAAAGTAGATGGCCTTTTCAGAGTTTCTTGGTCACTTTGCATCGAAGATGAGGTGATGTGATCTACCACAAGTGTCACATAGTTGTCTCACCATGTGTCACCTGTCCCTCTTAGGTGGTAACTTGTGCAGTATTGGAACATCTCCCAAAGCAGGAAATTTATGCGTGACAAGCTTACAGTTGTTTGCAAAACTTCTCCATGGTTATGGTTGATGTTGATCAGAAGATTGGTTTTATCTTTCTATAATTGAATCCCAAAATTTTCAGGGCAATTGTCCAACTGGGAGCCTGTCACCTAGACAGGTAGAAATTAAATAATAAATGAGAAATTAAATAACAAATGTGCTATTATTTAAACCATATTAGCCATATCATTCCCAATATTGATGATATCACTAAGCCCCTGCAAAGATGAATACTAACTGTTTGAGGTAAAGCCATTGCTGTGACATGAATGGAGTAGCAATGAATTATTAATATTATGTGCCCTGCCATTCAAATCCCAAGAAAGCCTTTCATTTGTAAGATTGCTGTTGATAGGCTCAGTTTAATTGTCATGTTACTTTACAATTGTTTCCAAGTAGTTGAGACTGATTACATTACATTTTGTGATCATTTAAGTGGAGTGACATTAATATTTATAGTGGAGCTAAATAAGTCTTAGAATTATATTAACATTCCTGAAGTCTTAGAATTATATTAATAGTCTTGATGTAGTATTGTTAGTATAATGACTAAAATTATTTGGCAACAGCTTGTTCCTTTCTTTAAGTAAAGAAGAGGTAGTAGAGCAGAGTGAACTGGCTTCAGGATTAGTTATTCTCTGTAACATTCCTGTACGTTGAAGTTTATGTAACACCGCATCATAATGTTTCGGGATTTTTGTAGCCAGTGGAACTAGATATTGGTATATTTAGATCTCCATCCATTAGTTGCTTGTCATAGCCTGTACAGACTGCGTTTAAAGCTAGAAGCCAAGTCACTTTGAAACTTGAATTATCTGCTGCTCCCTTTAGCAGGCGATTACAGCAGGGTCCTTTGCGTCTTTCTTCTCTAAGTTTAGCAATGGAGTTGGCGCCAGAGAGGGACTTCCTTCAATAAAACCACATTGCACATCAAGGCACGGAGCTCGACACCCCACAGACCCAGATAACCGGCGGGTTAACCCCGTCTGTCTGTTTTAGTCCATTAGTGCACATGTCTATCATTGAGCCTTGGATTTGGATGGAAATGCTACAGAGGCTGACTGTATTCTTGTTTTCTTCTAGGAGGGAAAGTTTTTCCCGATAGGCTTTCAGTGTTATTGCCCGTGTGTTAAATTAATTAGGCAATTCTATGGGCTGCCGGTAATTGCCTACTCCCGGCCTTATCTTATCGGCAGTGCCTCCTGCATTGTGCTGTCGGGCTAAGGTCTGTTATGACAATCTCCAGTGAGGCTTTGATTTTAGACCTTCGGACCAGCCATGCTGCTATCAGACTGACTGACGCATTGGCTGCTTGGCAGTTCTATCAGAATATGTTTTAGTATGCGTTTTATGTCTGGTGCAGTTGGTTGAAGCAATAGTCTCCTAGGCAAACTGAGTGTGAAAGATACATTGCACAGAGGTAACGCTTTCTTGCATGCATATATCCTTTCTGAATTCCAGAATTAAACTGAGGTTATTATGAAGAATTGTGGTTCAATTCGATCAATTTGAAAAACTATGTTGAACTAGAAGATAAAAAAAGAGGCAGAAGAGAAAACAGTCTTATAAGCTAACCCTGAGATGCAGTCATGTATATAAGACAAGTGTTAGCAACTTCATATTTCTTATTCTCAGCATTTTAGAATGAGTAACAGCAATTATTCCCTGCTGTACTATTCTTTGCAATAACAACATGTGATCATTCATTCATTATGAAGATTTATATAGCACCCTTTCAAGGCTGCTACTCAGGAGTGCTCCTGACCACAGCATAGCTGAAAAGAACAGTTTTGAGGTGAGAATTGGAAGAGTCAGAGTGCACCCTGGGGAGCAAGCGCAAGTGCGCAACACCAAAAGGAGCCCGTTTCAGAGCTGTTTATGAGAAGCGGTCAATGTACTGGTTTTATAGGTAGTGCAAGAGTTGCAGAAATTTTTTCTTGGGGGTTTGAACCCTCAGCTGACCACTAAACTGTGGCACTTCTGGGCTGGTTTTATTACACCTAGGATATTACAGCTACTTGAATTTGTAGTATTTTCTTAAGTCATAGTATTGATTAAAGTATAGTATTAAAGTCTTAAGTATCGATTAGAAACAGATTGTAGCGAATGAATCCTTTTGGTGCTGTATGCGGGAAAAATATTGCCAGACTCTGCGAAATAACTAAAGTACATAGTAAGTTAATGGTGCTTTTCTTGTGCACCTCATAAGCAATGTTTCTGGGACTGTTAACTCTGGGCTTAAGCAGTATAGTGAGATGCTCTGACAATCTTCTCTTCACTTGTCATATGGCTTTGTAACGAATTATCATTTCCGTATAACTTGGTAGGATTTGACCACCTCTGTGGAAATGAAGGCCCAATGTGTTGCAGAAAGGCAACAGTTACTTGACTGTTGTATTGATCCTATTAGCGTTCATTTTGTCGACTTCAGAATTTTTGCCAACTGAAATAGTATCAGTATCTATTAACGAAGTTTGGTGACTCGGCTGGTTCTGTTGGTGTGGTTAAATCATTTGTAAATTTTATTTTATTTTGCTATATCTCTCAAGCACCTATAAACCACTGTTGATTATATAAACCACTATGTCTACTGGGACTTGCTTGTACAAAGTGCACAGAGTGACCATCACAGGTATGGCTTGAACTTGATGCAGGCAGGCAGGCACCCAGCTGATGAGCAGTCATAATTCACCTGCAGTGGTTAGTTTGGTCACAAAATGATCTATTCGTTGGTGAAGGCATTTCAAATTTACATGCCTGTGACTTTACAGTTTTTTGTTTTATAAATTCCAATATAATGTTTGTGTTTGTCTAAACCATAGAGAGATTTATCTAGGCAGTTCTGAGTTAGGTATAGATTTCATATGGAGCTTGATTGCTTTGGCTCTGATAAACTTTGTCTGTAATTGTATATTCAGTTAGTTGAATTCTTTGCATTCCCATGGATCTTCCTTTTGATCATCTGTACAGTGCTTAAGTGCTGACTTATGAATTCCGAAAAGTCATTCTTAAGCAGAGCTGTCTCTACGTTGAGACAGGTATTTGTGATACCAACATCTGGTGATTTGACTAGCCCAGAGGCAGGCACTTGCTGTCATTGTATGTGAGTCTCAATGCCTGTGACTTATTGAGCAAAATAATTATAGTCTCTGTGTTAACTATAAGCCAGCAGGACTGCCTCTGGCTTTAGGGATAGGACAGGCAGAAGTTGACAGCTTTGGTATTTTCTTAAGGCTGGTTAGGGTATACATTCCTTGTTTTGATAACCTGAATTCCATCGGTGTTATCCATAAGGTGTTGTATGCAGTACTTTGCTCCTGTTCTTGTGACTTGTTTCTGCACCCAAATGGGGTTGTAGGATAGTCCTACATGCCCAGGCGCTTAACCTTGCTTAGGGACTGTTGAAATTGACTAGCATACAACCCATTCTGGACTGTCTTTTATCACTTGAACAACTCAGTGCCTGTGGTTTAGCAGCAACTACTGCAGAGTTTGCCTATTAAACAGAGTAAAGTAATAATGTGTCTTTCTATTTCATAGATTATCATCCACAAGAAGTCTTCCTTTTGGATTTGATTTGGTAATCCGTTACCACCAGTTGTTCAAATATGAGCCGGATGATGGTCGAGCCATTTGCAGTCTCAGCTCCGCCAGCGAGGTCGAATTCACGGAGTTGGGTCACTACCCAATGTCAGGATCCTGGCTGCCAATCGTCGTTCATTTTGAGAGACAAGTTTTTAAATGGCAAGACAGTTGCCAGCGTTTCATGTTGCAAGCAAATAAATGAAACCAAGTTCAATCATAATCGGTTTATTTGTGAAGAGGATTTTATTTCAAAGTCAAAAGCGGATGTGATGGCAGACGGCAAATGGAAGTTTGGAATGTGTCAAAGTCGGAATTCGTTCAGATCTAGGACTACCGTTTCGAATATTTTGCTGAGTTATGTCGCTGTGATTCTACTGCTGTTAACGTTATTCGCTAATGTTAGTCCCTCTGTTTCTTATGACGATCTCTGTCCAAATATCACGTGGTCTGGCTCAACACGTTGCAATTGCTCCATGTACTCGTTGAATTTTTCGTCCTGCAGAAATTACTCAAGGTTTGATGTAAGTATTTTATTTCATCTGATATTCATTCTTGAATTGCAATGTTTTATCGGTATTGAATAAGTGGGGGAATTTCCTGGCTTTGTCACTTGTGCTCAGGCTGTTCGTATTGTATTCAAACATTTATAAAGGGCCTCTAGTAGGGTGATCCGTTCAGAGGCATTCCCAGTGCGCAAGACCACTACAGAAGATATAGGTTTTGAGAAAAGCAAACGAGGAAATGAGGTTACCAGCTAGAATTTGAGAGCGAGTAGACAGAGACAGCGCATTCCAAAGAGAGGGTCCAATTAGGGTCTCCTGTGGAATTTTCATTTTGAGTCATGCAACATCTGAGGAAGGTTACGGAGTTTTCTTGGATTGCCATTACCTTATCTATGCTTAAGTTCTAAGAAGTTGTTTTTGAAAACTTAAGACATCAATGCCAGAAATATGTCTGCATTTAGCTTGCCTTAACTTATCATTTCATGCCTTACCTGTGGACTTGCTTTTAAATACTTTATCGTACATGTATGTATGCTTGGCATCTGAAATTGCTTGGAGATTTCAAGACAAAGTTAGTTGTCCCTTGAGGGTGGAATGTGAAAATGCATTCATCCTAATGATTGCCATTACCTTATCTATGCTTAAGTTCTAAGAAGTTGTTTTTGAAAACTTAAGACATCAATGCCAGAAATATGTCTGCATTTAGCTTGCCTTAACTTATCATTTCATGCCTTACCTGTGGACTTGCTTTTAAATACTTTATCGTACATGTATGTATGCTTGGCATCTGAAATTGCTTGGAGATTTCAAGACAAAGTTAGTTGTCCCTTGAGGGTGGAATGTGAAAATGCATTCATCCTAATGATGCCTTGAATCCCAATGCTTATCACAGATGGCAGTGGTCATATTTTTACTTCAGCCACAGGATTTTTGAATCCCAGAAAGCTGCCTAGCGGGATGAAATGCCGGATTCCCTAATAGGATGTGCTTACAAGGTCAAACAGTGACTCTACCTTAAGATATTTTGAGGCCTCCTCCACAAGCGGTAGGCCTCCTCCAGGAGGAAGGGAACGAGTGACCCATAGTGACCCAAATGCAGTATGAATCATACATAAAATATTTAAATGCAACTCACTGTTAGATTTTCCATGGGCCACCATTGCAGAATATGTGGCTCAGAATGCACTTAATTTACATTTATTGTGATTGACTGTCTGTATATAGATAGCCTTGGGGCACCTGTCTCCATGCTGCCTTGATGTGTGTGTGTGTGTGTGTGTGCTTTTGGGCACAGAAGAATAAACTGCTAATTTTATGTTGATGGTGTTTCCTGTATCTGATGTGCTGTTTCATTTGGCCGCTGGTGTTCTGTGGTCAGGATGTCACGTTGTTTGATTGTGGTCAAGGATGCTTTTAAGGTTGGAAATGGCTGTCACATGGTGTCACATGGTCTGATTGTATGCTGTTTTATTGTGTGGTCAGACTGTCACATAGTGGTGGTCAGGTGATGCTTCTAATGGATGGATATGACTGTTGAATGGTGTCATGGTCTTATGGTGTGCTTGGTGTTATTGTGTGGTCAGACTGTCACATTGTGTGGTGGTGATCATGTGATACTCTAAAGCAGTGGTCACCAACCCATGCCTGGGGGCCACATGTGGCCCCCACAAAGGCATTTGTTGCGGCCCACAAGAGCTTTTGACAAAGAACACTATTAGTAATAATGGCACTATAAAATTATTTTGTAACAATCGTAATCGTAAATTTATATAGCGCCACTTCAAGAAATACTCCTCAGAGGCGCTCTCGACCTGACAACACCAAACTACGATCGAAAAGTATGGTTTTCAAACGCCTGCGGAAAAAGGGCAAGGAAAGACCAAGAAGCTCATTATGTAGGTTGCTTCATCATGTTTGATGAAGTCTTCTTCCAAAAATTGGTCATACAGCCTTTCAGTTCTTTGCACATGAAATATTATGTCGTTGAGGTCTAATTTATTTTTGCAATGTACCAAAATTAGTGAAAAAGTGTAGTTAAATTTAGGCTTTTATTAAGAAATCGGTCACTTTTCATTCAGTTTTTGCTCGCATGAGATGAAATATTTGAAGCAAATGATCCCTGATTTATCAGCCTTGTCAACTGCAGATTCAACAAAAGAAACTACTGATCAAGAAACAATTAAACTTTCTAATGTGCTTTCAAAACTACACAAGGAATTTGAAGAAAGATTTGCAGACTTCTTGGTTGCCACATCTTTACTTCATTTCGTTGTGAATCTGTTTTGTGAAGATCCTGAGATCATTTCTAGGGCAGCTGTTGACTTTGTTTTGTCAGAGGAACAATTTGAAATGGAGATTATAGAACTCCTAGAAAGTATGGAACTTAAGCTGTGGTATAAATACTTAGAGACTTCTGGAAGATAGTTGACAAAGTTTCCTGTCATTGCATGATTACAAGCAAAGTTGCCTAATTTTTTGGTTCAGCTTATTTTAGATGTGAACTTACTTTTCAACTATGCACATTTTAAAATCAAAGTTAAGAAACAGGCTAACTACAGAGAATCTTTTGAGTCGGCTATTAACTCGTGTAGCTAGTTATGAACCTCGGTGGGGAACATTATTGAGCAGCATGCAGGATGATGCAGTGCCCGATTTCTTACTAGTTGAGGATTAAGATAAATAAAGAACTATTGATAACTTTGCTTTTGATTACATGTTTCATAAATATGTTGTTTTTTATACACTTTAATACAGTGCAACTGTTTACTATACATACATACTATATATATATAGTACTGTACTTATCTGTAATATAAATAGCCAACAGTATTTCATAATTTTTTATAAATTTACGATTATGATCATTGTGACCCACACTTTCTTTGGATTTTCCTATGGCGGCCCCTGGCCTGAAAAAGGTTGGTGACCACTGCTCTAAAGGTTGGACATGGCTGCCCGCCACACATGAATGTTGAAACATCAGATACTATACTGGTGCATGAAAGCACCATGATAGCGCAGTTATGTTAAGATAATTACATTGTTTGCATGTTTATGTGTGCTTTTAAGATAGGTAACCACAGAGTGCTGTTGGAAAATGTGCGATGGGTACGAATACATGTTCTCCATTGTCCAGTTGCTGCTGCTGCTACTTACTACTACTACCACTACTGCTACTACTATTGCAGGCTGTCTATTATTACTACATGTTGAGTAGTTAGAGACTGGGATTTGCTATGTGGCGGGTACAGTCTGGTCGGGTTACCTGTGTTCGGGTAGGGTCGAGTAGTAATTTTGAGTGCGCATCGGGTACGGGTAACTGTGTTATGGGTACGGGTCGGGTAGCAAAATTGCTCTACCCGCAGATCTAATAGCTATCTCTTGGTGTTATGGTGTGGTGATCTTATGGTGTGCTTAGTGTTATTGCGTGTCTTAATCAATTCATATAAATAATATATTATGTCTTCTGGCATCTTATGTATCTTGTCTGGTTCTGCCTACTGGGTAGAATTAGGCTATGCTTAGAAGCAACCATGATTCATTAATTACTAGTATAATAGCTTCCCAGGACTATTATAAATATGTGCCACATAGTGTAATAAACAGTGTATTGTATGCAAGATTTGCCCATCTGTCCTACTGCTCATTCCACCAGAGGCACCATCTGGCGGATGAAAGGCGGAGTTTCACGAGCTTTGGGAGGGTAGAGGGAATTGAGGGTCCTGCATCCATGCTGATCTTCCCGCTCTTCATGCCAGAGTGTTACCGTTACCCGAAACCCCTTCCCAACCAGTTTGTAGTCAGAATGCTGCATTGTTTCATGATGGTCACTGATGCTTCTAATGTTGGAGCCACCTCGCACATGGACATGGTGTTATAATGTCATGGTAAACCCGACCGATGTGCCTGGTGTTGTTGAGCGGTCAGACTTTCGCATTGTATGGTGGTGGACTATGTATATATATATACATATATATATATATATATGCAACATATATATGCAATATACTCATACAAGTAAATAATGAATATAAATGGTTATTACTATAGCATCTTTAAAACTGCATAATGGTACTGCAAGTGTGTATTAGAACCTTGGTGCTATAAAGTTTCCAGATTGGTTGTTAGATCATAGCCATGGTCTGCAGTTTGTTTGCTTGTATGGTCTTTACTCAGAAACAATGGCTGAGGATAATTGATCTGCATATCTGGATTTATTGTTGTTGACCTGATGAAGTTTATGAGTTTACTGAAGTTTCTGTAAACCATGTGGACCATCTGAGTCACCTGTGCTTTAATATACATGTGCTTATGTCTACTCAGATGGGTTTTGACCTAATTAGCTGGCCTGTCTGTGTTCAAAGTCTGTTACCTGAGAGTGAATGAAGGCTGAAGAGCAGAGGAGATACATGTAGATACTAATCAATGGCCTGGTATGACTAGAATCTGAAATGGCGGCGGAAGTGGTCTCGTGATCAGATTGGCCAACAGCGTATAGAGCATTCAACACATCCATCCACACGCACAGTGGGGCGCGGTGGTGTAGGGGTATGTTCGGTGACTTGCAACCGGAGGGTTGCGGGTTCGAATCCACCTCAAGCCACCGCGTAGGGACCCTGGGCAAGTCCTTCACTTGCAATTGCTCATGCGCTTCGGCGTGAAACTCCGATTCAGTGTCCGCGCTGTAGTCGGGAGCGCCTCTGAGTAGAAATCTTGAAGGGGCGCTATAACAAGTGCTCATACATACATACATACATACACATACAGATGGTAAATCTGAAAATGTTCATCGGGTATCACCATGAACTGGTCTTTGTGAATATGGCAAATCCATTATTGTTAAATGCCTCAGACTAGGCTTGTTTTGAATAAAACTAAGCTCCTCTTGCACAACAATCTGTCCGATCATTTGGCCTAACCTTTTTGTCATTGTTAGAAATCTTGCACTTTTGGGTAAATGGTTCTCTGTGAATGACTGCCTAGCCAAGTTGTTTTATAAAGAAACTTAACAAAGTTATAATATTTTTGTCACATTTTTGTCCAATTCAGCCATATGCTGGCCATATGTGGCCATGTCTTGGCCAAAAATTAGCCAGCTGGATGGCCAGTACATAGCACACTTACTGTACATAACCATTCACTAATATTCCAAAAATGTCTTAATTGTATATAATGGGCTGCACATCACCAGCTGTGCACTGCACATTCAGAAGTCGTACTTATATTTGGCCATCTGGTGGCAGTTTGCCTAAATGGTAGGTTGGCTTGGTGGATGTTGCCTTTAAAAGGAGGTATTTGATTGCAAACAGGTTCTTAAGTTTTGCCAGATTTTATCTA
The DNA here is from genome assembly GCA_020284085.1 of Aporrectodea caliginosa. Taxonomy (NCBI): domain Eukaryota; kingdom Metazoa; phylum Annelida; class Clitellata; order Crassiclitellata; family Lumbricidae; genus Aporrectodea; species Aporrectodea caliginosa. Next base: position 1,142,456 of record JACEVL010000006.1, on the reverse strand, counting down.
CACCTTGGTGAGTTTATGCATAGATTAGACGTAGTCGTAAGTTTTAGGTTTGTAAGGAAAGAGTTTATTTAGATTTAAAATAGCTACCATGATATAGAACTCAAATAAATCAGAGTTTCTGTACTTTTATTTAATATTTAATATTTATTTTATTTATGTTATTTAAACTTTTAAAGTAATGTCTCCATTATAAAAAATAGGTCTGTTTTCAGTTCTAATAATTTTTTGAAACTTTTTTCTTGCTTTCAGGATTTAGGATATTCTTGCTCATGTGGAGGCAATATGGTCTGCGACATTATAAGTGTCCTTAACTCAACTGATAACGAGGTAATAATTGTGTTAAAATTAAAACTTATAATGCAATTTTTGTCTGTAAAGCATCATTTAAGAAAATTCCTGAATACCAATTTCATCCTCGTAACTCAAGTCAAGTCTTTAAACTAGGCTGAACTTGAGTTATCGGGATGTGAACTTAAGTTCTCAGATATTAAAAATTCGAGCTCGATTACACTTGTCATGCAAGCTTCTCACCAGCGGCTATTATACGGTGTGGAAAATGCTCATCTGTATAGCAGATGTTTGACAGTTATGTTCTGTTATGGGAATTAAATGCTGGATTTTAAAGTATAATGGTAAAGACACATTTGTTTACAAGGTCTTGTGAAGACTTGTTAGAGGCGTGGTCCAGGGATTGAAGTAGTTCTCATCTTTTAGCTGAAGCCCAGATATGATGACAGCAGTCTAACAGTAGGGCACATTCATAAGGTCGTAAACGGCATTGGTATTTCTGCAGCAGTGGCTGGCAGGGTTGACCCAGATGACCTGGTATTTCAATGGTCACCTGTGTATGTATAAACCATGCTGGACATTGCTTATCTATTGTGCTTGCCAACGTAATGTCTTTAGTGTAAAATACCATCCAAACTGTATTGCTATTATCATATGAGATCAAGAAATGAAGCTCCATTCTTTATCACAGATTATTTAAATTAATTTGTAATTGGGTCAGAATGATGAATGATTAGAACATGGGTAAGACTTGGTGGCTAAGACATTGAATGATGGTCAGTTTTAGCTCATTGAAGTTCATTGGACAATTATTCTGATAAACTTTTTTATAGGAGTGTTGTTTGTTAGCAAATATATTGTATGAATATTCAGATGACAGTGTATAAATGAGAATAGTTTTTTTGTTTAGTTCGTTAATGTTCAGTTTATGTATTTTATGAACTGATTGATCGATCAAAACTTATCTAATTGCAGAAATTCTGTTATGTCTTTCAAATGAGTCACAAGGCATATGGTCAGTAATGTAACAACCTAGCCAGGGGGCCCTTGGACACTCTAAGCTTACCCATTATCGAAACTAAATAGTGAAAATAAAGAGATAGCTATTTAAAACTGCAATTAGGTAAAAAGAGTATTAAGCGTTATCATCAATAATCAATAGTTCAAGCCACATTAATAGTTAAAGACAAAACAAGAATACCTGTTGCTTATAGGCTAGCTACATGCATAGCTCGTGTACACGAACACTGTGGATAAGATAATTATATAATGAATGAACAGAGTACTACATCACGCGCAGAAAAAGCCTTGAGGGCCCTTGGAAGTTCGGGGTGAGTTGAAGCTCCTGGACTTTGTCCACCCTTGTTATATAGGTGTTATGCAGGTAAAAATGTTTTAAGATCAAAATCATGCACATTGTACAGGCTGTCAGCTGTTACTAATATTAGTGATATCATTCTGTATGCTGGATTATTTGATTCATTATTTGATATTTTGCTATTTAAGTATCCGTGATCTCAATATGTATTATAAATGCTATCTTTATGTTTTTCACTCTATAGCCACTGTTAGGTAACTGTTCCTGCGTTAATGGCTCTACAGGACAACACTGTGAAATGCAAATGCTGCTGGTTGAGGACCTCTGTGCTAATAGCTCCTGTCTCAATGGGGCAACTTGTGTACCGGATTCTTCAAATTCCAGCTACTGGTGTAGCTGTCCCTTAGGCATGTGGCTTTCAGTATATTTAAATTAGCAAAACCTAGCTTGAAATTTACTTATCTTAGAGTGTCTGTGTTTTCCAACGTCTGTTGACTTAGTACTGTTTGATCAATTTTATTCAGAGTTAAATAGTGATGAAAAGAATGTGAGCTGTTGCCTGTTGTTTTGTAGTTTTCTTTTTATTATATTCGTTTATTATTGGCACACAAAAACAGCTGACACACCTGAACTGAATACAGCTAGATCAAAAGAATAATAAAGATAGAGATCAGAATATAAAACTAATGTTAACAGGAAGGCTGAAGAGATGGAATTGGTGTTACCTGGTACATTTTGACAAAGACTCTCAAATTATTCGTACCAATTTCCGGTAAAGGACACGACGAATATAATTTCTGTTGTCCTTAAAGGGCAGTTCATAATCATGAGGTGCTACTCTGATTACTGTGCATGTGATTGATTGAGAGATTGCTAAGACATTTGCCTTTTGCGTTTGAATCCCATTGCATTGTGTGAAGCCATGTAATCGAGGGGTAAAAATTGTCTGTTCTTAGACGTTTTGCTGTTCTTTTGCTACTTCTGAAAGACCCTGTTGATGAAGGCACATTATTAAGAACCAACTACATTATCGGATGTCACCATGCATAATTGTATCTCCGTTTACCATGCTATACTACTTTGTTTAGTGCTAGTGAAATGGCTATTTATTTATTTATTATTATTTACTATTTTTTACTTTATTATTTTAATTACAAATGCAGGCCTATCTTAGAATGGTTGGACTAATAAATATTTTCTGTCGTAGTTTTAGAAACTGTTAAATTACAATAACTTATATTTCATATGTTGTGTTTAGGATTTACTGGTGCACTCTGTGAATTGAACTTCAACGACTGCAATGAAACTAACGTTTGCCAGAACAATGGGACTTGTGTGGATGGGGTTGGTGGCTACACTTGTAACTGCACTGAGGGTTATGAAGGGTTCAACTGCAGTAGCCCCAGCTGCACGAATGTCGTTTGTCGCAACGGTGGCGTCTGTAGCATCAATGGCACTCAATGGTCCTGCAACTGCTCCGCCACTGGTTACGAAGGTCAGCATGGTTGCTCTACTAGTTTTATCTTAACTCTGTGTAGGTTGCCTAGTCCAAAGCAATGTATTTTGATTTGCTGGGCTTGCATTAACTTTTTGCGTCTCTTAATTGTCGTACAGTGGCTGAAAGCCATTATGTGCAATTGTCATTTTTAAGCTTCCACTTAAGTAATTTATCTGGTGGTTTCTAGCGGTAGTTTGGCTTTTTAATGGAATGCTGGCAGGTGCGGGGAAGTCTAGCACTGTCGACTTCAGTTAGTGCTTTGATTGGTTTATACCAATGGAAGTAAAAAAACACCACCTAGCATTCACTCGGCTCTCCATGCTCTTGGAGTCCATGACTAAGTAATTGAGTATGTGTGTATATGGCCATTTATATAGCACCTTACAAGAGCCTCTCGAAGGTGCTAAACGTATCTACCCAACAGATCTAAACAGATGTGATTTAAGAAATTTCAAAAGGTTTATCAAGCAGGAAGACTGATACAAATGTTTACTATTCTTGATTTGCTGTGGAGGTTTTTGTGCAGCAGTCAACAAATCCTTTGTTCAAACTTTGGAATCACACTTTCCAGGAGTTTCCACAGAGATATGTAAACATTGTAATTGTAAATACGATGATTTATATAGCATCGTCAGTAGCAAGCTACTTCTTGGATGCTTTGCAAAACTGTCCACTGTCAGAGCAAATTGCAGCAAGTACAGTTTTAACTGTTTTATGGAAACAAAATATTGCCTTTACTTTCAGTTTTAGAGGTGACACAAATGACAACTTTTATTACTTTTCTGCACCAGTAGACTACAGTAGTATTGCTTCATTGTTTATCAGGCAATTTTAGCATGTGTTCAATTTTGATTAGTAGTTAATCTTCACTTGCTGGCCAATATTTTGTTATCAGCACATAACTCTCTATACTTTTCAGTATTAATGTCATAAAGGCTTCTTAATTCCAAATGCAATGGAAATAGTCAAATGCAAAATGCAGGGTACTAGTTGTGACTTTGATTACTTGTTTTTTTCCCTACAGGACTACACTGTGAAACAGATGTTAACGAATGTATTGTGACAAATAATTGTGGAAACAATGGCACGTGTGTAAATGTTGCTGGAGGATACAACTGTAGCTGTTCACCTGGCTACACAGGTGAGTTCTACTTAATAAGGCACTGCATTGTTTAGCTGTATATACTTGTTTGAAGTTAGGTCCTTCTTAATTCTTGTAAGGACAAGGAAAATTAAAACAGATTTTTGCTTTTCAGTCAAAGTTGCCTTTTCTGTCAAAGTTACCTTTTCAAAACATGATTAAACTGAATTGATCAAAACATGATTAAACTGAATTGATCAAAACATGATTAAACTGAATTGATCAAAACATGATTAAACTGAATTGATCAAAACATGATTAAACTGAATTGATCAAAACATGATTAAACTGAATTGATCAAAACATGATTTGAACTGCAATTGATCAAAACATGATTAAATTGAATTGCTCAAAACGTGATTAAACTGAATTGATCAAAACATGACTAAACTGAATCTTTTTGTGGTTCAAGGTAATCTTTGTGCTAGGTAAAGAATCTACCGGTTAATGGAGGGTACAGGTTTACACTTACAGCACCTTAGCAAAGGACCCTTAGAAGTTGCGAGAAAGTGAAAAGAAAGGATTCACAACATATATCGATCAAGTGATAAAAGCACTAGACATAGTGCAGTGGCTTGCCAATGTGTACTTTGCAGGCAACTGTTAAAGCATTTAGAATTGTGTGTGTATTTTTTGCAATAACTTGCTTTTGGTTTTCTTTTTAGGCAGTCGCTGTGAGTCTGATGTCAATGAGTGTGATATTCCAGATATTTGCATGAACAATGGCAATTGTTCAAATTTTGATGGTGGCTACAACTGCACCTGTTCTCCGAGCTATTCGGGTGAGTTCAAATGTACTTACCAATCCTTTTACCACTTGGTGGCAGAGACAGATCGCAGACCAGACAGAAAGGGACAGAGGCAAAGATAGACATGTGTGTCTTTCTTTATGTGACTGTTTATATTGGTGTCTCTCTTGCTAAGAATTTATCCAGATCCTTTGCCTGCATAGGTCCCTCTACCCTCTCTCTGGAATGGACTTCCTCCTCCTCTATGCTCTACAATCCTCTCTGGTAGCATCTACCTCTTTCTCTCACCTTAAAAATCTTCCTTTTCTGTCGGAGTACCTCACACTGGGAGCACTTCTGAAAGGCTTATGCTATGAGAAGCACTTTATAAATGATCAACTGCAATACAATTATGTGGTGCCAGTAGAAGGAAATTTGTCACACATACATTTGACCTGACAGCTCCAGTCTACCATCAGCCAACACACTTGAAAACTTTTTCTGCCAAGGTTGGATCAGGAGCACCACTGAGTAATTATCTTGGATTCAGTTTAAAATTCTCTCCTATAGAGCATTTTTGGCTCAAGCTCCACACTACCTTTGTGATCTTAGCAGGCAGCGTATCTCAGCTACTTCTGGACGTCCTCTCCACTCTTTAGATCGTCATGGCCTTCTAGTGCCTCGGTCTCGGACTGCCACAGCACAGCATCGAGGCTATGCCTCTGTTGGCCCTTTGCTGTCGAATGACCTTCCTTCCTGCTATTACTCCTTCTGAGATCTTATCTAGGGGCACTACTGTTTCTGCCTGTTGTCTTAAGACGTTTCTTTTTTCGAGGAGTTCTTCATACTGAGAGTGCCTCTGATTAGGTTGTACTGACAGCGGCACTTTATAAGTCCGGAAATATAATAGAATCTATGAGATGTACTATATAAGTTCATTCATTCATTCAGAACATTTATATAAAGCGCCTCTTCAAGAAACTACTCAGAAGCGCTCCCGGCCCAGCCACGACTAAAGAAAAAGACTTGAGGGACTTGTAGAACCCTGCCGGTTGGCTCACAAGTAAAGAGCGGAAACTTAAGCGGGAGGTCATTCCAGGTGGAAGGTCCCACAACCGAAAAAGCACGGCGCTGCTTAATAGCCAAGCGTGCCCGTGGAACTAGGAGCTCACCCTCGTCGTAGAACGAAGCGCCCGACGAGCTGCAACGTCGGACACTGGGCGGCAAAGATCACGCAAGTAAGATGGAGCACAGCCAAGAAAGCAACAGTGAAACTAGAGCAGCAGTGCGGTATGAGATCCGCTGAGAGATAGGCAGCCAGTGCAACACATCACGTATGTATGCAGAGACAGGAGAGAACTTAGGTAGTCGTCCAATGAGACGAGCAGCCGAGCGTAGAACTCGATCTAGTCGCCCCAGAACCCCAAGAGGAAGGCCAGCGAGTACGGAGCAACAGTTGTCAATTCGACTGGTAACAAAGTAATAAGTGCTCTAAATGCATGAATGAATCAGACAAACTAACATATGACGTTGTTATGTCGGACAACAACTTATGACCAGCAATTAACTAATTAGCCTTGCATTTGATTGTAAAGCAGTCTTTTGTTATCTGATCTTTTAACAGGTACGAACTGTTCTGATCATAATGCCTGCTATTCCAATCCTTGCCAGAATAATGGAACCTGTTTGAACCGGACCAATACCTATAACTGCAGCTGTACTCATGGTTTCATGGGTGAGTGGCTGTTTGGTGATGGTTAGGCAATTGTTGGTGTTACGTGGTTTTTGGAATGAGTATCTGACATGTCTTTTGTCACTTTGTTTCAGGTGTATGGATTTTGTAGTAGGTCATTTGCATTCATTAGTTCGTGTTTGAGTAGTCACTTTTACTTTTATAATTAATTTACTATTTGTGTGTCATTTGTTTTTATCAGTTCATTACAGAGCAGTCCTTTATTTGTGTTCATATTGAAAGTCAGGAGTTCTCCGAAGTCATTTTGAGTATTGTAGTTGAGTAGTGAATTGTGTTTGTGGTTTAGTTGTTGAGAAGTTTACGTGATGAGATGGAATCTGTTTCATCAGAGCCAAAGAGAGTGACTCAATTGTATATGCATTGACTTATTACAATATCTTAGAATTATATTCAAGCTGTGTAAATTTGCCAGAATGTGAATGATTTTTGTATGTGCACCTTATAGGCGTTAACTGTTCAGAGATTGATCAGTGTGCTTCTTCTCCTTGTGGAAGCGGAACGTGCCATAATACGAACAACAGATATGTATGCTCATGTGTGCCTGGATATACAGGTAAGTCTTGCAGTTCAGTGTTTCCAGCATCGTGTTATTCCAGCCAGGGAGAGATCCTAGATTTTAAGTTTTAGAGAAAAGATGGTGTCAGGTGACCTTGAATTGTCATTTGGGTTCATGCCCCTTAAGGATTAAGAGGCATGTGTCCTTCATAAGCCACAAAGTCTGCTAAAATTAACGTATATTTTCAAAATTTGCAAGCAGGAAATATATTTGGTCATTGTAGATTAAATTTGTGTGGCAACTTGGTCCAGAAAAGTGTGTGTTTTGCGATTTGCTTCCAAGTTATTTTATTGAAATCCTAAGGAAATTTTCTTAATGAAAACTCTACTGTGCTATTGTTGCTTGACTATAAATCAGTGTTTGGTAAATAGATTAGAACAATGGTTCCAGACTTATTAACCTCAGAAAGAATATCATGTTTTCCTGTGTTTTGTCCATGAATTTGGGCTAAACAGATGTTCTCTAAATGTATTAGAGCAATAATTCCACACTTCTGAACATTTGAAACAACATGCTCATGTTGGTCCATGGACGATGACTATAAATTGCTTTTCTGTAAGTGTGTTGGAACAAACACAATAGTCAAAAAGATTATCATTTTAAGATATCGTGCCCATGTGTGTCCATTTGATTACATGAGAAGGAACAGAAGCGCATACTGGGTGAGCTTCCAATGGCTGAGATGTTAGACGAGATATGGATCAGCCGTTGTAAAATTTATCTGCTATTGCTCGCGTAGTGCTACGTGTCCTACAACGAACAAGCTCCTCAGTCCTACTCCATCGTCTGCTCTGGCTTCCTGTTGAGTTCAGAATAAAATTTAAATTGGCCTGTTTGACCTACAAAGCCCTCAGCACCAGTAAACCTCCCTACTTTCAATCACTACTAACTCCTTACATCCATCCTCGTTGCCTGCGATCATTAAGTACAGGTCTTTTAGCTGAGCCTCTATGCAGAACAGTTGTGGGCTCGCGTGCATTCCTTGCCTCTGCTTCCAAGTAATGTAATCGACTGCCACTCTGTATCCGTAGCTCAAATTCACTTCCTTCAAAAAGCAGTTCAAAACTCGCTATTTTTCCTTGGCCTTCAAGCACATGGATATTTAACTGAATCTTCTCCTGGCAGATGACTATCCGGGCCTCAGATTCACGTATCAGTGTGACCATGCACGCGTTACAAATTTAATTAATCATCATAATATAATATTTAGTGTTCTTTGCAAACAATTGTGTTGAGGATTATGAGGCAACGGACAAGGATAATGAAGTTGCTTAATCATGAATCCTATTCTTTAAATTAAATGTGTCAAAACAGTTGTATCTGTATTTGGTTTTTAAATAAGATGCAACATGAGTAGTAATAGCGTTGTTTATCTGAAATTTGTTACACTGGCAGGTACGGACTGTTCTGAGATCGATCACTGTGATTCTAATCCGTGTGTGAATGGAACATGCAGGAACATTAATAACGCCTACAACTGTTCATGTTTTGCTGGCTTTGCAGGTGGGTTGAAGCAGGAAAAACTTTAAAAAATATCTGATTGGCATGTTGACAGACGCATCTGCTTTTCTTTTAAATTTAAAAACAGTGTTTTTGGCATTTTATTATCATATGAAGAGACACCTAATCGTTAAATTACTATCTTTGCTTCAGCAAATTTATTCTTCAGTCTCAAAACAACACTTTCAAGAAATTCAGTGCTTGACAAATACCCTTCAAAGCAGTTTTGGCACAAAATTTCTGGGTTTGCTGATGAAAAAATTACTTACTTAAAAATTGTTTTGACAAAAACAAAATTTCTCAAAATTTGCTACATGTTTAATTTTTAAATTATTAGGATTGTTTTGATGTATTTTATGGTATATGCAGTTGTTAGCAATAATATTTTACTGCACAGAGCTAGTTTCAGTGACTTAATTCAAGTCAAAAGCAATCCAGATGGCCAGTTGAACAGTTTTTTTCAGTGCGTGGTTTTTTATGTAAGTTATTTTCATCAAAACTCATTGTCAAAGCTACTAGTTCTTACTAGTTATATCCTTATTTATCTGTCAGTGATGTTGTGCTATCTCTGTTCTTACTGTTTATTGTTGTAGATGTTAATTGTGACAAAATTGATCCTTGTGCAGAAACTCCTTGTGTCAATGGTGTCTGTTCTCCTCTGTTCAATGGTAAAAGTTCTGTTGTCTGATTTTCTGCTTTTAAGTTTTCCAAACTCAAAATTGTAATTGTAATTGAACATTTATATAACACCACTCAGCAAGTCACTGCTATCACCAACAAATAAAATAGTCTTCAGGCATTTCCCAAAACAGGGGAAGAGAAAGGCTGAGGAGCTTAAAACGAAGTTCCTGCGGAAGATGGTTTCAACTAGAGGGGCCTACATGTATAAGCAAAGCTTCTAGATTGAGCAGTAGCCCCGCACATGCAGGGAACAACCAGAAGGCCTCTGGTGGAGAGCGGAGCGACCATGGAATGAAGAGTCCATTAATATTAGTCGTCTGTATAATATTGTAGTTAATGTTAGTTGTCTATGAAGTTTATTTGAAACAAAGGCTGATACGTTTCATAAATTAGTGTATATAACATAGTAATAAATGATTCTATTTAGAGTGTTTTCAAACATGCATAATTATGTCTGAGGAGTTGATAACCAAAACCAGATAAATCCATTTTTTCGCTTGTTGACTTTATATTTGATAATGGTGAATTTATGTTTCACTTCTGGTGATTAATTGGTGATTTATTAATTGGTAAAGTATTAATTGATATTTAATTAATTGGTGTAATTGCAGGTAATTGTAGCGACACAAATTCCTGTTACTCTTGTAATTGTTTTGCCAACTACACAGGAGTGAAATGCGATTCACTGGTAAATATACTTGTATTCATGTTTCTAGATATTTCTACATTGCCTGCTTTATGAATATTTGGTTGTGAGATTTTATTTATTTATTTAATTAAATGACATATTACATGCTCAAAGTCAGTAAATCCGAATGTGAGAAGAAGATGAATATTTACTAGGGCTATGATGGAGTGATGCAAAAACGACTACTACTAGTTTCTGTAGATTGTACTAATTTATATAGCAGTTCTTCAGGAAAACTCGTCAGAGGTGCTCCAAACCTGACAATATAGGTCCAGTTAAGTACCTCTCAGTAGCTCCTGGAAAGTGTTCTGACAAGTGGTTTAAATGATGAAAGCGAGTTGGCAAGTCTTTTAATTCTTAACAATGACTCTCTTTAATACCTGGGGCTGTGCATATTGCTAATGATTCTAAAACTTTACTGGTAACATAAATTTTAGTGCAGGAAATTATGGAAGAAATTCTGGGTCATATAAGAATGGAAAACTACTTCGGTTATACAAGATCTATACGGACTTAATGCATGTCATCTTTCCAGGATTGCATTGGATGATGTCATTCACCAGTAATTCCGGATATTATATGTCCCAATGTATGGACCATGCCAACCTATATGCAGTGTTATAATTAAATACATGTACTTGATCATGAAACAATGCAAGGACTTCTCACATTAAGCATGATGTACTACCAAAGTAGCTATGCAGGTGTGTATTGTATTGTATTGTATTGTATTGTATTTGAACACTTGTTATAGCGCCCCAACCAGATTTCCCATTCAGAGGCGCTCCCGACTACTGCGCGAACGCTGAATCGGAGTTTCACGCCCGAAGCGCATGAGCAATTGCGAGTGAAGGACTTGCCCAGGGTCCCTACGCGGCGGCTTTGAGGTGGATCCGAACCCACAACCCTCAAGCTGCAAGGCACCGAACATACCCCTACACCACCGCGCCCCAGTTGTATTGTGATGTGTTGTATTGTGTGTTGTATTGTACTCCACGTTTATAATGCGACCGAGCCACCCGCAGTAAAGATCCGAGAAATTAATGTCTGATAATCCGACCCGACCGGGAAGCGAACCCGGGGCGCCGGCGCGGCGAGCGGGCACCAACCCACTCGGCCACTCAGGATCCTTACTAGGGCTATGATGTGTGTGTGTGTGTGTGTTGTGTGTGTGTGTGTGTGTGTGTGTGTGTGTGTATATATGTATATAATATAGTTTTGTTTTTTTTTACAGATTGGGATCGCAACCCCTCCTCCAGACAATACTGCTACTGTTGCTTTAATTATCGGATTGACAGTCGGCCTTTTTGTCCTCTTGGTTATAATTGGTGAGTTGCAAGACAAGCATTTTGTGTTTTGGCTTTGTATTACATTCTAAGTTAACTGCTGGAACTAGATTTTGCTCACTGATCTTATGTTGTTTCTCCTGGGTATTGCAACACATTTATTTTAATAGGTGTTTATGTACTTCAGGTACCTAAGATACTGAGGCAATCGTTAATAATATGATTCTCTGTATTTGTTAAGCATCAATTCATAATGACAAAGCAGGCTGAGCAATTTTGCTTTTGTTATCTTGGTCAAAGACCCTGCTTAGTGGCCACTTCACATATAAATGGCCATATACCATATACATACATACATACATGCATACATACATACATACATACATACATACATACATACATACATACATACATACATACAGTAGGACCTAGGGGCCTACACACTCCACACTATAAGGCGAGCACTCAATCCCATCAGCTACAGTGCGAAATAGTTGTTGTTGATGTTGTGTATTAAGATATCTAGGAAATCAGTTAATATTTATTTTGTGTTGATGTTACTATCATTGCTAAATTGTGTAGGCAACTGTTAGATATTAGTAGTCCCATATTGGTAACTGTTGGTGTTCATGGTTCTTTGTAGTGGCTCTGATTCTGGCTATAATTGTGCGGAACAAGAGGCGCAACCTCGGCACTTACCATCCTAGTCGACAGGAAGTGGCCAATGCGCGTCTGGAGATAAACGGTGTCCTTAAGCCTCCACCAGAAGAGCGGTTGATTTGAGAAACAAAGTTCACTTTCTACCATCATTGAGAATCTGACATCTTTCGAAACAGTTTTTTCTCTCTCTTCCAAAGGATTTGATGCCTTAAAAAACAAGTTCTGCTCCCTCGGTTCTTCCAAAGGATGCGAAGCTTCGGAAAACAAATTTAGTCAGATCAATGTTCTGTGTTGGAAAGAAATTTAGTCAGATTCTTTGTCTTGAACTGAACAAGTCAAACATTTTAAACCTGTTTTTCTAGCCAGATCTTGTTGAGAAACGCTATGCAATATTTAAAGATTTAACTGCTTTTGCACAAGTTGCTGTATTTATGCCTATTTGTTGGCTTGTTTGTATTGTTGCATGTATACCTGTGTATGTGCCTGTCTGGTTTTTAATTAGGGTTAATTTTTAAATTGAGTTCATCACAAAAGAACTGTTGCTATTAGGTCTTTCTGAAATTGGCATCAGATTTAATTGTAAATACAGATGATGTGATGTTTTTCCAGAGGCTGTATCTGCACAAATATATAAATTCCTTGAGTAAAAAGATTTTATATTCCCTTGTGGTCTAATCTGATAACTTCTATAGCACCATTATTTTAATGCACAATGCATCTGTTGATGGTTACTACTTCTGGTGGAATTGTAGTAAATATCATAATCCATTGGAGAAGCATCGTGAAATTCTAATGGATCGGACTACGTTGGGTAACCAAGTTTAAACAGATGATTTTTAAGTTTTGAACACTGAATGGCAGAACTACGCTCTGTGAACTCAGTGGCGGTGCCAGAGGGTCTTAGCCCCCTAACTGCGGCTCAGCCCCCACCCCCAAAAACGTGGGAAATCACTGCAAATCACAGGTAGGGGGAGAAAAGGGAAGGGCTTGGAGCTTAGCCCCCCCCCCCCAAACCTGAAATCCTGGCGCCTCCACTGTGTGAACTATGCTTCATTTATGATATTATGCAAATATTATGCATAGTTGATTTGTGTGACAGATTTTACAAGTCACTTTTATTCTATTATTCACTGGTTATTTTTTTTTAATTGTCAAATGAAACCCATTGTCTGTTTACCTGGTTTCTTCTCAAGCAAGCGATTTCCGCATGAGATTTCTTCTTGGCTGAACAGTAACACTTCAAAGAATAACTTCAGCAGCTGAGAATGGAATTGTCAATCTGTGCTATGTGAGGTTTTTTAGCCCAGCAACCTGATTTATGAATTGCTAGCAAAAAATCTTACAACTTCATCAGTGCACAACTTCACATCCCTGCCTCTGTACAGTGGCCTTTCATACTTTACCAGACTCTTTGAAGGTGTCAACTTGTTTACAGCTTTGAGCCTGACCATACAATTGTAAAAAAAGTAAGTAAGTTTATCCTTTCTTGAAAAACCATTTGCTAACCATATTTTGATGTATATAGTTCATCAAATAGATAAAAAATAAATTTCAGTATAAAGCATCCGTACTGATGAACTGGTGCATGAAAGGCTATTTTAGTATCACTAGGGGTGTGACTTAGTTGATTCATAACTTACTGTCCTGCAATATGCATTGGCTGTTCCTTTATGTGTTTCCGTGAAGTGGTGCTAAACAGATACCTAAGTAAATTAGTTTGTAAAGCAGTGTAGCAGATAACTGGCTGTTATTTGTAGGGCTACATAAATCTAACGTGCAAGTAGAAATTATAGTTTGATGTCTTTAAGCTATGAATCTTACTTCTGCATGTGCAATGTGTATAATGAGATATGTTCATATCAGTCAGAAAAAATTGCAATGATTCAAACAAAGTTCAGATAATGATTCCCAAGTTTAATTATGAATTTAAAATTTTTTAGCATGATTTTAGCAGTAAGACCTTTTGAAAGTTTAAATAGTATGTACATCGTGACTGTTTTATCTGGCATTAATAACATTCTTTGTTATTTAAGTTTTTATTAACTTTATAGTTGGTGAAATTTTTGACATGATTTACCGGAATCCACGTGTTTCTGTGATTACGTTAGTGCTGGGACTATTATTACTGTAATAATAATCCCAGGTTAGTGTATAACATTTTATGACTGTTTTTTGGATTGCTTCCTTGGACAGGAATATAGCATTTGTTGGACCCATAGCTAGCTAATCACCCATTTCTGCCATTGACACAGAATGGGCCCAATGAATATGGCTTTGCAAGTCACTGCCATGAGTAAATATCAAAGGAGGCATATTAAACAGAGGCCTTGAATGGCCTGGTTTTGCACCCATTCACAATGTGGAGAAGGATCCAGCCAGATTAAAATTATTTATGAGTCGTATACAGTAAACTAAATGGTCGTGGAACTCCGCCACTACTCGTACTCTGGTCTGGTAGTGCCAGTCCCAAGCCTGGATAAAGGAGGAGGGCGACGCTAATGATCTTTGTTATCAGTGTCGTTAAACTGAAACTACTACTACTACTATAATTATGGTCATAATAGAAAGCCTTGTTTGTATCAGATTTTCCCTAATATTGCTGAGGGATGTGTTCATATGTTATATATGTGATTGGTATAGTACGTGTAGTGGTAATCTTAAAGACATGTGATGTGTTTCACTATCACGTGTTTCTGGTCTCTGTAGCTGTTAATGAACAAGCACCAATGTGCAGCTGTTAGGACTCAACTGTGTCACACTTTTATATGCCACAGAAGTGGCACAGATGTTAATCATATGTTCTCTATATCTGCCAATTATTGGCCGCCGCCCGCCGACCCCTTCGCTCTGCAGTGCGCGGTGACCTGAGTGTCCCATTTGCACGCACTTCTATAAATTATGCAACATCGGGCCTTCTCGGTTGTTGGACCGAGTATCTGGAATGGGTTTCCTCTAGTCTAGAGGTCCGTCTCCTACATAGGAACTCTTCACCTGCATTTTATACCTCTCTGAAAACTATTCTTTTCAGCCGCGGTTGGGCCGGGAGCGCCTCTGAGTAGATATATTGAAGGGGCGCTATCAGAGGCGCGTTTACCAGTAGGCGAATTAGGCGCGCGCCTAGGGCCCCCAAATCTTGAAGGGGCCCCCAAACGAATGAAAATATTTTTTTTCAATAATAAAAAATTACATTTTAAAATTTAGATTATTTTAAATATATTTGTTTATATTTTGTACAGCTTGGCATTCAAAAAAATTCATAAAAGTAATTATTATTGTAATTGTAAAAATATATTTTGTCTAATTTATAATTGCTTTGTTCATATGGGCAGCAATTGGGCTAAAAGTTCATTTTTGTGTAAAATAACAACAAACTTATTAGCAACAAGCAGAAACCAGCGTCTGCTGCAGTTTAGGCCTACGTGTGGAAACCTTTAGTCTGATGATTCCGTCATTTTATAGGCCTAGTGTTTAAAACTTTTATTAGTATTGATAGCCAGTAAGTAATAGTAATCGAAATGTTATTAATATTAAATATTTATTCAAATCTGACGCAATGAAACGTTGCTAATTTTCTGGAGCTGCAAAACGAAATAAGATAGCTCTAATGACAATATTTTGGAATTAGGGCCTAGTTGCAATCAATCAATCAATCAATTTTCGTTTATCAAAATAAGTTGACAACAACACAACCTACAAATAATAAATGCTGCAAAGAATAAATGCCACCATCAAATTTCTGCACGATCAAAGGCCATGTTTGTCGAATTTGAATTATTTAATTCTTTAATTATTTAACAATTTTGCTCAAAACGTCAGAGAAAATTTCCCCAAAATAGAGACAGAGGCAAAACTGAAACTTGGTATTGAAAGCGATTATGACATTGCATATGATGACGAACGAACAACCGCAGAAAGCGTTAAAGAAAACGTAGGCCTACTCTGTTTTTTGACAAAACTACCAAGAATGACTTCATAAAAAAAATTCATTGTTGGCACCTTAAAACAAAAACGGCTTCAAGTTCAACTTAGTAGGTTTTTGCACATGATAGGCTAAACACCACCAGAGTTTCAGACTTCGAAGTTCAGAAGGGCCCCAAAAATGTTTGCGCCTAGGGCCCCGTTTTTTGTAAACGCGCCTCTGGGCGCTATAATCAAGTTTCATTGATTGATTGATTGATTGATTGGTGAGGGTTTCCTTTGCCTATGAGTTCAGCATGTAGCTGTCTTGCTATGACACAGATGATTACATATCTATTACTCGGTTTCTTGGATTCATCATTTCTTTGTTCAATAATTAAGTGCCAGCAGTAATTAAGGTCAAGAGACATCTCTTACTTATTTCTTGGTTAAAGCAACTAAAAATTTTGTTTAGGCCTAATGATCTCGTATTTCCGAGGAGGCAATGGCCTTCTACATTTTCTATGGCCCTCCCCAAATGAGCCATTGACCTTCGCTGTTTCTCGAAACTTCTAGACCACTTGTTAAGATTGCTTTATTATCCATCTACTTTAACTTACGGAAATCTTGAATATATGTTTGAGCCACAGGCTAAAAAGTCAAATCTTGCGACGACTCATTCGATCACTTACAATCATTCAATCGTCCTGAAACTTGGCAGATAGACTCGCCCTCGCAGACACTTCATTCTATAAAAATTTCAGCTCCCCAAAAAAGGCTATCTTATAGAATCGGGGACTAAACTTTTCGAATCGGTGACTCAACTTTTCCGATACGCAGCGTTGCCATTGGCCGCAACAAAACGGGCGCGCTGCTTGATTAAACGCACGCTATGACGTAAAATGAACGCGGACTATATATTTGTAGAGGTAACTGCTTCATAAGACGCATTATAGGATAGTAGATGGATATAGTAAAAAACTTTGTTTTTACGGGCTGTATTTTATATAACTTGCAGTGAGAAGTGAGAGAAGAAACATTTCCCCTTGGTAACTTCTGCCCTGCTTGTCCGAAGACCGAAGGTTCGATAGTCCGAAGGTTCGATAGTCCGAAGGTTCGATGGTCCGAAGGTTCGATAGTCCGTCCGAAGATTCGTAGTAGCTTGACGGATAAAAATAATTCTTGCTTGAGTAGATGTTGGATTAATTAACAGAATTCTTGTTTAAATAGGAGTTGGATTTATGAAAATAATCACTGCTTAAATGGAAGCTGGAATGATGAAAAGATATCGCAGTGTAAGTAGAAGTTGGATCAATTATGCAATGATTTTATGTAGGATTAATGTCGGACTATCGAACCTTCGGACTATCGATTCGTAACGGCTTGGACCTTCCATTTCGGAAAACCTCGCTCATTCGGGGAGTATTTCGCCCATTGCGAGGGCTTTTCTATATCGAACGCTCAGTATATTCTACAGTCTGACTTGTTAGTCCCAGTGGCGTAAATTACGAGGGGACAGAGGGGGACTACCCCCCAAGTTTTGACAGGCCTATCTGCCCCACAGCGCAAAATTCCGGCCCCAAAACAAAATCTGTCCCCCTCCAATGTTATGTACGATCTTCGCCTCTGGTTAGTCCCATTCATTAAGTTGCGCTATCTGACTGTGATCGCATGCAACATATTCGGGGACGTTCGTACAGAGCGTCCGGATATAAAATGACCGGTTTTGGACCCTCCCTCCACCCATTTGTTATTAGCTTTCACCTCCCCTTTCAGGACGTCCTCTGCCAGAATGCCCAAATGAAGCCCATATAGGATCTATAATATTTCCATATGAGATCCTATCCTATTATAGCGCTTATGGGTCCCATCCAGTGGCGGATTGGGGCCCATATGCGCCCTGGATGTTTTTTAACCCGGCTCTTGGCTTAGGGCCCCCGGAAGCTTTAATCCGGCAGTCTTACGACTCATTTCACCAACGCCATCTGGGGAACGATAGGCTGAGTCGACCTTTGGGAGGGTTGCGGGAAGCGATCCCGCTTCCTACTGCTCTTCACGCCAGTGATGTTACCACTACTTTACGGACCCCCCTGAACACCCCTCTGTTCGTTCGGGGTTTCGTAGTGTTAAGTCGGGGATATCTCTGACGAGTCTCTCCCAAAGTCAGTCTGACTGGGACCATTTTGGGCCTCGCTATTTAGAATATTTGTGTATGGTTGCACAATTAATTCCTTTCTGCCCTAGGGGTCACGCGTGTTGAAACCAGAGGGCACAACGTGCCATGGCACACAGGCACAATGGCCAGTTCGCCACTGCGATAATACAATTCAATTTACAACTTCGATCTCTATGTAGGCCTAGGCCTATAGTTGCAGGCGCATATATATAGGCCTAGTCTACGAGAAGCTGTTCCATTGCTGCAGCTTATCGTACCTTCCCTTTTCCTCTGGCTATTTTGTGCAGTCCTATATTATATAGGAAGTGTCCTTTAGTTATTCGGTCACCTGTACCTAGATTCCATGAATAGTCCGTGGCTATGTATAGCACTCTGCGTTTATGCACAGCGTTAAGGCGCCTCTTGAGCCACGTCCTGTGTGTATATATATTATATATATATTTATATATATATATATATATATATATATATATATATATATATATATATCCGCCTCGAACGTCAGTCTTCATTGAATCTCGTTGTCGGCCTAATTAGTCCAAGTCTTCTTCCTCTTCTTCCTCCTCCTCCTCCTCCTCCTCCTCCTCCTCCTCCTCCTCCTCCTCATTTCCCATGTCCTGTTCAATAATTATTCTATTCACATTTACCTTCTCTGCCTCCTCTCTTCCTATCCCTTCTCATTGTCTCACCTTCTCTGCGTCCTGCTACAGACTGTTCTTTTCCTTCCCATTTGCCTCTTCCTCTTCCAACTCCTACTATTAATACTCCTCACTACCCGACCACCACTACAACCATCACCACCTGCCTCGCACCATTGATCTGTTTACCTGGTAATGATCGAGAGGTGGCAAGCGATGGGAGGCACCCCACCACCGCCGCCCCAGTCGGACCACGAGGAAGAGGAGGACGAGGAGGAAGAGGAGGACGATGAAGAATAGGAGGAGGAGAAGGAGGAAGAGGAGGTGGAAAAGGAGGACGAGAAGGAGGAAGAGGAAGAAGAAGAAGAGGAGGAAGAGGACG
This sequence comes from Aporrectodea caliginosa, assembly GCA_020284085.1. Classification (NCBI taxonomy): domain Eukaryota; kingdom Metazoa; phylum Annelida; class Clitellata; order Crassiclitellata; family Lumbricidae; genus Aporrectodea; species Aporrectodea caliginosa. The sequence goes on along the minus strand of JACEVL010000006.1, from coordinate 1,123,266 downwards.
AGGGAGGAAAGAGGAAAGAAGGAAGAAAAGAGGAGGAAGAGGACGAAGAGGATGAGGAGGAAGAAAAGGAGGAGGAAAAGGAGGACGAGAAGGAGGAGAAGGACGAAGAGGTTGAGAAGGAGGAGGGAGTAGGTTTGACACTCCGACCTACCATGAAACATAATCTAGCCTAATTCTCTGTCACTGTGCATCAGTCACATATTTAGGCCTATTTGTTTCCTTGTGTATGCTGGAACATGACTGTCTTCATATTTATGTATATTATGTGTATACGTAGTTGCATGTGCCGTATGTTGTGACGCTTATAACTGCGTGTCCTGCAGAGCGTCGTGGATGTCGGCCTATATATAGGCCTATAGCGAAGGACTATATATTTATGAATAATTATAATATACAATGCATCATAAATACATGTTTGTGCATAGCCTTATATATGCATAGTTTTGCATATAATTATATATTATATCGTTTGTGTATATGTATACTTGTGTCACAAGTTGTGTGTAGGTGTGTGTTTGTGTAGGTGTATGCGTGTGTTGGTGTGTGTGATGTGTGTATAGGTGTATGCGTGTCACAGCGTGTGTCTGTATGTGTAGGTGTGTAGGTGCGTGTATGTGACGTGTGTGTGTTTGTTTGTGTAAGTAAGTAAGTATATCCTTTATTGAAAAACCAACTGCTAACCGCATTTTGGTGTACAAATATAAAAAAAAATTAAGTATAAAGCATCCGTGTGACAAATGTTTTACGAGATAGAGAGTTTGCCTTAGGTATTATTCTATTGTGGGTTCTGGGGCGTAGCGTGCGTAGGTGTAGGACTGTAGGTGTATGCGTGTGTCTGTATGTGTAGGTGTTTGTAGGTGCGTGTGTGTGTGTGTGTTGTGTGTGTGTATATGCTGTGTGTGTGTGTGTATATATGTGTGTGTGTGTGTGTGTGTCTGTATGTGTGTGTGTGTGTGTGTGTGTGTGTGTGTGTGTGTGTGTGTGTGTGTGTGTGTGTGTGTGTGTAGGTGTGTAGGTGTGTGTGTGTGTGTGTGTCGCTGTGGCGTGCGCTGAGCTGTTAAGTCGGCTGCTAATGAGATTATATCTGTGTACGACAGTTCGCCATGAACGGGTTTCGGAGCGGGTTAGCGCCCTTACTTGCTTTCGCGCTATCGTCAGGGTAAAACCCCTGATCATCATTAGGCCGGGTGGCTATTCCGACCGGGCCCGGGTCCCGCTCCCGGGCCCCCTCCAGTAAACCGCGGCTTAGTTCAACAGATGACATTGGGCAGACCGTGTTCCTATTCCCTTCTGATGTCCACCCGGGTAGGGAGGGTTCAGCCGAATCCAAGTATCGGGCCAATGGTGGTTGTCTTCCCCGAATCCTCTCACTCCGCCTAAGTGGGAATTTGGACCCCTGGATCCCTGAGGCTAACCCTACTCTACCCCCATCAGGCTCTACATTAGACGAGGTGGTGCCGGAGTAAGGCGCGAGTTCCGATCTGGAACTAACCATGGGTTGGGCATGGTCAAGGTCCGGTGGCGCGGTTACTGCCTTTGAATTCAAACCCGAATCTTCCATATGGTTCAATCGTTCAGTCAAATTAATTAATAATTCTGTCTGTCTCCTTCTCTCTTCCTCGTACCATTTTTCCCTTTCTTCCTGCCTCTGATCTCTTTCGATCTGTCTCCGTCTTTCTTCTTCTTGCCTCTGATCTCTTTCGATCTGTCTCCGCATTTCTTCTTCTTGCCTCTGGTCACGTTCCGCCAACGTAGAAGTCAACACCTCTAACCTATCCCAAAGGCGATCAATTACGGGCAAGGGTATCTCGGCCCTAGGGTCCCCTCTAGGTGAAAGTAATTCCTCCTCTCCTTCTTCATCCTCCTCTTCATGTCTGGATCTAATATCGAAGGATTTCAACGACATTGTTCTTTAATAGTCTATTTCTACCAAGCAGATTATACTATTCACACGCTAACAGCTAACAAGTCAATATCTAATTAATATGCAATCAATTATTCGCAATTCCATCAACATTCACACATTCAAGAGTTAGACCAATCCTCCTTCCGGGAGTAATTACTCTAGAATCGGTGTTTTACTTCCTACTGAACTTCAAAGTTCATCTTTAACGGGCAACATTAATTTATATCTTAATTCCTTATCTAGGAGGGCCTTAGGCTACCCCCAATTTTATGCCTCCCAAACACTTCATCAATGACAGGTAAATTAATCAATGGAGCTCTAATTTGTTTAGCGCCCTTACCCAACCTTTGACATACATCACACGAACGACAATAGTCACGTACCATCGCATTTACACCAGGCCACCAGAAATGTCTGAGCAATCGATCCAAAGTTTTCTGCGTACCCAAATGACCAGAAGCCGGAATATCATGTGCAACATTCAACAATTTCTTTCTTAACTGACTCGGTGCTACAATCTGAGTCAAGCCAATCCCTTGTGGTGTAATTTTGTCCGACCATCTTCGTACCAAGACCCCGTTAACAATTTCATAGCCACTCCTTCCTGCTCCAACATGTCCGTTTGCCTCGGCCAAAACAAATAACGGTTTCAATTCAACATCTGCTCTCTGCAGCTTAATTAATTCCTTATGAGAAACACATTCATTCGGCACACGCATAAAGTCATTCGACCCAGAAAACAATTGTTCTAAATCACCTTCACTCAGTTCATCCGTACACGCATCATTGCACACATCAGCCGGCGTCAACACCTGTTCATTTACTCGCTCTGTCCTCTCGTCTGCGTTCAAGCGTGACTGCGCTCGTGTGACTACAGCTATATTCATAGGCTCACCTTCCATAGCAATGTCGTTACCAATGAGAATTGAAATACCTGCTGGTAATTCATTTATCAGACAACACAGAATCTCTCCCTTAGCAAATTCACATTCAACACGCATTTGAACCAAAGGCAATTCCATCACAGCACCACTAATTCCTTTCAACAAACGAGTTTCACCAGTGTCTTTAAATTCATTCAACCGTACACATTCTCTACTAACAAGGCTCTGTAAAGACCCAGAATCTCGCAGACAAACTACAGACCTTTTAGCCTCATTTTCATCAAACACACTTCCAATCACACAGAAAGGCATATAGCGCTTGTCTACTGCACTTATTTCAGAACTAACATGCACATTAACAGGCGCCGATATCTCATTGACTAGACCCACGTGTTTAGGGCCACTCCTCCAATTTTCATTACCCGAACGCTCCCTTCTTTGCTTAAGCTTGTCGCATTGTGATAAAAGATGGCCGCTAGATTTACAGTAGTTGCATACAACTTGCTCCCCAAAAGGTTGTATATCCTGACCTTCCCTTGTAAATGCCCCTCTCTGAAAACCTGAATTACCCCTTTGTGGCGAATTTCGTCTCCAACTAAAAGAATCTTGTTTAGGCCCCCCAGTGGCTTCCATCGGCACCTGTTTATACAAGACTGCGTATTCGTCTGCCAGTTTTGCTGCCGCACTTAGGGTTAAAGGCCGCTTATCTACCAGCCATCTGTGTAACTCAGGTGGTAGACATTTCACAAACTGTTCCAATTTAAATACTTCAGCCATGCGTTTTACCTCTTCTACTGCACCCTCGCCCTCAAGCCACCGTTGAAAAGGTAACTGCATCCGAAACGCATAGTTGGAGTAAGTTTCCAATTTTTCTTTTCCCATGTTACGAAATCGTTTCCGGTAAAATTCAGGGACCCTCTCGTACGCAATTAACAATGCCTTTTTCACAATTTCATAATCAGAACATTCTTCAATTGACAGTTCTGAAAATACTTTTTGAGCCTTTCCCGTTAATTGTGGATGCAACAATGCTGTCCATTTATCATTTGGAATTTTATGTAGCGCCATTGCCTTTTCGAAAGCGACCAAATAATGCTCCACATCGGCAGATTCAAATTTTGGTACAAATTTCATGGCTCCCGCAAATTTGAAAGAATCTTTACTGTACCCCGTGTTTGCACCCATTTCATCTGTGTCAGTAAAGTTTCCCATTTCAATTTTTTTCATCTGAATGTCCAATTTTTGCTGTTCTATCTTTCTATCTTCTACACGCATTCTTTCTTGTGCCTCTAACGTCAATCGTTTTTCTTCCGCCTGCGCAGCCAATTTACGTTCTTCTGCCTGCGCTTGCACCGCCAATTTACGTTCTTCTGCCTGCACCTGCATCTGCATTTTTCGTTCCTCTGCCTGCAATTGTAATTTTCTTTCTTCCGCCTGCGCTTCCATTTTTCTCTCTTCTGCCTGCAATTTTCTCTCTTCCGCCTGCGCTTGTAATTTTCTCTCTTCTGCCTGCGCTTCCATTTTTCTCTCTTCTGCCTGCAATTTTCTCTCTTCCGCCTGCGCTTGTAATTTTCTCTCTTCTGCCTGCGCTTCCATTTTTCTCTCTTCTGCCTGCAATTTTATTTTCTCTAACTCAAATTCTCTTTCTTCCTTCCTCTTCTGGCGTTCCAACTCCTCCGCCTCTTTTTTCGCCTTCGCTTTTAAGCGCCACTCCTCAACATCTTTTTTCGGCGACAAAGATTTCATTAACAATTTTTGAAGCTGAGTTTTGCTCAACCCTTTAGTTTCATGCCCCAAATTTTCAACATGTTGCCTGAGCTCGTCAGCCGACATATCGATTACATCGTCTGACTCGAGCTGCTTGGTCGCACCTGGCGACTCCATTGTACACCCGTCACGTGCACAACGCAATTAAATTTTGAACGCAAATTTCGACCAAAATGTATCCCACTTTTCAAAATTTAGCGAGAAAAGACCGGACAAGGGCCCCCATATGTTACGCGCTAGTCTAGAAGAAGTAAAGCCCCGGATTTAATTTAACATTTAATGCAAAAAACTATATACAAGGCGTATTTACAAAGCATAAAGATACCTTTAAAGTGCGGCAGCAACTCCGCACGACTCTCCAGAACAACACCAGAACCACGTCAGCAGGTCTAACGAAGACCTCTCTCGCCGAAAACGTGTCAAACACAGAAGTGTCGGTCCCGAAGACGACAAAAGGCAAAACGCCCGAAAACATCAACCAGGGTGCTATGACAAGCACGAAAGACCAAACGGTGGTCGGAAGAAGAAGAACCCAACGAGGGTCAGCGACACCAAAACGAGAACCAGAACTGGCCTCCCGACGAATCTTACCACGCGCTTAAATAGGCCCAACTAGGCTACGCGGGAAGCCCATCCTACGTTCCCCACACGTGCCAGGCACTCCCACCTTGCACCAGTCCATTACTATAGGGCCTATGCCTAACATAATTGAAATAACAAATAACCGTGTGTTTGTATTAGGCCTATATAATATATTAATAGATAGATACCTGTTCAGGCCAATTTAAAATTGCTATTGACTTGTTTGAAAATATTGATAAAGCGCCGTTCAGAACTGTTACATTACATTGTATACAATGTATCGTAGGCGTATGTCTATATATTTTCATTTGTTTTATCTAGACTATGTTCTCATAATTTGCAGAATTTACGTCGTTATTGGTTAAGTTGATCTTTGGGGAAGGGTGGGGGTGGTGGACGCTAGATATACGCTTGACACACAGGTCACAATTATAGCTTGCTACCAAGTTGTGCTTGTTTTAAATTTAATATATTAAATTATTGAATTTTAATAATACAATTTCTGTCACATAGTACTTTACACTCAAAGCTAATTTTGCGAAGAAGAATAATACAATTTCTGTCTAATAGTACTTTGAGTGTAAAGTACTATGTGACAGAAATTGTATTATTCTTCTTCTTCTGAGAACCAAAAGAAGAAGAAGAATAATACAATTTCTGTCACATCTTTACACTCAAAGCTAATTTTGCGTCCCGTAGTGCTGCGCCCGGGGAGCGGGCGCCCCCTGCCCCTCGTTACGCCACTAGTGTAATGTAGTGAAACACAATGCGAGGCAGAGTAACAAATGATGCATCCTATGCACACGCGTGTATGCCATATATAGGCCAACCACTACATTTAAGATCGGTCCTAGTTCCCAGACGCATCGTAAATCAACCAGGTATCTGATTATCTTTCTCTTACTACAACTATTTTTGATGAACGAGTTTTTCCCTTTTGTGGACCTAGATTCTGTCTCTGTCTCTGTCTCTGTCTCTGTCTATCTCTATCTCTATTCTCTATCTGTCTCTGTCTGTCTGTCTGTCTCTGTCTGTCTGTCTGTCTCTCTCTCTTTGTCTCTCTCTCTCTCTCTCTCTCTCTCTCTCTCTCTCTCTCTCTCTCTCTCTCTCTCTCTCTCTCTCTCTCTCTCTCTCTCTCTCTCTCTCTCTCTCTCTCTCTCTCTCTCTCTCTCTCTCTCTCTCTCTCAGCATTTGTTTGTTCTGCTCAGTCGCTAATGCCATTTCGATGTGGACTTATATACTTTTTTCAAACTGCTTATCCACTGACTATAATAGAACGAGAATTCGTGACTTGAGGCTTTAATATTCGTAAATATTCGTAAATATTATGGTATTTTAAATCCTCATAAATATTTGTTGATGACGTCACTGTTTCCGTTTTTTACGAACGAATTTAAGACTACTTATTTAAGAATATTTGAAGTGGTTTTGCGTTATTATAATACTTGTTTATATAAGGAGACAGCTCAGTCTTCGCAATTACCTTTAATTGTTTGAACTTTGAGGAACTTTGTGCGTGAAAAGGCGTGAAAATAGCACTGAATTTTGTACAATCAATCCCGCATTTTGAAGAATTAAGAATGAAAAGAAATTTAAAAAATTGATATTCGTTGGCCAGTTTTAATAACTTATTCGTCAATTTCTACAAATCTTAATATTCGTAATATGCGCATACTCGTTCTATGGGCTGACTCTTTCTTGGCGAACTGATCTTCTGGTTAGCCTATTGACCTGGTTAGATCTACGTCTTGGTTTTTTGTTTGTTTGATGCGCCATCGGTTGATGCTTTGTGCATTAGACTCCGGCGCAATAGAAGTTACGAACTACGATTACAATAAAGGCATGCATAATGTGGCATGAAGTGCCATAATGTAACGTGTAACCACCTCTTAGTTAAAATTGTGATGCAGACATATGCATGCCATGTGACTTAATGCGATGTCATTTTGTCGAATGGATTTTCTATGCTCTGCCATTTGATGTAAGCACTGATGTAATCTAAAATAAATCATGCGATTAATGTGATGTGATTTGATGTCTGTGCGTTGATTATTCTTCACGTCGCCTGCTGCATCAGCCTCCTTTGTCTTCGGATGAGATGCGATGCCAGTCTTATCACACTCTCCCTTCCTCTCTTCCTCCTCCCTCATTCCAGTCCTCACTCCCTCTCTCTCTTCTGGATTTTCCTCCCTCCTTCCTCCACCATTATCTCTGCTCCAAATCTCTGGAAATGAATGGCATTCTTTCCGAAAACAGTCTATCCAGAAAATTACCTGGGCTACATGCACATACACAAATATATAATATATATACACGGATTATAGCCGGATGTTTACATATATATATATATGTATATATATATATACATGTTATGCATGCATGTATGCATATAAATATATATCTATGTAGTTATACTGATAATGACTATCTTGCAAATGCGTGTAAGTTTTACATCATTTACGCACTCTTGTGTGAGAACAAACGCCGCGCATCCATGCATACTACGTGTGCAGTGTATGGTACATGGACATCGTGCATTAGAAACACGTATACAAGCCAAAGTACATTGTACAGATCATGATAAATATGAAAATACTGATCATGAATTGTATTCGGGGTCGTCATATCGAGTGAAAATGGTCGTTTATTTCGGATGTTAAATGGGTTTTTAACCTCCATTATAACTATACACACTTTGATTTATTCGTGGTGTCCTGCACTCTAGCCTCTAAATGCTGACCTTATCAGAAGTCTTAGACTTTTTGAGACGTGCTAATGGGATGCCTCCTATAATTTCTATTGTAAATTGCCTCGGAAGTCGGAAATCATCTAAAAGCACAACTATAGATGGCCAACAAATCGATTTCTTGCTAATCGACCTTTCCCTAGATGCCAATTGTCGGGGTTCGATTTCAGTTGCGTTGTTTGGAACTCGATATTTGCTATATAGTCATCTGACCTTTTATGCAAATGGCTTTGTCATTGGTTGATTGCTGTTGTGTTGTCTGTGCCTCAGCTAAAGGAATCGGCGAACCAAGGAACTCGCACGGTGTAAGATGCTCCGAATAGTTGACCAATTATCATAAAATTATCAAAACGAGGCAACCAGATTCCCTTAAAGGAGCTAGATGAATAATTTATAGGCCAAATCGGTGACGACGTTGGCAATGGTGACGATTACTAGTATTACTACGACGAAAAAGATGATTGTTGTGACGATGACGACAACGACGATTAAAACGAAGACGACTACAGTGGTGGTGGTGGTGGCGGTGGTAGTGATTTTGATAGTTGTAGTGTTGGCTATAAAGTGGTAGTGATAGGGATAGCGATAGCGAAAGTGATAACGATAGTGATAGGGCTAGTGATAGTGGTGTTAATGACCGACATGCGACGAGTGCCTTTTTTGCGTACTCCTTGTGCCTCGACGAATAGCCGGACGTGAGTCATCTTCCACCAGTGAAGTACTGCTTGTCGGCAGCGTCATCGTGTGTGCGAACGCTGTCACCTTTCGCGGCTCTCCTCCATCGACACAACTTGGATCAGAGACTCTGAACATCCATGTCATCTTCAGCTGTCGACGGGAATTCGTTGGTTGGTTCCTCGTGCGTGCGTGGGCCCACCACTGGTGACTCTTTCAGCTTACTTTGCATTGTTTTGCTAACTGATGTATATTTGCATTCGTAATGACTATATTAACATAATAAAATAGCTTGAGCAGAGAGCACCAATGAGTAGACATGTTGAAAGGGCGCTATATAAATGCTCGATTACATAACGCTGAAAGTGAGTTCGTTCTCTAGACAGACGTCCGGCACATTGCAACGAATAGTTGTTAACTTCTGATAAGAAATTTGTCTTCTTAAATGGAGCAGAGTATTTCTCCGGTGGCATTAAACGATCACTTAATTCACAAAGGAAAGAGGATGACAGTCTTCAAGCGTCTTCTCAAGGCTAAGTTTACATCAGTTAACGTCTAACCATGCTGTACTGAAAGTCTATTCTTAGTGCATCTCTAGCTTACAACGAAGCACATTAAGCATCAACAAGTGCGATGATTAAGCAAGTGGTAGAAAGGAGACCAGTGCTTATCTCTTATTAACGATTCCATTGAGCTTTCTTTTATGAATGGCCTCCATTGTCTAATGTCTGAACGTGTTGATATGAATTCTGATCGAGTCTCCGCATGATGAATGCCACTGCAGCTGCCCCTGGGATAGACGACGGCCATAGCCAGAACCATGGAAATTCACGGCCTAATCAGCTTATACGACTCGCTGTTGCCATCGTAAATTTATCTGAACTTTCTCGGACGCTTCAAACGCCTCCTACTTGGCACTTTGAAAGAAAATGACTTCAAGTAGAACAAACACTTTTAACTCATTGACTGGTCTGTCTCTATGTTTGTTTGTCTCGCTATGTGTACGTCCGTCTGTATTAGTCCATCCGTCCGTCGGCCCACCCACCTGTCTACCCCGACACGTCCCAAATTTTTTTCTTCCCCGCCTGCCGTTACCCCCAGCGCAATTATATCACTGCACACATCTTCTCTGCACTTTCCGCAGAGTTCGTGCTCACAGAGTATGTTTAGTACGCCGCGAACCCGTGACCCGCCCTGACCCAGAATCGATCGCATGACCACCCGATCGCTTTTTATTACCGGTGACCTTTCTCCGACACAATACGCTTTAATTTATCGTTTACGTGAGAATAGCCGCCAGATGCAACCAATATCGCAACAGACCTCCTTCCTTCCTTCTTCCACTCCTGCGCCAATCCCATTATTGCTGTCTGTGTGTGTCTGTCTGTCTGTCTGTATGTATGTATGTATGTATGTATGTATGTATGTATGTATGTATGTATGTATGTATGTATGTATGTATGCATGTATGTATGTATGTATGTATGTATGTATGTATGTATGTATGTATGTATGTATGTATGTATGTATGTATGCATGCATGTATGTATGTATGTATGTATGTATGTGTGTATGTATGTAACATACATACACACATGAATACATACCTACATGAATACATACATGCATGCATACATGAATACATACATGAATACATACATACATGAATACATACATACATACATACTGTATGTATGTATGTATGTATGTATGTATGCATGCATGTATGTATGTATGTATGTGTGTATGTATGTAACATACATACACACATATGTATTCATGTATGTATTCATGTATGTATGCATGTTTGTATGAATGTGTGTATGAATGTATGTATGCATAATATGTGTATGTACGTATGACACTGTATTTATGTGTGTATGACATTTGCGTGTGCATGCGTGCATGTATATACGTATGCAAGTATGCATGCATATGTGGTGGTATCGCATACACGTAGGTTGTCTTTATGCATGTCTGTATTTATGTCTGTATGTATGCCTATATGTATATATATGTATGTAAGTATGCGTGCACATTATGTAAGTATGCATGTATGTATGTCTGTATGTCTGTCCCCTTTGTCATATTTGTGTCTGTATGTATACATGTATGCATGTATGTAAATATGACTATGTATGTATGTATGTATGTATGTATGTATGTTAGACTGGTCCAAACTTACATGGGGAAATATATTTTTTCAAAATATTACACTTGACTAGAAGACTCTGTGTTGAAAAAATTGAAGAGATCTGAGCACGTTTAGAGGTCGCTAGGTTTTGACACTTTTTGTAGAAATTGCAAAATTGCGCATCTGACGCGTTAATAGCTTCATTATGAATTAAACTAAGCACCCATGAACACCAAGCACCATCTTTCTAAATCATGATCAATATGCCAACTGTATTTAAGTAACTAAAAGAATAATAATCTTATTTACAAATAGAACACTTATTTCAAGTTCTTTCTGATAGATAAACGGTTGTTGGCTTATAACTAATTTTTAAATTTTGCATGCCACCTTTTCATCACAATTCGTTTCATATCCTACAATTGTATTGTTCAATATTGCTCTGTATGCTGCTAATTTAGCGTGATTCGAGTACTTTTTTCGTCTGTGAAGCCAGCCTTGAATATGAAATAAGCTTACAGCACATGTTTTTTCACTTTCTGCAATAAAAGCTCGTACGTTACAAAACGGCAGCTATGGTGAAACTGGCATCAACAAGGAGTTCCTCACAATGTTGTCTGTTAGGGATGCCTGACAAACACTTTCTTGGGTCTGGACTCCCAAAAATTGGGCAATCCTGAGGAATTTCATATTTCATTACCAGAATAGACTATAGCATTTGGTGAGGCCACGAAAGCAACAACAGTCGCTGCGTTGGTAATTCGGGAGGAGGCTAGAATCCCCGCACAGTGTGTGGATTCGGGTGTTCGCAAACTGTGGAAGTTGTATGAACACACATTTGTGCTGATTCAAGGAGTTACAGATTGAGTTTGATTTAATTCACTCTTTCAGTCATCATCTCCGCTATTTCTTCGAAGCGTGTCACTGAAGACATCGAGGCTGCTCTGGTAATACAATCTTATTTATCCACCTAATCCGCTATCCATGTAGCGTCTGGACAGTACTTCCTTCGACCACCAGACTCCACTGGAAGAGTATGTAACAAGGAGATCTTTAAAACTGCTTGATCTTTTTACCATCCAGGGTCAAGAACAACCCACAGCCTTCCTATCAAAGTCCTTTACTCCCTGACCACTGGACCCTACTTCCCAGTCGATGAAGGCAAATGTCAAACTGTTGATGGTCGTCAATGACTGCGCAGAACGTGGAGTGGCTCTGATCCATTCTTACAATGATATACTAAGGATGAGTCACAGAAACAATACTTGCTGCAACTTGTCTCCAGTCATCGGACAAAATTTTCTGTTCCAACAAAGGCAAAATGAAATAATAGTAGGTTGCGGGTTTTCCAGCACTTCAATGACGGGATTTATGCAGACTGGATTACTTCTTTAATTATCCAAAATTATATTTTATTACAAACGTAATGCATCCTGACTAAGCAGTAACACAGCAGTATATATTTCGAAATTGGGCTGTTTATTTTTCAAAATAATAACTGACTTGAAAATAATTTATAACCGATTTGAAAAAAATCAAAATTATACATGTTTTTTGACAAGTTCATACTACACGTATGTAGCAAAAAGTCGAAAAACATAGCGACCTCTAAATATAATCAAATCTTTCCAAAATTTTGCATACAGACTCATGTTTTCATGTGTAACAAGGGCAGCCTTGTGGAGCAATGTATTTTCAACTTTTAATTTTGTGGACCAGTCTAATGTATGTATGTATGTATGTATGTATGTATGTATGTATGTATGTCTGCATGTATGTATGTATGTATGTATGTATGTATGTATGTATGTATGTATGTATGTATGTATGTATGTATGTATGTATGTATGTATGTATGTATGTATACATGTCTGTGTATATGTAAGTATGCGTGTATGTATGAATGCATGTCTGCATTTATGTCTGTATGTATGTCTATTCAGCCGTTTAGTAGTTCTATCAGTCTATTCAATGTCTGTGCGTCTATACTCTATACCCTATTCCAAATATCCCGGATATTTGGAATAACGTATAGAACTATATGTATAGACATTGTCATTCGTCGTACTCTATTATCCGTCGGCGGAGAGAGCATCCCTCCTCCTCCTTCTCCTCCTCCTCCTCCTGCCTCCTGCTTCCTTCCTTCCTTCCTCCTCCTGGCTGCCTGCTGTCCAACCATTCATCGCCCCCTTTGTCATCAATCCAGTCGTACACTTGCGGTTGGACAGCCTTCCTCTCTGTGCAGACATCGATACCCGCTTTCTTCGATCTATACCCTCTGTCTATCTGTCTGTATTTCTATCTGCTCTATGTCTCTGTCTTTCTCTCTCTTTCTCTCGCTCTCCTCTCTCCGATATCTCTCCACCTCTTCCTCTCGCACTCCATGTATCCGCCCATAAATCTCGTCTGTCTCTCCCTTTGTCTCTCTCTCTCTCTCTCTCTCTCTCTCTCTCTCTCTCTCTCTCTCTCTCTGTCTCTCTCTCTCTCTCTCTCTCTGTCTCTCTCTCTCTCTGTCTCTCTCTGTCTCTCTCTGTCTCTCTCTGTTTCTCTCTGTTTCTCTCTGTCTCTCTCTGTCTCTCTGTATTTCCGTCTCGCTCTCTGTGTCTCTGTCCATCTATCTCTCCCGTCTCTAGAGACTAGAGCAAGAACCTCCATAAGTCGTGGCGATCGATATGACCTCTTAATAAAGGCAATTTCTTAAAACGAGGGTGATCGCTAGCATCTAGCATCTAGAGGAGTTTCAAAGCAACCACAGGGCATCGACCCTCGTTCACCCTGCTGCGCTGGAGGTCAATAGCAAGAGCGCTAACAGAATGGCGTATTTGCCCTAGTCATTAAACTAACCCTTATCAGGCGGAACCTCTGCGGGGCGTACATGCGTGGTTATGATCTCGTATAGATCTTCCATAGTGACCGGTATAATGGCCGTTTTCCTCTTCGTTTCGTCTTGCATTCCCTAACCTTCTCTGAAAGAGCGAGTGGAAGGGCAGTCTATAGGATCACTTGGTTTTAAATAATGCTGCCGTGCTTCCATATACATTAAATTTAATTTTTACACCATTATTCTATCGAGTTTACTTTAGATTCATTCACTCATTCTGAGAATTCATATAGCGCAAGATATCTGTCTATACTCAGAGGCGCTCTCTGCGCTATTATACTATTATGATGATAAGTGTCATTACGAACGAGAAATTACATCAGTTAGCAAAACAATGCACAGTAACTGTCAGTAAGCTTCTATAGAAGAATCACCACTGGCGGGCCAACGCACACTCTTGGAACCAACCAGGATTCCCGTAGTAAGCTGACAATGGCATGGATGTTGCTAAGCTGGTTGGCTTTTTACCTTATGCTGGGATAAGTTTTATTATTTCTCGTTAATGTGTTTTTTTGTGTTTTCCGTGTTACTTGTATTATCACCCACTGCATCTCAGTCGTTGGTATGCTTCGATCAGTGCAACGAGTTCCTTCCATTGCTCTAGAATTGTTTCAACATGGGTCAAAACTAACACGGTTGGCACATCAGCGTCCTGTATCGAGTCGCCAATGAGCTTAACATTATTTTCCTCTCTAGACTCTAGACTGAATTAGTTGATGTTTTCAAACTTTTGTATGGCTCAGGTCAATCGGTGAACATTATTCTGTGTCCATATAATTACTGTGGGCGTTTCTTATTTTGAGAATAGGATTTGCGTAAAGTTACTCGGTCACTGAATTTAGAGAGGTTTGTATTTTGTGTCGCCTGTTTCAAAAGTTTGGAACAGGCAAAATTCATTACATCTTGTTCCACCCTCAGTTTAACCGCTTAAGGCAAAACTAGTCTCATTGCCTAAAACTAGATATGTTTCGTGAACGTGGTCAGACCCACATAATCAGATGCATGTCACTGGTATTTTATTTGCTCCTCCTCGTACTATTGGCGGAGATATTGAGGGCAATCCAGGTCCGGCCTCAATTCGTAGCCTCGAATTAGGTCTAATATTCTGTTTGTGTTGTATTAAATCTTTTGGCCTGAGGTTTGTTGTTGAATCGAGTAGAACAGCTTTAGCTATCCGTCATGCATGCATTGTCGTGTTTCTGCTGTTTCTTTTATCTGGCAACATAAGCACTAATCAGGGACCAATCAGCCTCAAAAACATCGGCCAAATGAATGTTTGGTCTCTACGGAATAAATCAACCGCTCGACATAACTTTGGTCCAGATTTAGGCATGTGCACCGGGGCCTCCACCACAGTAAATACGGCCCTGCTGTGGTCATACCAAAAACCTGAACTGTTTCTACTGAACGAGTTTTTTTAGGTTGCTCTACCTAGATTGTGGAATTCCCTCCCTGTGATCTGTTCGTTCTGCTCAGGCATTTGTGTAATTTCCTTCTCCACTTAGGCCTTTTTTCAATTGCTCATCCACCACAGACGGTCTATGTCTTGGTGGTCTGGATGTATACGCCTGATTGCAGCCAGTGTTATTCTCGTTAACGATAACGGTAACGAAAATGTTCGTTTACGAAAATGAAAATGATTTCGTTAACGATAACTATAACTATAACTAAAAATGTAATTAACTGTAACTATAACGAAAATAACACTATAGAAAATTCATATGTATTTTCGTTTCAAAAAATAGAAATGAAAAGTAGAATATCGACAAGTGGAAAACGACATCGGATATTCGGTTATTTGGAGCGTCGTCTATTTACAAAGCTGAATGCACCCATTCTTTAAAGCCTTTCGAAGCTCTAAGCAAATTGAATAACGCGTCTGAATATGCGCAGCTGCTGCGTCTGTTAACGGCAATTTCGCTTAGCTTTACTGTCAGTGGCGTAGCTATACAAGGTTCGTATGCACCCTCTGTCAAATATTCCGCTGTACTCTTTCTGATGCAGTCAAAATTTGTAATAAGCTCATTTGTGAATAATGTCAAGGATTTGTCGTCTGAATACTACAAAAATATCAGTTTGTATTCCTTTCTTATATGCTATTGTGATGCAGAGTGTTGTGGAAGCTGTTACCATGTATCTGCCACTGATGCAGTCAAAATTGCAATCCTTGACTCCAACTCAGAGCCTGACCTCGAGGATGCAAAAGCCGACTTTTGTGAGATTGAAATCTCGTTGGGAGAACGTGCAAGACGCGGAGAGAACTGCTGACTGTTGCAGATATATAGGCATCAGCGGCGTTCTTAAAAAATTTCCCACACATTAGCGATCTCCGTACAATATTTGCTACATTACCTTTAACAACGGCAAATTCCCTTTTCCTCCTCCTCCTAACCCTCTTCATCTTCCCTCCTTCCTTCCTTCCTCCTTTCCTTCTTCTTCTCCTCCTCCTATCCTCCTTCTTCGTCTTCTATTCTCCTCCTCTTTGCATTCGACTACTTATACTCTGAACATCCATTCCATCTTCAGCTGTCGACGGAAATCCGTTGGTTGGTTGCTCGTGTGTGCGTGGGCCCGCCACTGGTGACTTTCAGCTTACTGTGCAGTGTTTTGCTAACTGGTGTAATATATTCGTTCGAAGTGAAGTTTTACATCATTATAGGCTAGCGCAGAGAACGCATCTGAGCAGATATCTAATCGTGAAGGGGCGCTACATAAATGTTCAGTTATATACATAGTTACATACATATACAGCTCCTTACCTAGCTCCCGAAAGCGTTGAGCGCTCACGCCGTTTGCATAATGAAGAATGTTCAAGAGGAATGTTTAATTCCGATAAATTATAGAATAATAATAATAAAGATACATGGTCAATTATAATAATAATAATATTAATAATAATTGTACATGTGCAAATGGAATGAGCGGAGAAGGCCTACACTGGTAAGCACTCGCTAACTTCAAAGTGTCGGTAAACGAAAACGTAGCCACGATTGAAACTTTTATGTTACATTAGAACTGTAATTTGAAACCCAATGCAATTGCAAACGTGTGATAATTATTTACATGGCGCTCTTAGAACCTCTCTAAAGCGCTCCCCTCTAGCCCAAAGCATATATAGCCGTACATGTATATGACTATTTGAAAAGGGGAAGTCTTAAGTCGAGAACAAAACAAAGAGATTAAACAGGACGGAACCGACACATGGAGATAGCTCAAAAATCGATGTCCAGGATCCGAAAATTTTTGTTAGGCCTACCCAATGACATTTAAATGACCTCTAGAGCTCCGTCTACACCCTGGGAGTCTGCCTGAAACTTTCATTACTAAACTCAAAACTGTTCTTTTTGGGCGCCTTGGAGTCGGGAGCGCCTCTGAGTAGATTCCTTGAAGGGGCGCTATATAAATTCCCGAATGAATGAATGAAAATACAATAAGGTGACCTCGTTGAATAATAGTGAGCCTGGGGAAAGGAGAACTGATTTCAATAATTATTGTGGCTGGCCAAATACTGTAATGTAATATGATGCGATGCAATTTAATGTAATGTCCAATAAAGAAGCTATGGCGAGTGCTGTACCACGTGCAATGTGGTATAATTTCCAGTAGGACTTGGAGGCGCATCTCCGCCATTAGTATGCAGCGCCCGACGTATGCGTCGTACTCCGAGTTTTCTGTTCCTTTGCTATTTAGAAAGAAGTCCACAGTTGCGTCCGTCCGATGAGGTTTCAAAGCCACTCGCGAAAACAATGCGCTGATTGACGTGTATGTGATGCGAGTCCATAATTCAATGCAGCTGGATGATAATATAGCGCCTGTATGTGGGCTCTCGAAATCGCCATACATGAAACAACACGTGACTTAACGATTATCGTAAGCGTATTTAGGATCCTATCAATTGGAAAGATAACCTGTGAAGGTTCAATCGATGCCGCTCCAAGACCGTAGGCCAAATGCGTCCATTTGTTATTCTTCAGAGGTCCTGTTTGGATAAGAATGGCCGTCATAACGGGTGCAGCGTTGATTAACTATCTACCAGAAGCAGCCTGGATCAGCTTCGAAGATTGGTGGTTTCAGAGGACGTTTGGTACGTTTCGCAATTGCCTCAAACGATATCTCTGCCAGATCAAAACTTAGTCGCAAAGTTTATTCGTTGATGCGAAATGCACCAGAGATGGCACTCGTCGAAACCTGCGAGAAACTACCGATTCTGATCTTCATAAGCTCAGTGAGCTTCAATCGACAATCCAGTGAATTGCCATGCTCATTGTCTTCGGAATCTTCCTTTGAGAGGCTCTTAAAAGCGTTATCTTAAGTGTCAAATTCACAAAATATGGATCATTAGGAAAGAATCTAAAAAACTCCAATAATTGAATATTGATTTTAGATCACTCGACTGTGAACAAACTAATTTTAAGTGATCCAGTGGACTCTACAGCCTACAATGATGTCTTGAAATTTGGACAACAGGAAATAGTAGATTCAATCGCAGCTAATATTTTATTCTTCCAATCAAAGAGAGCTCGTCCTATATAATTATCCACAAGCGGACAATCTCACACGCAGATCGTTTATAATAAGAATGTTACACTCTGTATAAATGTATGTACACCAAAGTGCGGATATGCAATTGGTTTAATAAAGAATACACTTACTTACTTGCTTACTTACTTGTAGCCGCGCGCGCTTACGCGCGCGCGCGCGCGCTTACTTGCCTTGCGTAGGACTTGCTTTACTTACTTACTCATGCTGCGCTAGGAAGAATTAATCTCCCCAGGCAGAATATGAGTACGGACGCAGGGATTGCTTCCCTAGTTACCTTCCCAAAGTTCGACTCAGCCTTTCATTCGCCAGATGGCGTTGGTAAAATGAACAGTAGGACTTGATGGGCGCCTTGCATGGCTGCCAAACAGTTAAATTCGACTCCTGTAATAACTTGTGATCATCCGCTCATACTATGAATTGTAATCATACTGCGGTGTGCCAGTTTGTTAAAATAAAGGAAGATTATTATACCAGCTCCCAGCTTGTCCACTTGTCCAGACATCAGTCATGGAAGAATCAACTCCCAGTCAGTATGTCGTAGGAAGAATTAACTCGCGCTACTATACTACACGGTTTCCATATGGGGAATGTGAGCTCCACATGGGTAGGCTGACAGGATACTCCCCTCCTAGTTTCGCCCCACTCAGTTTAATTTACCTTCGCATACGATTTCCTCTATGCGTCCGCCATTCATATGCAGACATGTTCTCAGCTCAACGACAGTCACAATTTTCGCAATCAGTGGTCCCAAAAGGCGGCAAGCAAATGTTCCGATACAACCCGAGCACACTATAAGTGCACAGGATGTATGGTATGGCAGTGTGCAAATGTTCAGAATGCATTAAATATACAGTATATATATTACAAATGCATAGGAATTAACCGATGGACTGTAACATCCGATTACATTCATTTCAGTCGTTTGAAAGCCTTGTTTACTTTACATTACAGGGTTAAATCCAGGTTTTTCTGGCAATCCGACGGAAGAGTATTTTCTGGAAAGCCTGTCGAAACTCTCGGTTGAAGATCGTGTAGATGATTGGGTTGAGGGCGGAGTTACAGTATCCCAGCCAGAAGATCACCCCAAACACTTCGGAAGGGACCTGGAGACCGGTCAACAGCGTGATGGGGTAGATGGAGAAGAAGGGTAGCCAACATCCGATGAAAGACGCCATGACGATCCCAAGAACGAGGGTGGCACGACGCTCCCTGGCGCGGGCCAACTTCCGTTTGGCCTTGCTCGCCTCGTGGATCCCGGACGATGGAGGTGAATGTTTTAGGTAACGGTTCAGGTACCGACGGCTTTCCAGGTTGCGACCGGAGTCTCGAAGCTCGGTCTGGACTGATACTTCCGGCTTCCGGTGGTCCGTATACGTCACGCAAACAGGAACCGGAAATAGAACTGTCCTCTCGTCAGCGCTGCTCACTCCACCTGTCGAGTCGGAGAGGTGAGAGGCCTGCCTGGAGGCGGGCGGTAGACTTCCGTCTTGCGTCGGAAGATATTGTCTGGATGCATCGTCCATTGGAAAGTGATCGACAGCGCCTGGTTCGAGAGACTGGTCGGAAACCTCTGAATCTGCCGAGTCGCTTAGTTGCCTCGCCCGGTTTCCGATGAGAATTCGAGGGCTTCTCAAGTTCCCCGCCTGAAACGTCTTTTCTTCGACGACCAACGTCGTCGGATCTTGAGACGAATCCAGCTTCCGGTAATTTTGATTGGCTTCGAAAGACATTTCGATGTAGTTTCCGTTCGCCTTGGTGGAGTCGTGTGGAAGAGTCAGCTTTCCGCCTGAACACAGGTAGGTTGTCTTGTTGGGAGCCTCTGTCTGCGGTTCCTCGTCGCTTGGAACGGCCTCAGTCACGTCTGAGTTGAGATCTCGAAGCGGTCGCTGGATCGCTGCTGGACTTTTCGAGGTCTCGAGGTGTCTTTGGTTCAGCTGCAGCTGCGTCCGTCGAAAATTCGACGCCTGACGACGGAGGTTGGAAGGACTGGTCGTTGGGTTGTTGTTGATCAGACACCGCCTGGCCCTTGACCTTGCCGCCAGGTAGATCTTGAAGTAGACAGAGACCATGACGGCCAGCGGCAGGTAGAAGGACCCGACGATGGAGTAGAGGACGTAGCCTGGTTCCTCGCTGAGGACGCACAGCGGGTAGTTGAGTCTCATCGGTTGGGGGCGCTTCCATCCGGCCAGAGGTGGAAAGCAGATGGCCATGGAGAGAAGCCAGACGACGGAGATCATGACGAGGGCTCGTCGCCTGGTTCGCTGACGGACGTAGGAGATGGCGCGGGTGATGGACCAGTAGCGATCGAGGCTGATGAGGCAGAGGTTTAGGATGGAGGCCGTGCAGAGGAGGACGTCCGTCGACAGCCAGAGCTCGCAGAGGACGTTACCGAACACCCAGTAGCCGAGCAGTTCGTTCGTCAAGGACAGCGGCATGATGAAGAGACCGACGAAGAGGTCGCTGACGGCCAGCGAAGCGATGAACCAGTTCTGTAGACCCTTGAGGTTTCGATCGATGGCGATCGCTATGACGACCAGTCCATTGCCAAGAACGATGACGAGCATTATCAGCGTCACGAGGACCGACACGGTCACGATCTGGACCCAGCTGTACTGACTGGGGTAGGGGAAGCCAGTCAGAGGAGTGGCCTTCGTGACCGTCTGGTCCAGAGGACTGTCGAGGACAGTCAAGTCCATTTCGGTGGCATTCGGAAAGTCCGCCGTGCTGTTCCAGTCGACTGCAGTGGTGGTCTCGAAGTAGGACGTTCCGTACGGTGCTATCGAGTTCAGGGTTCGACGCCGCGTGTGACTCGAAAGCATAGCAGGTCAAAGAAAGGCTTCCAGAGGGAGCTCAGGCGGCAAGGTAGACTATAAATCATTTATACCAAGACACGACTTTTGGAAATTATGACATATGTCATTGTTACACGCAGTGTTATTGAACACAAGAGAAGACTTTCAAATTATGACTTACGTCATGCGAAACACGACTTAGTACGGTGCCATGACGCGCAGTGTGACGCAGTCCATTGAACGTTGGACAAGAGTTGTACTTGGTACTGGCGTTTACTGTGGAATATAAGTTAGACAGCTTGGACACGGAGTGCATCATTTTGGAGGATATCACGAGATCATCAACCACCTTGACATGTGTTACTTTGGCAATTAAAAAGTCCTGCCTTTCTCTTTGCGATCATGTGCGTTGAGACAACCACTCACACCTACAATACAACAATCACATTGTTGTTTCAACACAAAGAACAACAACAGCAGATTTATAGAAAGCACAATAATTCTTTTCAGGCCAATCGTTTCTTCTTCGATCGGCGAATTACTTAAAGTGTGCCATTTGTAAAACGCATTTCGCTGAGACAAGTTTGACGGAAAGAATTTATCTTGAAGAGCGAATGCAAACAAACAAATCACAGCCACTATTTCGCTCCTTTCCATCGATGTGTATCAGTGTTCTGTTACAATGTACGTCCAGTCCATGTTAGCTGCAGAATTCTTGTGTCACTGCCTGATTGATGTAACGCCATGCAAACTTCAGAGATATGATGGATTGATTCGGATATTGAACGTCTTGAAACTTCAAGCTGAGGTCCTGCGTGTTTCAAGGAACTTCAGTTATGCGTTCTTTGTCATTCATGTCATCTTTAGAAACAGTATCAGGTCAGCTGCTATTTCTCTAAAAGTTCTCTGATTCATTATATTAACGAACGCAGAAAGCCTTTTCACACGTGTCAGTATGCATGTTAATAAATAATGTCAATATGTGAGCCATTATGCATGTCAGTATGTATGTCATTATGTCAGTATAGTGTGTATGTATATCGGTATGTATGAATGTCAGTTTGTACGTGTGTATGTGTGCATATGTGTATGTATTTGTTTGTGTGTGTATGTACAGTATGTCTACATGTATGTATCTTGATACTTACTGTACCACCTTTTATATAGCACTACAAACATTCAATATAAGCGGGAGAACCATCAACAGCTGCATTCTTCAATTCTAGTCTTAAACGTGACGGATGGTTTGATCATCTGCGTTTTCATTAACTAATTGTGCTTGTCTCTGCAGTCAGTTTCCAGCAGTATCTACACTGCGCCCGAAGGTCACAATATGACGTGTAAGGCATCCGAGAGAATACAAACTGATAGGCGTATTGTCTGCATAATTAGCGATTCAAATGAGGCGCAGGGTCCTCTTGTCCAATTGCCGAGCATTTCTCAGAATTCTAAATCATTCGATTCGGTTATTGAAGACCTATTCATGGGCAGTTGGGCACCCGCAGAAAACTAATCAGGAGCGCTGTATTCGTTAGTCTCTATGATCTTAGATGTCATTTGGAACTGGAATTTCGCTAGTTACCAAACAATGCGTAGAAGACTAGAAGAAACAACGGTGACGGGCCCACTCACACACGTAGAACTGCACCAACGGATTCCCGTCCGCTGCAGTTGGCAGATAGCATCATGTTCAGAGTCACTGGACCAAACTGTGTCAATAGTGTGGAGGACGACAGGCAGAACACAATGACACTACCGCAGTCCTTCATTGGCAGATGTTGCATGTCCGGCTACCTTCGAGCTACCGGGTGCACTTAGAACAGGCATTCGTCGCGTGACGGTCGGTAGGTTCAAGCACCACCAGTCAAGGTCGTTCCAAAAACTTTCGTCGAACCTCCGCTGAGACGAAAATTTCCCGGCTGCAGTCGGCGTACACGCTCCATTGAACCCAGACTTAACCCCACATCAGGAATGATGATCCTCCCATGCAGTCAAGTAGGTCAAGAAGACGTGCGAACGGTATACCGTAAAGGGGTATGAAACCCGTTGCAGAAACGAAGAACAAGTCCGGAACTTAAACTCATCAATAGTAACTCCAACACGTTAAAATTACCGATCAAATTCTTCAATCAGACAGAATAATCCAGCGAAAATACTCAGAAGTCGACTAAAGACGGAAATGCGCAGAAATTTATACGACTTACGCTTAATTTATATTGCCTTGGCTTTATTTATTCATGAAATTTATACCTACTTTAAATTTTGAAGTTAGTCGAGTAGAATTTCAACGTCTGCTGTCTGGAAGTCCGTTCAGTGCATCTGAAACAAACAAAAGCGTATACGCACTGAAACTGGAAACATAAACTGCAGTGGAGGCGGAGACGGCATTGGTTCAGATGGTCTCTGGTAAATGGCTGCTGCTTGCGTCCCGCGTCCCATGGTCTCTCTTGCCGTCTGTTTGTCTGTCCTTGTCTGACCGGTTGGATCCCTCAATAGTTCGTCGCCGTCATGCTGTGTCGTTCCCGCTTTGGCCATTCTCGACTCAGTGCAAATGGTCTTCGTTATTACCTACGATTCACTCCGTTCGATCACAAATCAACTGAAACACTTAGAAGTGATCAAACGTAGGAGGAGGGAGAGGAGGGAGAAGGAAGAAGGGGAGCAGCCGAAAAAGAGCAGGAGGAGGAGGAGGAGGAGGAGGAGAAGAAGGAGGAGAAGGAGGAGGAGGAGGAGGGAGGAGAGAAGAGGAGGAGGAGGAAGAGGAGAAGGAAGAGGAGGATGAGGAGGAAGGAGGAAGAGGAGGAGGAGGAGGAGGAGGAGGAGACGGAGAAGGAGGAGGAAGAGGAGGAGATGGAGAATGAAGACAGTGAAAAAATAGATCGGAATAACACGGATGAAGAGCGATATATGTGAAAGAAAAAAGAAACAGAAAACTGATAGCGTCAATCGTAACACAAGAACAGAAGAAAGAGATGAATAAAAAAGACAAAGAATTCGAAGAGAAGGAGGAGCAGACGGAAGAATCGAAGCAGTCGATTTATGGAGAAACAGGTAGAACAGGAAGACTGCGAACAAATCGAAGAGGACGATAATGGAAGCAGAACGAAAACAAAATTCTTTATGTATAGAAAGATAAGGAGGAGGAGAGGAGACTCACCAAAGAGATGGACAGGAGAGAGAGCGAGAGAGAGAGAGAGACAGACAGACAGACAGACACAGACACAGACACAGAAAGACACAGACAGAGAGACAGAGAGAGAGACAGAGAGAGAGACAGACAGACACACAGACAGGCATACAGACAGACAGACAGCCACAGACAGACACAGACACAGACAGACACAGACACAGACATAGACACAGACACAGACACAGAGACAGACAGACACAGAGACAAAGACAGACAGACACAGACAGAGACAGACAGAGAGAGAGAGAGAGAGAGAGAGAGAGAGAGAGAGAGAGAGAGAGAGAGAGAGAGAGAGAGAGAGAGAGAGAGAGAGAGAAAGACTGCGAAGTTGGAATAAGAGAAAAGGGCAAGACGAAGGAAACAGAAAGCCGATAATACGACGAAGAGTAACCGCAGTAGAGGCGAAAGAGAATCATTATTCACGTCATTAATCAGCCTTCAAAGGCGTAGGACAATCGACATAGCGACGCTTTGAAGTCGCCGTCATCGTAAATATAAGATTCGTTTAGCCGGCGAATGTGATCGAAACAAAGAGAAAGAAAACCTAAGCAAGCAAAACTAAGCTAATGGACATCGGTCACTCTGTCCCTCCTTCAATTCCATCCATCGACGAACCAGACTCGACTCGATGTTTATACTCGACTCTAAGACTCCAAAAGCCAAACAAGCAGAGCTACACATAGGCTGACACATGAGTCGCGCAATCACGTACACGTTTATGCATAGAGACACACGGCAAACACGGACCATGCAATCTTGCATATACATTCCTACTGTAGAGACACAGGGCAAACATGAAGCATACAGGCATACATACGTTGGGGTGCGGTGGTGTAGGGTATGTTCGGTGCCTTGCAGCCGGAGGGTTGCGGGTTCGAATCCACCTCAAACCACCGCGTAGGGACCCTGGGCAAGTCCTTCACTCGCAATTGCTCATGCGCTTCGGCGTGAAACTCCGATTCAGCGTCCGCGCAGTAGTCGGGAGAGCCTCTGAGTAGAAATCTTGAAGAGGCGCTATAGCAAGTGCTCATACATACATACATACATACATACATACATACATACATACATACATACATACATACATACATACATACATACATACATACATACATACATACATACATACATACATACATACATACATACATACATACATACATGTATAAATAGAGACATACAGTCAATATGAAACACAAACACGCATACATTCATGCATAAAGAAATACATGAGGTATACTGCATACAAAGCATACTTACATTCATGCTACGAGAGACATACAGTAAACAGGGGACATAACATCACGCATACATGATACAATGTAGTATTATTAATACTGCAGAGGCATGCAGACAACATGAAGCATACAATCACGCACACGTATGCATAAAAATCGCACAGTCTGGTGTCATGCACAAGACATAAAAACATACCCGCAGGAAGATACTAGCAAAACAAACATGTAGACAATCACAAACATATTCGCGCAAAGGCACATTCAAGCACATTCACACATTTATAGATATTCAAAGGCATACATTCAGAAAGATACGAACCTTCCATTAAGCACATTGGCCCACATCCACGGGCAATTGGGCACACAAAAATATATACAGGAAGGCACAAGAGAGGAATACAATCACAGATCCATGCATATTCACATAAAAACATAGAACAGGAAACACGAAACACGTCATCACGCATGATCAAAGCTCATCTACATGTAGGCTATGTACAATTGTACATGCACGACTATAGACAACAACACTACGAATATTTACTGCAGTGGAGTTCACGAACCGTGACATAGGTCCACAAAGAGCGTTGTCGTCATAGCCGCTGCTGCTGCTGCTATTGCCATTGCTGCTGCAATTGCTGCTTTTGTCATTGCTGATATTACTGTTGCTGCTGCTGCTGTTGCCCCTACTTCTTCATCTTCTTATTCTTCTGCTGCTCCTTCTACCATAGCTGCTGCCATTGCGGCTATGGCGACTGCTGCTGCTGGCGCCATAGCTGCTGCTGCTGCTGCTGCTAAAGTGTGAGGTCGGTCGAGCGGCAAATGCTTGTCAGTAAACAAAGCGATTATAGGAGGGACGGAAAATGGCGGCCGAAGAACAGTCGCATGACGACCAACATCAGTGATTCATATCTAACTCGACCACTGAACGACCGCCGACGCTAACTACAGTAACCATCACTACTATCAGCAAACACCACCACCACCATTATCACCAATAGCAACAACAGAACCATCACCACCATTATCTGCAACAACAACCACCACTATCACCACTATCCTACGCTAAAACCACCGCCAACATCACCCCACTACGATTACTTCTTATTCTTCTGCTGCTCCTTCTATATCTGCTGCTGTTGCGGCTATGGCGACTGCTGCTGCTGCTACTTCGACTACTACTACTACTACTACTACTACTACTACTACTACTACTACTACTACTACTACTACTACTACTACTACTACTACTACCACTACTACTACTACACTACACTACTACTACTACTACTACTACTACTACTACTACTACTACTACTACTACTACTACTACTACTACTACTACTACTACTACTACTACTACTACTACTACTACTACTACTACTACTACTACTACTACTACTACTACTACTACCACTACCACTACCACTACCACTACCACTACCACTACCACTACTATATCACCACTACCGCAGTCTGCAACCACCGGACATACAGCTAAACGTACATAAATTATATCATACAAAGGAGCATTTGTTGCATGTTGACTGAATGACACCAGATGAGCATAGACGTGGCATATGTACGAACAGGCGTACGCATATAGCAGGAAAATAATGAAGTGATACGAAAACAGCTCGTGGTAAAACTTTAAATATGAAATACATATAACTGTCCATGTATACGTGAAATACATTCTCCTGCAATCAGCGGCAGTTATATATTATATATATAGGTTATTTATTCCTGTCCTGTGACAGCCAATCTCATTCTCTGGGGCGAGACAACGAAACGCTGTAGATGTTGGATCACAGTAAACATTCAAGTCACGTCTGCGGAGACGTAAATGTTTTCGGTCGTTTGTTCGTCTATTCATTAACATGTCTACTAACTGCCTGTTTATCCAATTCACTTTCATTTGTATCGATTAGCTGTTTCGTTTGTTAGTTAAATAAACAGAGCAGGAAGATTTGCTTAGTAATTGTTCGCGTGTAACTTGTAAGAGTGACAACTGCAAAAGGCTACACATGCATAACAGACGGTCATAGATGTCGCTATAGTATAGTCATGGTCTATCTCTTACATCATGGTATAGTTGAACCTTTGAAACCTACTACAACGATATCGGTGCAAAATGAAATCAAGACCGGATGCAACGATAAATAAAAGGAAGATAAGAATTGAAACGGGAATTTCTTCGAGACAAAAAGAACAATGGTCGCCATTCATCAGTGGTTCATCCGCATCTTTTAGTCATTGTTTTCAATGCTCTGCAATTACGCGGGTTACGACTTTTTATGGGCTACCAAAAAAGACAGATTCGCTACAGCTCCAAACCATAGCAAGGAGATTAAGGTTTAAATTCACTTAAAGTCTTTTATAACGTAGGTGATCGTAGCAATAAAATAAAATAGATTAGGCCTAAATAAAGTCCAACCATTATTCGTTGCTTAGCTCTAAGGCTGAAATGAGAACACTTTCAAATGGTGTCACGACAACTCGTCGAGCGACATTTCGTCGAACGACATTTCGTCTACTAAGTTATTTGATGTTGTCACTTTAAAATGGAAGCTGGATTGATGAAAAAAACTGTTTTACGAAATAGAAGTGGGATTGATGAAAACATTCCTGTGTTGAAATAGAAGCTGGAGTGATCGAAATAATTTTTCCCGTAAATAGAAGCTGGAAATCAGCATGGATGCGTGGATGAAAATAGTTTTCCATTCAATAGAAGCTGGATTGATGAAAATAATCTTGTCAGTAATTAGAAGCTGGATTCCTGAGAATATATAGCACGCTTTAGCGAAACTATACGACAGCGGCCTCTGTTGATTAGCCGTAATGGATACAGATACACTGGTAGACGAAATGTCGTTAGACGAATTGTCGTAGACGAAGTGTCGTTAGACGAAATGTCGTTCGACGAGTTGTCGCGAAACCCTTTCAAATAGTCTGATATTCAGACATGTGTGGACGTCAAACGCAGTATAGTCACCCTGAATCAAGCAACGAACACAGGAGCGTTATTTCACTTAATTTAAGTTTACTCAATTTACTAGTGCGAAATTCGCATAACCCTTAGACCTAGGTAATGGCAATCGCAAACTCCGAACCAAGCGCAGGGCACCAACTTATTTGCGAGTGCTGTGTCAAGTAAGAGGGAGTTCCCATGCAAAGGGTAGTCAAAAGGAGGTCCGAGATTAAGAGAGGCGATAGAAAAGCTGCTAAGGCGGATATCGCTTTGATTGAGAAGAATTGGAAGGCGGAGGATTAGATGAATCAGGGCAGAAATTCTTGAAGAGGTGAGACTTCAGTTTTGAGTAGAAAACCCGAGGGGTGATGGATAAAGGAGCCTGAGGCGGATGATGGTGGGTGATTGGCAATGATGATGGAGGAACCGAGAATCTGCGGAATTCAGGAGGGAGATCGTTCCAGAGTTTATGGTGCACAGTGTTGGATGTGGTTCGGTTGGAGAACTTGAGATGAGTATCATTGAGTAATGACCGAAGGTCGGGAAAGATTGAGATAGGAAGATGATCCAGTAGCTATAGAGCGGGTTGGCTGAATGGTGACGAGTTCGAGAAGATATTTGGGCTGGGTGTTTTGTAGGGAGTTGTATGTCAATGACAGGACTTTGAAGTGGATTCGTTCTGGGAGTTTTTTCCAATGGGCTGATTTGAGGGTGAGAGTCATGTAACGATGTTTGCGTGTTCTACTGCTGCTGCTTCTGCTGCTGCTTCTGCTGCTGCTGCTGCTGCTGGTGCTGCTGCTGGTGCTGGTGCTGCTGCTGCTACTACTACTACTACTACTACTACTACTACTACTACTACTACTACTACTACTACTACTACTACTACTACTACTACTACTACTACTACTACTACTACTACTACTACTACTACTACTACTACTACTACTACTACTAATACTACTACTACTACTAATAATACTACTAACTAACTACTACTACTACTACTACTACTACTACTACTATACTACTACTACTACTACTACTACTATACTACTACTACTACTACTACTACTACTACTACTACTACTACTACTACTACTAATAATAATAATAATAATAATAATAATAATAATAACAATAACAATAATAATAATCTTTTCTTTATTGAAGCGCCTGACAAACGCACTGCGCTGTACATTTACATGTTATGCAATTTAAATCTTAACTACTAACAGAACAGACAGCCTGCAATACAACGGCGCTAATAGCAGCCTACAAAGCATATCCGCTCTATACGGGACTCGAACTCTGTACCTCTCGCTCTCCATGCCAGCGTGTTATTCAATGCGCTATCCCCCCCCCCCTAATACTGACAGCCCGCGGTCTAGTGAGTTTTGGATAAGATGCAGACGCTAAATTTGGTTGGATTTGAGGTTGAGTAAGAAGGAATTGCAATAATAATCGACCATAAAGTTGAAATGGTTTGGGCAATTTTAACATCGAGCGGCGAATGTAACGACGCTCAAAACTAGTCTACGACTCTGCGACGAATGCGGACTTCCTTTTGACTATTCCTTTTCGCCTGTTTTGATCGTTATTTCTGTTTTTCCTCGCTCCCAAATAACGATAGCCAGTGGCAAAAACAGACGGCGCGGCGCTTGATTTAATAGCTTAGCTGCTTTAGGATTAACAGTGGATATTTATAGTAAACGAGGAATCCGAGAAGGCTATAAAACATGGTACGAGGGCTTAGACTGTCTTTCACTACGAACTAATTAACTAAATATTACCATATTATGCTCTTGTATTTCCGGCACGTTTGAGAGATAGCCTACAAAGAAGAACCCGAGCATGCAGTCCCTTAAGCTGCATGCTCCGAGTTACGGCCAAGGGTATGAAGTGTTAGCGACTTCTTTATTGTAGCCTCAGTCAGTCGTCTCCCTTGCCGCGTTATCTCCCCACTGACAGTGTACGGTCGGTGTACTAACCATAGCTGAGTTGGCTATGGGCAAAAGTGGAACTCAAATCTTGAAAAAATCTCAGCACTGGCGAGGATTTAAACCCCGCCTGTAGGTTGATACATAAAAGGTGCAATATTAAATGTATTGATATATACATAATTCATTCCAATGATTTATATAGCGCCCCTTCAAGGTTACTACTCAGGAGCGCTCCCGACCCAACCACGGCTAAAAGGATGGTTTTAAGGCTAGAGTAAAACGCATCTAAATGAACTCTAGGAATAAGGCGTAATGTTAATGGGACACATTCCAAACCATGGGGCCAGCAACAGAGAAGGCATACATAATGCATACATAGTCTACATACATGTATACATATATTCACACATACTTGCAATTTCACTGCAATATTTATAAAATGCAAATCCGTCACTCGAGTCAAAATAACAGTAACTTTCCAACTGTTTATTATTTTCTTACTCGGATATACTGACACGAACACGTTAACATTATTTGAAATCAAATGCATGAAACATTGCTTGCATCTAATTCGACCGATGTCATTGGCTTCTGTTGACTTAGAAGCATAATGATTAATGAGTCCTGCAACAACGGTGCAACGACCACATTGGCCAAACGCTGTTTATACAGATTGACAAAACATCTGTCAAGATTGCTAACGTATAGGGTCTGCATGTGTAGGCCTACCAGGATTCAACTACAGCCAAATCAGATATAAAAACTGCTCTGTTTTGCTATTGTGCCAGACTAGGCTACATGTAGTAGGTTGGTGGATTGGTAAGTTACTTTCTAGCGACACTGTGGCCGGGCTTGTGGCTGGCACTACTGGAGTACGGGTAGGAAGCGTATGGCTCCTTGTTGACCAGAGTACGGGTAGTGACGCAGCTGGGTTGGTAAAGTCAAATAATGGAAGCGTATGGCTCCTTGTTGACGATGATGTGCATTAGGCGCTATCTTGGACTATCGGCTTTTGTTGGCTACCAAGTTATTTAAACAATTAATGCGGAGTGACTCTTAAATGTCACATAAAAGCTGCCTTTGCTAGCGAACAAGTGATAATATATGAATGTGTGTAGGGACGTTTGCATGTATCTAAGCATGTATATGTACAGTCATCTACTTATATATTCCTTGCGGCATCGAAATCATATTAAGTAAACAGCGGCGATAAAGCATTATCAGAGGAACGGAACCAGCAAATAGAGACCGGAAATGATCACAGAATTTGTCGACAGACGGCGTTAAAGCGACGAATGTTTGACCGACTATCGCCGGAAATTGTGTCTGGCCCTCGCTAAGCAGACAGAGGCGCCGGTTCAATTGGAGAAGACAGATCGTTTCTAGGGGAAGGTCATGAGGTGTGGCTCATAGAGCTACTGATGACTCGAAAAGCCTTGGCTGCAAATGCTGTGGTCAAGGATGTAGGAAGGCAGTGGACGTGGACTCGAGTATACGGATGGTAAAGGCAATGTAAATAACTCGGGGATGAAGCTATGAAGCGTTGTCATCGTAGAGGTAGGGGGCGCTAGTTTCCGCCAGACTGAGAGTTCGCGAATGTTTTCTCCGCTGCATTTCCTTTCGATTCTTAATTTTTGTAGCGTTCACGTATTTGTGAAAAATAAGAGGCATATTGAACAACAGATTATTATTATTTCCACAGTTAAACGTCGTCTTATGACATCAAAGGCCGTTGTCGACAATTATACAGAAAATATACAATTCAATAAGTATAAGAACCTTAGAGCTTAGAGCCTTAGAACAACACTATACTAAAGTGTCGAAACAATTTCACTAATATTCAGTGCTTTTCAATCTAAATGAACAACAGAAAAACGAAATTGTTGAATTTGTTGAAACACAATAAAGAGATTTAAAGGTGTCTAAACTCATCCACTTAGGTCTTTCGACTACACCTCTTGAAAATCGAGTCGTAGGCTATTTAGAACTTTCAATGCTTTACGACAGCATAGGCCTATTGCATAATTAGGAAATTAAAATTCATGAAAACTGTAGCAGCGACTCCCGAACTTATTTGTGTGGTTGAAAGAGCTTTGAGCTGAGGCACCGACAAGGCAGCAACAACACGCGACCCAACAGACTCTACCTTGTTGCTGCACGGCTTGCGAAGAAATTGACAGTTTAAGACTTATTGCATTGAATACGACTTTCTATGACATACTGCATGACTTATGACGTCCTTCGTGGCCTAACATGTACTGTATGGAGATTTGACGTACTGCAAGAGAACATGACGAACTGCATGACATAGGCCTACTACATACTGTATGATCTATGACGTAGTGCTTGACCAATGGCCTGCTGTATGGTCTACGTTGTGCCGCATTGAGATATGATGTAGTCTTACTGCGTAACCTATGACGCTATAAGTTAATTACAGTATTACATCCGGACAGGAATAAAAGCAACGTTTTATGTGGTATTACCGTATTCAGTACACATTACTCACAAATCTTATAACTTTAATTAGTTTTATTACTAAGTCATTATTGCTGTTGGTAGTATCGTGATGCTGTACTGCTGTTATTGTTATTATTACTGCTATTACACTATTATTTAAGTCCTATTTAAGTCATAATTAAGTAACAAAAACATATATGACTAGGCCTAATAATCAAGAAAGAAAGGTCAAGCTTAGTAGTCTATATGCTATTTGCTTTTCTTGACTCCAGTTGCACTGTACTTGCTGTTTCATGATTGTAACCCAAAACCTGTTATGTTCAATAAACAAATTCAAATTAAAAATTATATTAATTAGAGCGATCGAAACTGCTTACTGAATGACCTATGACGTTTTGCGTGACAATGGCGTGCAAAGACTTTTATGGCATTTAGTACAATAGAGTGATCGACAAAGCCTACTGCATAAATCATAACCTCATTGTAAGCCTTACTACAAAATCCTGCGATTGGCCAAATTCATAAAATTTCCAGAAAATAAATTTTCGTTATTGTCTACGTTTCATTTTATCGATTTCCAGAGAATTCTGGGCAGTACACGACATTGCATGAGTCATTTGCATCGCAAAACTTTACTTTCCATTTGAATCACTGGATTGGACCAACGGGTCGAATTAGGTGAATAGGTCCTATTGCCTTATACGACCGGAATGCGCGCAGGTCTCTACGTCAGTCCCTGTGCATATATTTTCAAATATTGTATCAGCTCTACGCCTTCGTTTACATAAGCGTTTCATATTCCAACCGAAGATGGAAATTTCGTAGAAATCTTTTCAATTTTGCCCATGAAGCGAAACATGTTGTCCGGAATGCTTCTGGATTTATAGCGCTGGCCAATAACTTCCGATGAACAAAGAGCCATTGCGCTAATAAAAACATCCGGGCATCAAGTAACACGTGACCCAAAGGTACTTGATCTATGAGGGGGCAGCACTCAAAGTTTATGGGTAGAAGCGGCCCTCTGCTCTGTGGCAATCACCATTTTTACTGCTTTGAGCACTGGGGTAACATAGTACGCCTGGTTTTCTATGATTACTTATATGTTGATGTGATATATGACACTATTTTATGTTTAATCTGCAATTCAAAATTCCCTCGGATGGCTTGTGAATATAAACTTATGCCTTCGGTAACTCTTGGCGTCTCTGGCCCTTCGACAATTTGTCACATTTCCTATACCGTCTGAGCTTCCGCACAAAGTATCATAGGTTGCACTTTCTATGTTGTATGTTAGCCAACATTTTGGATATTGTCAGGTGAGGAATTGTCTCTATAGAAGCCCTATATGAATGTGCAATGACATGATTTTCTGGCCAATTTTGCTGTTTGGCGCAGGGCTGGCTATTTTCGTAAAAATTGCGACGCTGGTCCATGATCAAGAGAATAGGATGTCCGAGACCAAATCAACGATCTATTTATCTCGAAGCAAGACAAATGTTATCCTTCATGCAATCAGATAATATATTCAGTCCTGCGCGAAACTACTTTGCAATGGTGTTCTCCGTCCGACCAATAAGATAAACCGACATCAGACATAATGGATTGTGTCTCAGTGGCGAAATAAAAGCCAAGGGAAAGCTGAGAGTCTTTGCTGGAGACTCATGCACGCATCAGTTCTTGCACTGGGCCTAGAAACCGAATAATATACCTATGCCTCACTGTAAACATCTCAAATGAATGAGGAATAATAGCAGAAGGTAACCATGCGAGGGAAACAAATTTGTGATCAGGAAAACAGTTAACAAATGATTTAGGCTGATTTTTTTATCTGGAAAGGAGTTAACAAATGATTGACTGAATTCGGCGTTTTTAATGAAGATAAGCACGAGGAAATCTAGTGATTTCTACTGATTTTTTTATCTGGAAAGTTGTTAACAAATGATTTACTGATTTTTTTTATCTGGAAAGGAATTAACGAATGATTGACTGAATTCAGCGTTTTAATGAAGATAAGCACGAGGATGAATCTAGTAATTTCTATCGCATTTTCGTTTGCATCTCTCGGACAGTAGACCTTATAACGTTAGGGACGAAATATGGCTCCGTGTCTCTATGATCAATCATCATGTTTCTTGTGACCAGACGCACCCACGTCAAAGATAAACGAATTCGCCATTTTTATAGGCAAAACCTAAGCAGATAAGTCACTCACAAAAAGATTTCCAGATGCCATTTTTAATTATCTAGACATCAGCAAATAGATGGTATAGAAGGCTTTCATTGTGTTTTAAAGTCAGTTTGTAAAGATGATGGTCGGCATTGATCGTAGACAGAAGCGCTTTTGAAGAGTGCTTGGAAGCAACTATGTGAATGTCTAGAATAGCCTACAGTATATTACATTACACTACATTACTTCTGATAGATTTCTTTGCCTTTATAGACTCCGTCGCCAAACAGTTTCTTTTTGCGAGTTGCGTATAACTATAATGTAAGTAAATGGATAGTCGTCGGTCGAAGAAGCAAGTAAAAACCGTGGCTCGGAATAAAAATTTCGAATTCATTCGTCCCGGACAAAGCCATTAAATAGAAAGACAACAACCTCCTGAATTTAGGTCTGCCTACATACTCGGGTTGTTCCTGATGGAACATTGGCTGCTGTTATAAACCTAAGAACGACATGGTCGATTCTTAGCCTTGATGCGTTCTTTAAGTTTAATTACTACTCTTCGTTGTTTTGCAGTAGTAGTACTGCTAATTAGCACTGCTAATTAGTCGACTGATTGTGAATTATTTCGTGTTGATTCTTAGTTTTAAGCCAGAATTTCCCTGCCTCATTCGATATTGTGATACTAAACAGGGTCAGATCCATAAAATTAAGGTTATATACAGAGGAAATGAATCCAGGATCCGGAATTTAGTGATAAACTATTAAAGTCCACAGTACGAGGGTCCATTTACGGCCTATGTAAATCCGCCACAACCAATTATTGTCGATATATGTATGTATGTATGTATGTATGTATGTATGTATGTATGTATGTATGTATGTATGTATGTATGTATGTATGTATGTATGTATGTATGTATGTATGTATGTATGTATGTATGTATGTATGTATGTATGTATGTATGTATGTATGTATGTATGTATGCGAGCATGTATGTATGTACGTATGTATGTATTTATGTATGTATTTATGTATAGACCTATATGTCCTGGGGTTTATAGAACGCATTTTAGAACCTCTAAAAGCGCTGTCAACACGGCTGTCTATATCAGGAGTTTAAGACATGCATCTTAACAAGCGAAGAGAACGTAACTTGAGTCCAGTAAAAGTAAATAGAACGAATGTTCACAGGAAGATTGTTCCAAAGGGACGTACCCAAAACTACCCATGCAGAAGGACAGTGTGCAGTTTTCTCCTGCTGATGTATGGAAGAGAGGGATCTGAAGATCTCCCTGGGCACTGAGCGCAGCGATTAACGATCGGCTGGGAACCAACCGGTATTTAGAACCACTCACTCTCGTACATATTATGTCGGAGCGGAGCCGACCGACGAGGCCCGACCCAGCAGCAGGATCTGGAATTTGTTTCTATTCTCAATAATCAGTCAATGCTAGACATATTCAAAGTATTCAAGATTATTATACCCATGTCGAGTATAATAATCACATTTCCGGGTTTAATAATTGACATTCGGTGTGACCGTGCGCGCGTTACAAATTTAATAATAATGATGAATGATGATTATGGTGGTGGTGGTGGTGGTGGTGACGACGACGACGACGACGACGATGACGATGACGATGACGATGACGATGATGATGATGATGATGATGACGACGATGATGATGCCATCCAATCAATGCGTTTTAGTATGAACGCCATTTTCTGCTCTGTCGCTCTTCCAGTGTATTTAAAAACTTGACCAATCGAATTTCGACAATTTGCTTAATGCTTTCTCTTCTTCACAATTCGCACTTTCGGACTCTCGCTTCATTTCAGTACGACTCGTGTTTTCTCGCAAACAAAACTCAGTTCCTGTGAGCTAGATCTATAGCTTACGGCCGCAATTCGTCCTTCCATTGATTTGTGTTTTAAAACGAAAGTGACTTTTCGCAAATTAAAGAAAAAACCAGAACAAGCCACGATTCCGTCTTATGTTACTTTATAAGACCAGCGTGGTTTCTAAATAAGTCTACTAACAACTCAAACTTGTTTGGCGACATAGGCCTAAGTATTTTACGCATAAATTTCTGCGTAGGCTTATCAAACACTAAAGCCTAATTGTACAGTACCTTGTCGTTGTTGTTGTTGTTGTTGTTGTTGCTGCTGCTGTTGCTATTGTTGTTGCTGCTGCTGCTGCTGCTGTTGTTACTATTAATTTTATGAAATAACACCCTTAGAAAGGATATCCCAGTGAATTATTATCGATTAACACCTTTTTGAACTGCAGTCTAAGTCATGGACTGCAGCTCTTGTCATCGCCCGCGACAGTTGTTTTCTCGACTTCTGCCTCATTTCGGCTGATTATTTTGTCTAATAGCAGAGGAATTTATTCAGTAATTTCTACACAAGTTAGAGTGTGCTGGTGCTAATTATTTGTACCGGACTTATACTTTGTTTCTGCTGCGGACTTTTTTCGCTTTTGCAATGGTCGTTCGCACGCCTTCTTCGCCTGCGTGATTGCATCGGGATTCGGGACCCATCTTTTCTGATAATGAGGTCGAGCCTGACATTAGTGGAGCGTATACACACCGTCTACACCCAGTTAACTTTCGTCTCGGCGAAGGAGGAGCGAGGCGGGTCTTTGGAGTGACCTCGACCGTTCGTCACTTGTGGCGCTTCAATCTACCGACCGCCAAGCGACGAATAACCGTTCTGCGTGAACCTAGTGGCTGGATGCAGTGTGACCACTCCTTGGGAATTTTCCCAAGATCTTGGGATTTCGAGGGGGTCGACATGGGATCTGGGGATTTTGCGTAGCAATCTTGGGATTTTTTATAAGGTCCACATACTAGTTTTTACCGTATATTTCAACAGTGGCAGCGAGTCAGACTGGAAAAGACTCAGACTCGCTCAGTGAAAAGACTTTTATTATTATTGTTACTTGTAGGCCTAATTGGTTAATTTAGTGTTATGCTCCGGTTTTTTCTTTGCCAGCTCTTAGCTAGGAATTTTTTTTAAATAATTGTGATTGTTAAAAAGCATTTCATATTTCATCACAACTTTTTCATTTTCAATAACTTTGGATTTTTTGGTACATTTTGGCCAATCTTCTGATTTTTCTGGCCAAAGCTTGGGATTTAAGAAAATCGAGAGTGGTCGCACTGGCTCGATGGATAGTGGGACGTGCGTCATCTACTACCAACGAGAGATCAGGTGGTAGCGTCTTCGTGTGCTGCCAGTGTTATATTACCACCTGTCGTCGCTTCACACAACAGATGCAAACACTTGGTCCAGAGACTGAACATGATGCTATCTGTCATCTGTAAACGAGAATCCGTTGGTTGGGTTCTACGTGTGTGCGTGGGCCGGACACAGGTGTTTCGTCTAGTTTTCTGTGCATTGATTTGCTTGTTCGTGAAAGTTCAGTTCATTAAGCATCACACAGGCAGTAATGATTAGTCTGCGCCTGAAAAGGCGCTATATTAAATTTCCAATTACAATCTGTGTATAACAATAAACAAGAGAAGGAGGTAGGAACGGATGCATACGAACCAGCATGGCCGTCTTTTCTTTCAGTCCATTTGTTTTCTTAATTCCGTGGCCAGCATCCTTTGTCTTCTAGCGCTGTGTTCTTCGTTTAACGATAACAAAGATGAAATACCAAGAGCGGTAAATAATAACACCAATTTGCCGTCTTTCGTCAATCAGAGCACAGTACGAATCGCCACTAGATGTCGCTGGTTGACAGCAAACGGTAAATAAGTAAGATACAACGTCGTTCGCTCGATGTTTTGGCATGCTGTTCTGCATTTACAAATGCAGAATTCTGCGGGTTTTTCTCCATTATTTTTTCCCTTTTCCGGTCTTTTTATGTATCACTTTTAGTCCATTGTGCCTGCCTGTGTGCCTGTTTACCTGTCTGTCTGCCTATCTGTCTGCCTGTCTGCCTGCCTGCCTGCTTGCCTGTCTGCCTGTCTGTCTGTCTGTCCGTCTGCCTTTCTGTCTGTCCGTCTGCCTGCCCGCCTGTCTGTCTGCCTGTCTGTCTGCCTGTCTGTCTGCCTGTCCACCAGTCAGTCATTGTCCGGTTTGTTTGCCCCAGAAGGACGGTCAAGTGGACGAGAAAGGACAATGTGCTCGCATTGTTTTATGGGAGTGCGGGACCAGCAGGTCCCCATGGGACGAAGAGCGCTATGATCGCTGACCCGGATGACTCGAGACATGACCGCAGAGCTCTCTGAGGGCCAACCGAACATCGAGACTCGGTCACGAGTGGGGTTCTTGAATTTAATAACATCGATGTGATCGATGCAATAACTTTGAAGATGGTAAGAAACCGGACACGGAAATGGAGGCTAAACGATGGATGCCATCAGGAGAAATGGTGCAGGGAAGAACTCACGAAGGGAGTTTCGAGGACAACGTTTATGTTTAAGCAGATAAGAAATGGAAGGGAGCCTAATGGGCTCAAAGAAGGTGTCGCAAGTGGGATGAAAAGCGGATCTAAAAGGCTTAATAATGAATCGATGTCAAGATGGCTGCCAATCGTCGCATGACTAATCAGACGTTGAGTGACGATCAATTCATCACGATGTCTATGCTGCCTTCCAATCAAATCAGCGCAGTGGCCGACTGCAACCCGAGACTTTGATACAATTAGAGGATTAGAGTAAAAGGCGTCGAATGTTGGAAGTCATCGGAGATGACGCCGGAGGTCGACGAATTAGAACGGAAAATTTCAACCTGACAACTGATCATGGTAAAAGATCGATTGCCTGATTGATGCCAGCTAACGGGCTGCTGATTGAATATCCT
The DNA here is from genome assembly GCA_020284085.1 of Aporrectodea caliginosa. Lineage (NCBI taxonomy): Eukaryota > Metazoa > Annelida > Clitellata > Crassiclitellata > Lumbricidae > Aporrectodea > Aporrectodea caliginosa. The sequence goes on along the minus strand of JACEVL010000006.1, from coordinate 1,083,575 downwards.
AGTTCTTCCGTGTGGAAGATGAGGAAAAGGGGAGACGGAAGAAATTGGAATGAGCTGCAATTTGATTCGGGAAGACGGTGGTTATTAGACCTCTACCAAATGTTTTCCTCCTCCATGTCTTTTTCTCCCCATTAGCCCCGGATTTCTGTTTAACGACACTGTGTAATAACAAAGATTACTAGCGTCGCCCTCCTCTTTTATCCAGGTTTGGGACTGGCACTACTAAGTGGCACGGACGTGCAATGGCGGAGTTCAATACTGGTGAATAGGCACCTATTCGATAGCACTTTGACGCAATTTCACGCAAACTTTAATTGTTCACGATCACTTGAATTATGGTCGAGCTGTGTTGAATTTAAACAAGCAGTCTAAACTAAGGTCTTGCTTATTGACGCCATTCAGTCTGGTCGATTGTCTCGTTCAGATAATTGTATGCAGAATCCTCTGACAGTTCCGTTATTTGCCTCCATCAATCCATTCATACGTTCCATTAATTCATATATTCCATCCATTCATATATTCCATCCATTCATATATTTTACTGCCATCCATTCATATATTCCATCCATATATTCCATCCATCCATATTCATCCAGCCATATATTCCATCCATATATTGCACCCATCCACATATTCCATCTATCCATATATTCCATCTATCCATATATTCCATCTATCCATATATTCCATCTATCCATATATTCCATCTATCCATATATTCCATCTATCCATATATTCCATCTATCCATATATTCCATCTATCCATATATTCCATCTATCCATATATTCCATCTATCCATACATTTTTATGCCATCCATCCATATATTCCATCCATCCATATTCATCCAGCCATATATTCCATCCATATATTGCACCCATCCACATATTCCATCTATCCATATATTCCATCTATCCATATATTCCATCTATCCATATATTCCATCTATCCATATATTCCATCTATCCATATATTCCATCTATCCATATATTCCATCTATCCATACATTTTTATGCCAACCATCCATATATTCCATCCATCCATATTCATCCAGCCATATATTCCATCCATATATTGCACCCATCCACATATTCCATCTATCCATATATTCCATCTATCCATATATTCCATCTATCCATATATTCCATCTATCCATATATTCCATCTATCCATATATTCCATCTATCCATATATTCCATCTATCCATATATTCCATCTATCCATATATTCCATCTATCCATATATTCCATCTATCCATATATTCCATCTATCCATATATTCCATCTATCCATATATTCCATCTATCCATACATTTTTATGCCATCCATCCATATATTCCATCCATCCATATTCATCCAGCCATATATTCCATCCATATATTGCACCCATCCACATATTCCATCTATCCATATATTCCATCTATCCATATATTCCATCTATCCATATATTCCATCTATCCATATATTCCATCTATCCATATATTCCATCTATCCATATATTCCATCTATCCATATATTCCATCTATCCATATATTTCATGCCATCCATCCATATATTCCATCCATATTATCTAGGCCTATTCCAATCGTCCATATACTCGGCCGAGGAAGTCTGGCGCTGCTTCTCCCCGCTACTGGCAGCTGACCTAAGAAGATAAGACGTAAGAATGCGCGGGAAATCGATGAAGCGATACGCAGCGTTAGTACTAATGTCAACGCTATGTAAAGTACTGTAAACTATGTGAATGTAATCAACTTCTGTAGCGCTGGCTGATGTTGCGCATGTTCATCAATGTAATTAGGAGGCTGAGGAAGCTGACAGTGCACTGCAGGGCGTGTGATCTCCCGATAGAGGCATCGTCATTAATGGTCGTCGAACAGGTGTCTGGCTCTGTGAACTACAGTTACTGTCTCTTTATTACCTGATTGCAATTTCTGAGAATTATTACTGTTCCTGTTGTGCAATGTCTAGTAGGTCCGTGGCCCTGGGGTTAAGAGGTGTTCAAACAAACAGCATAATTAGGCCCCTTACTAGGGCCATCTCGTGGAAAATTCCGATTGCATGGATCTTTTGCAAACATGAATAGATCATGCATACATACAACCAACTGCATTTTGATATCGCCCTTCTTCCAAAGCTCAGAAGTGCACACGCCTCGGCGGCACAGATGCAATTATATTGCAGAGCAATAATGTGCACGAAGGTACTTGCTCACGGTCCCTACACAGTAACCGCTCTGGACGAGGATCGAACCCGTACTCTCCGCGTTACAGGTCAAATTCGCTCTAACGAGTCTGCCACCGTGCCACACATATACTGTGTCATGTGTGCACACATACATGCATACATACATAGGCCCCTATGCGTACTTATGTAGGCGTACATGTGCAATTGTGCATGCATACATACGCATACATACATAGATACGTACAATCGTACATGCGTACATACATACATACACACTTACATACACATGTATCCTGGATCCTGAGTGGCCGAGTGGGTTGGTGCCCGCTCGTCGCGCCCCGGGTTCGCTTCCACGGTCGGGTCGGTTTATCAGAGATTAATTTCTGGATCTTTACTGCGGGTGGCTCGGTCGCATTATAAACGTGGAGTACAATACAACACACAACACAACACAATATACTGGGGCGCGGTGGTATAGGGGTATGTTCGGTGCCTTGCAGCTGGAGGGTTGCGGGGCCCGAATCCACCTCAAAAGCCGTCGCGTAGGGACCCTGGGCAAGTCCTTCACTCGCAATTGCTCATGCGCTTCGGCGTGAAACTCCGACTACAGCAGTAGTCGGGAGCGCCTCTGAATGGGAAATCTGGTAGAGGCGCTATAACAAGTGTTCAAATACAATACAATACAATACATGTACATACAAGCGTTGTTCAGATGTCTGTATCCGGTTTTCAAGCGTGTGGTCTTCAAGTTTTGCCTCTGTGCGATAGTTCAGTTCAGTTGCATAATTATTATTTTATTCAACTATAATTCTTCTGTGAAAATCAAGCAATTTAGTTTACTTGTACTGTGTCTATAATTATGTCGTTTGGCTTCTCGGACAAATATTATCGCCTCTCGATAACGTCGGATACTGTCGCAAAAGTGGATCGAAATTGCCAATCACATCTACGCACTTCTAGCCATTGAAAACGTTTCCTTTGTTATCCAATCACGCGAATGTTATTCTAGGTGCGTATACTACAAAACGGAGCTCGGAGTCATTTCGTCCATATGACTAAAAATATCGTTGAAGCTAAACGCCCACATGGAACATAAAGAAAAGCAGCTCTTGTCTGAACTCCGCCACTGCTCGCACTCTAGCAGTGCCAGTCCCAAGCCTTGGACGAAGGAGGAGGGTGACGCCAATGATCTTTGTTATCACACAGTGTCGTAAAACTGGAACTACAGGTTTTGTCTGTGCAGCGGCGAATTCGTGAGTCAGTTATGAACGTGCACAGGATATTCCGCCTCACATTATATCAGAGAAGTTTGCATCAGAGTGCAGTATAGTCAGAATACTACAGAAGAAGAAAGAGACTGGCTCTGTGGCTGACAAGTAGGCTGTGACCGATTGGCATTTTTTGCCGATTTCCCATTCCTGTTAGTTGGCCTGCTTTTTCGCCCATTCCGATCCGAATAATCCGCAATATTCATTTTTTTATTTGGTTCTATGCATGGGCGTATTTAGGGGGTGGTTTTACGGGTTCAACCTCCCAAATAAGTTTTCGAACAAATTTGTACATGCGTTTAAATGCAAAATACAAAAAAAATTAACTTTTGCGACCATTCCCAATGTGTAGAGCGAGGAGGAAGTCACTAATGACGGAGCGCAGAGACAATTGGACAAGAAAGTAGGCCCTATACTCAGAATCGAGTCAATCGACATCCTTTGAGATGTGGAAAAAGGTGCTTTTCAGCGATGAAATTACTGTCCGCCTCAGTTGAGATCAAGCGCATGCTTACGTACATGCATGAGACGATTGCCGAAGTAAAGAGTTCAAACCTGAGTGTATGAATGTGACAGTCAAGCATCCGTTGAAGATCATAGTTTGGGGTTCGTGATCACTAGCGGAGTAGGACGCGCCTAGACATCGTCGTTGGCTTGTTAAAACCCAACGAAATACATCAATATTCTGCAGAAATACATGATTCCTTATGAAAACCAGCTGTTTGCTGACTGCTACGTGTACCAAAATAACAAAGCACCACGCATGCCGGTGATCGTCGATTGGAAACAACGGAACACGATTGCCACCCTTGACTGGCCAGTGACCAGCTCAATCACCATACCGACCGAAAACTGTGGCATAAAATATCTGTCGAAATATTCAAGCATCGGTAATAAAAATTCGGTATACTGCAGGGAGTAAGAGAGAGCTGGTGAGCTGATATAGTTGGTAAAACCAACTTGAGACCACGTTGTCACCAGTGTCCACCTCATAAAGCTGGTTCATTCTATGCCTGCCAAGTCCGTTCGCAAGACCACAGGACATCCAATTAGTCACTGAGTTATCACTGTCACGCGTTTAAAAGGCTCTTTTCAGGGCTACCATAAGAAAAGAAAGAAAACAAAAAACGTCGAACAGTGCAAAAACTGACATAAATCAAATTGCATGATTTTTATAGGCTATCCTACTACGTGTATTACTGTGATAACCCCTGCAAAACGCATTTGCCACTAGGAATATTTAACGTAGTATTTAAATAGTCAAAGATGATTAAGTGAATTGCACGACCAATGTCATATACTGCATGCAGGTAGCATACTGAATTTTTAAAATATCTCCTCCTTGTTGTAGATTTTTGCACACATACGATATAAGACATTTTTATTGTTCCCCAGAATGAATACATACAGTGCATTTGTTTATTTTTAACAATGAATAAGAATAACATCAAATAGTAAAGAATTACCAGGCAACATACACCACTGTATATATATATAAATGCATGCATAGCCACATCTACATGCTGCCACAATGTGAGAAAAAAGTCTACATATGCACATGCATACATACACAGTACACAGTGACGTACTAGGACTTTTCGTTTGGGGGGCTTTAAGCCTTGAACATGGCGAGTGCGGTAGCTCCAAGCCTATAGTGGAGCCGGGAGCTTGATTCATTTTGGGGTAGCTTAAGCCCCCCAAGCCCAACGCTGGTTACGTCCCTGTACATACATAAATACATACATACATACGTACATACATACATACGTACGTACGTACATACATACATACACAAATAAAACAATAACGATTAGGGTTGTGCGCTAACGCGTTATTTGTAACAAATTACTTTAACTATAGTTACTATTTTGTGGTAGCCTAACTGTTGAGGTAAATAGTTACTTTCTACCAAAAGTAGGAAGAAGGAAACAGCATCTGCCCCTTTGCCCAATGACACCCCATCACTACGCAGGAGAGCAAATAAATGGTTGGAACACTGGAGCAGTCGCCTCAGAAACCCCCCACCCCACCCCAAATATAAAGAGCTAGAGATGAATGTCCGTGATGACTCCGTAGTATCACATTAATTGCAAATTTATATAGCGCCCTTTCATGGAAACTCCTCACAAGCATTCCCTATACTTGGCAACTGAAAACCACGATGCTTCGATCTGTCCTGCTAATTAAATGTAATGTAATGTAATGTAATGTAACAAGACATTTATATAGCGCCACTTAAGAGTATCTTACCCATACTTATCCATCGGCGACGAATAGTGTGCACTGTGCAGCATCCTTCGTATGATCGTAGAAGATGAAGAGCAGTCGCTGTATCCACGCGTCTAGACCGATCACTTGGCATCAGCCGTTACAGTCGAATGCCTCAGTGAACGGCGGTCAGTGGGTCTTCAAGCGAAGGATATTATTGCTCAAGTGGCGCAACCTAGCGAACAGATCCTCTGCGGTTTGCTCCATCTGGCGAATAGGAGACAGAAATTACTGCCATCTGATAGACTGAATATGTTTGTGACGCTTTCATTGGAATAGCTTTAACCAAAAAACTGTACATTATTGTACCGGCTTCTATTAATTATATGTCTGTGTACTTATCCATAAGGTAAGATTATTCAGTTTTGCACTCATTCATACATACATAGTTACATACATACATACATGCATACATACATACATACATACATACATACATACATACATACATACATACATACATACATACATACGGGTGCCTATTGTTCCCAGGTACAACAGCACGCAACTAGGACCTAAAAATACCTGTAATCAATACTCCTACGTTACGTTATTATTCGTTTCTTCACTATACTACATTTGATTGCTTGATTTGTCTTGTTTTGTTGTTTGTTGTTTGGGATCAATCAAAATGAATTGAATTGAAAAAAATACATACATATATACATATCAATAAATAAATCAATAAATCAATCAATCACTATATATATAATATATAAAATATAAATTATATCGATTTATTTTGGAAATCAATATAAATAGCCAGTTAACGATACATGTATATACGAATGCTTTCATTGTTGGATTTGTATTCTCACTGACGATATAGCACTGATTCTGTTGACCATTTACCATGCAGTCAACTCTCGTAGAGGATTGATTCCATTCAGTCACTTCATCCTGGCCACCTGGCGAACGATCAATATGTTACGATCGACTGAACAACTGAAATACTCAAAGTATTAACTCGTAATCGTAATCCCGAAATTCATTTTCACACTTGCGTAGGCTATACGTTGCGTGGGCTCCTGAAAGGATCGGATGCCATGATGGACACAGTACCTACTGTGCCTAATGGATAATACGGCCCTGGTATTGTATTGTACTGGTGGGTGCATGGTATACGCAGTATAGCCAGAGCTGCCGACAGAAATTCCGGGCCCCTATGCAGAGCAGTCACTGGCCCCTATCTATCCTTAGACTTTCTAAGAAATATTTTTAAAACAAACTGAAATAATAATAGTGCGGGTACAACCCTACAAAATTATATTTATATAGGCCTGTGCAACTATAATAAATTGTAGTTAAGTGTCCGTAATATTATATTTTAAAAGGCATAAATCATAAACTTTGTATAATATTTTTCATAAGTTGATTGCTGGGCCCAGCCCGGATCCCTAAAAGTCGCCGGGCCCCTGGGTTTTTGCCCCCGGCCTACCCCTCTCGGCGGGCCTGGCAGTAGCACATGAGGTGTTTACGGAAGGCTTCAGCTGTCATTTGCTCTCCGGTAGTTAACAAGAAACGATAGGGAACATTCTAGGGAGGCATTACATCACAATAATGCGACGCATAATATGCCTAATATTATTAGACGAGGCTCTAATTCGTTCATTTGGTATCTAGACTGTACTCTGTGTATCTTGTTTGACTTGATTTAGTTCAGCATAAACATTCTATGTTTACCTTAAGACTGACATGCTTTCGTTAGTATACATAGCTGTTATAAGCAGCGATTTTGAGCCGTTCACGAAAGCACACCCGCTATATAGGCCTAAATGTTTTCATCCATGCAAACATTCATGCATACGCACATACATATATACATACATATATGCATGCATGCATACATACATGCATATATCAGCATGAGAATTGTAGAAAAGACTGCACTGTTAGAAATCCTGCCGTAAAATTACGGTCAAATGCCTGGCAGGAATGAACACAGGAAATAACCGTAAAATAACGGAGGACCGTAATTTATGTTGGACCGTAATATTAGCATTCACATGACCGTAAAAGTTCACGGTAAATGACCTTATTTTGAATGTATTTCACCGCATTTCTACTGTCATGCATCGTATTTTTAATGGTTTGGAATGTATTTCACCGTAATTTCTACGGTCAATTCTCGTATTTTAAATGTTCTTGAATGTATTTCACCGTCATTTCTGCGGTCATTTCTCGTATTTTAAATGTCTTTGAATGTATTTCACCGTAATTTCTACGGTCATTTCTCGTATTTTAAATGTCTTTGAATGCATTTCACCGTAATTTCTACGGTCATTTTTCGTATTTTTAATGTATTTCACGGTCATTTCACGGTCATTTCACGCATTTAAAATGTTTTTGAATGTATTTCACCGTAATTTCTGCAGTCATTTCTCGTATTTTAAATGTCTTTGAATGTATTTCACCGTAATTTCTACGGTCATTTCTCGTGTTTTTAATGTTCTGGAATGTGTTTCACCGTAATTTCTATTCTCACATTGGGAAACTTGGTTCAATATTGCAATGGTTGGTGGTTCAAATCTTGCATAAGCTGCCATACATCTCTTCCATGGTCTGACTTGACATTAGAAAAGCATTCAACTGCAAACTATTCCTCCAATATGCAAAAATAGCAGGGACGTTGACCAACCCAGAACAAAAACATTAGTGAAGGCAATATTCTNGACAGAGAGATAGAGAGACATAATAACATAAGAAAATGGCTTTGCCGCTACCATAAACGAAACGATTATGTCGTAAATTTACAATTTATTTATTTGGTATGGAATATTATTGGTTTAATTAGCTAATAGCAATGCCACCGTGACACACAATAGGCGATTGGTATGAACTGGTTGATTTACTGAGTCATTGTTAACCTATATACTAGTAACTGATGTAGGCGTATCTCAATCAGATCAGTAATTAATTAGTTATATGAACAATTGCAAATTAATTACTCAACTAATAGCTAATCAATTAGTCAATATAAAGGTATTTGGACAATGTACGAGGCAATTGTTGGAGCCTACATTTTGTTTGTTTAACTCTGCTGACAGTCGAAGAATTTCTCCTTGAACGCCGGTGTTTCGTGATATTCTACCCCCCCTCCCAAAGCATATTCCCGGATGGAACAAACCGGTCTAGAGTATCCGGGGGTAAACCATTCTATTCCCATCGTCATACGCATCACGATAGCCAAGACGAAAATCCAGTCAAAATCAAAAAAAACGAAGTAAATTAATTTCAGGTCGACGTACAAACTATAAAGATACGCAACTTAAATTATTTTATGTGTACAACACTGTACAATAAATCCAAACAGTACGACTGAATACACTTAGAAACCGCCAATAATGCAAACTAAACCGGATACTCCATTTCGCTAAGGGGGAGACTCATTTATGGGGATACTCTATTTGTGACACCGGCACTGCCATTTTCTGGTCGTACCCGTCATGAACCTGGATAAAGAAGGAGGGCGACCCTAATCATCTACGTTATGACCCTGCGTCGATAAACATAAGCTACTACTACTGCTCGGGAGCGCCCCGAATAGTTTATTTCCGCAAGAGAGGCTAGGCCTACATAAATAGGCAATAAAATGCGAAACAATATAGTTTAACACATCACTGAAGAGACTTTTTATGGTGCTCAGGGTTCGAACCGAATAGCGAAGATACTAAACCTCTATGCCAATTGCCTGATGTTTATTAATCGGTCCCTATATGATGTTTACTCATACACAACATCGAAAGTAGATCGTCACAAGTAATTCCGTGCAAAGTGCGGCGCACTTATCCATTGGTCTAAGCAAACAGCGAAGATCGTCACAGCCGCGGATGACGCTCTGTTTGAACTGGGCCTCAGCTGCCTGGATCGTCGTTCTGAGAAGGGACCGGACGGAGGAGGATGACGGGGGCGATGGCAATGAGTTGATGGGGTGTATATGAATCCCAGATGTTTATGGTCCCACAGGAGGAGCAAACGTCCCAGTACGAGGACCATTGTAGAGGATCCGCCATTCAATAATCCTCCTTTGATTGAGTCACGCGGACGTCGAATATAGCGATGCTATTAGGCCTATATCTATGCAGGCCCTACGTATGTCTGCATGTATGCATATATGTGCGCACATGTATGTGTATGTATGTGGAAGTTTAAGTGCCTTTACTGCCTTACGATATCGCTGAGTATATATGTATGTCAGTATTAGACTAATTGAGTTTCTTTGCATGTATGACTGGATCTAAGTAGGTGGGCAGGTATGTTTTGTGTATACGCATAAAAAATGTATGTGGGCATGCGTTGTGTTTGTGTATGCATGCATGAATGTCTGCATGTATTTAGGTAGGTAAGTAGGTATTGTATTTGTATTTGTATTTGAACACTTGTTATAGCACCCCTTCAAGATTTCCCATTCAGAGGCGCTCCCGACTACTGCGCGGACGCTGAATCGGAGTTTCACGCCGAAGCGCATGAGCAATTGCGAGTGAAGGACTTGCCCAGGGTCCCTACGCGGTGGCTTTGAGGTGGATTCGAAACCGCAACCCTCCAGCTGCAAAGCACCGAACATATCCCTATACCACCGCGCCCCAGTATATTGTGTTGTGTTGTATTGTATTGTATTGTACTCCACGTTTATATTGCGACCGAGCCACCCGCAGTAAAGATCCGAGAAATTAATCTCTGATAAACCGACCGACCCGGAATCGAACCCGGGGTGCCGCCGTGGTGAGAGGGCTACCAACCCACTCGGCCACTCAGGATCTCAGGTAGTTCTGTAAGTCGGTATATAGGTAGGTAACTAGGTAGATAGATAATATGCAGTTCTCCAGGTTTCTTCGCTATAGCTAGAATATCCAACAACCCAAAGGTTTTGACTTAATGCAGTAACATGTCATCACCGGTGACTCAATTAGCAATTCGTTTGATCTGTTCAGTTGCATATAGCTGCTTCGGTGGATCAAGTTATAAAATAATTCTCTTCGATCGACTGGGACCCTTAATGGTCTGGGTCCAGGATGATTAATAGTCCCATCAATCAGCAAAGGTTGACAGAGCCGGTCTCTTCAACTAATGAGGACTAAACACAAGACCCCTCCTTTGCCTGAACCGGCTGAATGCGCGTTTCTACATAATTTAAGACTCTATTTATCTGCGTTAGTTTGTTGCAACTAATTCCAGCAGCTTTGGCTTGAAATAGTTCCTTGGTCTTTGCCTCTTTACCGTAATCGCTTTAAAAGCAGTCGATCGTGAGTTTATGTTGTCAGGTCGGAAACTCTTCTTTTAAATCTTTCAGAAGAGTCACTGTATAAATCTTTGCTTTTACAATTAAGACTTACATTGACCTTGCCTATGCATAATACATTATGTTACGCCCAGAGGCGTTTCTACCATTAAACTAATGAAGCTTAAACTTCATGGTCCCAAGGTCTCTGGACATATTACAAGGATGATTTCGACTACAAAATAGCAAACGAGTGTCATCAATTCAAAGAATATAATTTACATCTTTGGAAATCCAAGAACACAGAAGAAAACACGCCATCTAAAATTCAATGCGCAGATGTTCCATCAGCTAATATGTTAGCAACACCTTAGGCTAATTGAAGTGTTCCCCAGTTTTACGATTGCTCTTAAGCTGTAGGCCTAATTGACAATGCCTATCACGAGCTGTGAAGCAGAAAGGAATTTTAAAAGCTATCTTTATAAAAGAACAAATCTCTGACTACAATTACTGAAGAGCATACATATTGTCTAGAGAAAAATGACTGCAATGAAGTTCTCATTTGACGAACCTGTACGTGAATATGTTGTTAGAAAAACCAGAAAAGAGCATTATTGAAATGTATGATATAATATGGATTCTCATAAGTGTAGCCTATTCCGTGTCTATAGTCTAGTAGTTGCAAAGGTAGACGGACATAATTCGCCCTAGACATAATGCCCTCTGATATAATCCCCCGGACGTAATCCCCCAGGCTATAGAACATAACCCCCAGGTTAGGATATAATCACTCGAACCTCAGTCAAGTAAGATGGATAAACTTATATCATATCCAAGGACATCTATAAGAATATTTTTTGATTCCACTGGAAAAGTTAGTTATAGTAGTTGGTCTAAATTTGTCCAAAATTGTTAATAGCAACGGCAAAGTAACAATTAGCCTAAGAGTACATTAAATGTGTCTCATAGTTGTAGGTGTCTAATTTCGCGAAGTGTATCCTCGATAGATTTTGCTCCATCTCGCCGATTGCTTTATCTGAAATTTTCTCGCCTACCATTCGTTCATTGTAAGTTTAATTTTAGAAGTGAACTACATTAGCAAGACTTAAGACCTAAATGACAATAAGAAGTTTTTAAGTTTAGATCTAAATGACATTAACAAGTCTAAAGTCTGTAGCTTAATGACAATAGCGAGCTGGCACAACGAACAAAGCTGGCTAATTAAGGGTTATCAATCAAATGCAGAAACAGGTAATTGCACAGAGGGATTATGTCCGGGGGTATGTTTAGATCTAAATGACATTAACAAGTCTAAAGTCTGTAGCTTAATGACAATAGCGAGCTGGCACAACGAACAAAGCTGGCTAATTAAGGGTTATCAATCAAATGCAGAAACAGGTAATTGCACAGAGGGATTATGTCCGGGGGTATGTCCTACGCAAAATCGGGGGATTATGACCGGGAGGATTTTGTCCGGGAGATTTTGTTCGGAGATTATGTTCTGCAACCAGAACAAAGTGTTCCTATAACAGTTCAAGCTTCAAGGTCCAAAAAATGTAGATCCGCCTTTGGTTACGCCGTGACGTTTGTTTTCCTAACAGCCTATTATAGGCCTACTAGTTGTACATAAAGGGACACATCGGAAACGCCAACGAAATAGACATAAGAGATTATTGATAGTGAATTAGTCGAAGCTTGAGTGGATACAAACTACTGAATTGATTAATTTGATAACAATGATGATGACGACGAAGGTCATATGATGATGTTGATTACGATTATAATAATGATCCTGTTGGACTGTCAATCGAGAGGTCGGTGGTTCAACTCCCCACCAGGGCAGAAATTTGGTTCTGCTCCCTCTGCACCCCTTCCCAACTCACCTGTAATGAGTACACCGACGGCGAGGGAGAGGACTGGCCGTCCGCCCTCATATGCCGAGGTAACGCAGTCGCTAACACTTCCTACCTATGGCTACCTCAAGGCTATAGCTTAAGGGACTGCCTTTCTTCCTCTTTTTCAGTACGATGATGATGATGATGATGATGATGATGATGATGATGATGATGATGATGATGATGATGATGATGATGAGCATTTTTAGGGAAACAGGGCTATGTAAGCATTCATATGCATACATAGGATAGATATATACATATGCATGTATACACGCAAAAATACGCACATAATTATTTACATGTGTATACTATACAGTGTAATGATGATGCTAAAAAAAGAAAAAGAAATTATGCACAGACACAAATAAAAATAATGAACAAGATAATATGCCAAGAATTTGAAGTATCAATGTCGAATATTATTAATACTGCTCAAGCAATTTCAAGAAATATGATTGACTGCCTGACCTATTGACAGAACTATCGGATGGTCATCTGCAACAGACTGCATGTGGTTGATTAGTGATTCATCGATGTGCATTCTGTTACATATACAGTCATGTCAAGCAGATTGATATGCAGAAAGAGAGAGATAGATATGCAGAAAGACAGACAGACAGATATGCAGCAAAAGAGAGAGAGATATGCAGAAAGAGAGACAGAAAGATATGCAGAAAAACAGACTGCAAGAAGATAGAGCCCATTTTAATCCTCAGAGTTCGAAAGCTGAGACAAAAGTGACTCGAGTGCTAGCTTTAAGAATCATTTATGTTTTTATACCTATTTTTCTGCCAGTTTTTCTCTAATGATCCTTGCTTTAAGGACGCAATATTGTTCAAACTGGTCTCTAGAATGGACTTCGACAATGCCAATGTTAACGCCGAAGAAAGGTCTTGTTCGACCTGGATGTCTAGGTTTATTTTGTCATGGTTTTCAAGATAATTCTTGTAATTTCAAACTAATTCTGTGTCCGAATTCGTTTTTCGAGTTATAATTATTTTAAAGTCGAATTTTGACTGCTTTTGTACAGTATTCGGACATTATCTATACGGTAACTCGACTGTAATTTTGAAAGGGCGACTTCTATAGAGGGTTTGAACCATGCGGACCAATTGGACATTGGAAGAGCCCGCACTGAATGCCACCTGGGTGACAGAGAACGACTTCAAGAGCTGCTTAGAAGCTTATAGACAAGTTTCATTACAATCTACAAGTGTATTTTAATTAACTATAATAATTGTAATGAGAAATTTTTATATAGTTGCTTTAAGAGAAAGAAACCAAGGACGTTGACTATACGCTATTCAAATGATGTTAAATGTAATTAAGAACAGAACATTCGTTGGTAACAAGCTTTGCTACAAGTCAGCTGTTGGCTCTGCAAACTGTCACCCAAAAACACGACTTCAGTACGACTAACTTCATTAACACTGAAAGAAACTATATATATATATATATATATATATATATATATATATATATATTATATATATATATTATATATATATATATATATGCATTAAATGCATCCATTCGCGTACATTCACGATTGGTTCTCCTAAACTTATCTAAATTTACTGTCCTATCAGGCTATCACTATGAAGTCTGTTCTCGTGACAGGTCAATATAATCTACATACACATATTAAAACAGTGCATCACTTCCACCTACCATGAAACACAGTAAGTGCTCGTCAAGGTTAAAAGTGCACCTGACAGGCTCCATCGCATACGTCGATTCCTTCCCATCCAGAGTGCAAAGTTGATGCCAGGTTCAGAGTCCTTGGGCGGCAGTTGCATAGAGGATGAAGATAGAGAGGTGATGTGATCGGCTTACGGACAGTTGGTAGATGACGCAGCGTCCGGACACCGCTTAAGCCATCAGGTCTACGCAGAACAGGCCGTGATTGAGAATCGGTGCCACTCTAAAGACTCTTTCGTTCTTGTTCATTCATTCATTCATTCATACATTCATTCATTCATTCTGGAGATTTATATAGCGCCCCTTCAAGAAATCTACTCAGGAGCGCTCCCAGTCCAACCACGGCTAAAGAAAAAAAGACTTCAGTGATTTATAAAACCCAGTTATAATGGTCAGAGGTAGCAAATGCAGCTTCGATGGTATAGGTCATTCCAGATGGAGTTCCCCCGTCGTCGCGGAGCGAGGCGTCCGACGCTGTAAAACGTCGGACATCGGGCGGCAGAGGTCGCGCAGGTAAGATGTTCAATCGATTCCAAAAAGTTTCCGTCTGAAGACGGCATGCAAGTAGGTTGGCTCAATTGCCCTGCTGTGAACCGGTCACCCATTGATGGTACACGGGTACAACTGGCATAGAGGTAGGCCTATTCATCGATGGGAGAAAACACGATGGGAAATGCACAATACCCTGCCGGAATCAAGAAAAACTTTTCGCACGCAGACTAAGTCACATTACTTGATACCAACGAACGAGAATTCGGCCATCGAGAACATTTTTTTTCACAAGACGAAGAAATTTCGTCTAATGACAGAAGTTGGCTAAACACGGCTAATGTGGCCACAGACAGATGCGCATGTGCGCGTTCATATCACGTAACATCACACTGAACCACGATAACATAATGCAATAGGCCGATATTGACTGTAAACTCACATTTCAGTCTAAACTGCCTAACTAGTCACGTGGCTGTGTAATGCAGGTGATAACGAATTGAGCGATTTTTGGGTCCGTGTCCCTGTAGTCTACATGATTCTGGCAATCAACACAGTTGTAACTGCTTCCTTTTCTAAAATTCTATTTAGTGTTTAACGTAGACCTCTCAGAGTGTGATCTTAGGGGCGGCATCGGAAGCCAAGCCGACTTGACCAAAGTGACGGTTTTTTCTTTCCTTCCTCCTTTTTTCTACCTTTCTTTCTTTCTCTCCTGCATTTTCATTTTGTATACAAAATTCACTCCTTTAAAAAAATTCAAACATATTTTGCCGCCCCTGCCCAAGTGCCGCCCGTGGCGACTCGCCCCTCTGCCCCTTCGGTACGCCACTGGTTAGTGCAAACTTTCGATAAGATCATCTGTTTTTGTTTGTTGTATTAATTGGTTTTGTAATCTAAAAATTGTCGGTGAAAACTTTTTACGGGAATGTGATGCAGTCCTGCGGGGATGTGGAGAAACCTGTGGAGATGGAGATAAAAAAATCCAGGGATGGGGAAGACTCATGGGCGTAGCCAGGAAAAAATTTCGGAGGGGGTTTTAAGATTGGGGGAAGGTTTCCATTGGAGATGGTCGCAAAAACTAAGTTTTTTTGGGGTATTTCCCATGTAAAAGCATATAAAAATTTGCTTGGAAACTTATTTTGGCGGGGGGGTTTGAACCCGTAAAACCACCCCCTAAATACGCCCATGGGAAGACTTACTTGCTGTGGGTCGGGGATGGGGACGAGATTGTCTTCCTGCGTCAATCTCTAGTTTCTTGGTCTTTATTTACCTCTGCCCGTAATCTCTTGAAAAGCGATATCTTCGATCCTGCTATAAATCCGTCATTAGGCTGTGAGCACTGAGCGCCTCTGATGAGTCTCTTTAGGCAGCGCTATATAAATAAGTTTACAATTAGTATGCGTTATATAAATCTGTAATTACAATTACAATTTCTAGGTCTTCTTGACGTGAGGGTCTTCAAGCTGCATATCTATGGCTGCAGTGTCTATATAACATGCATAAGTTTAGCATATAATCATAACAGTCTGCTGCGCATGTGACGATTCTCTTTTGGATTAAATGATAAATCAAGATAGATGGAGATTAAAGAACTCGTTATGATAAATGCAATATAGACCTATATAATAAATGCAGTATAATATATTATATATATATATATATATATATATATATATATATATATATAAAGCAAGCATGTTTGTCGTGTATTATAGTTCTTGAGGTTCAACTTTTCTTTAGTGCCACCTATTGCCGAAATGGCGCGCAACAATATGCTACACTAAATTCCACCAGTTTTTTTTACAATGGTACTCAGTTAGAAAATGCTAATCGTCAGCACGGTCTTAGTGTTAATGATACTTGGTACCTAAATATAGTCTATTACGACATCGGTTTGCTTGTCTGATGCTTCATTTCAAGCCTCGCAATGCCCGATGGACAACAAAACAACTGGCCTTCTTCGATCCGGAGCCTAGAAAACAATGGTCCTCAAAGTCAAAGACCAAAGAACAAGCTTAACAGCGTCTGCGTGAAATAAATACATTAGGAAGATTCATCTTAAGGTTCTTCCTCACTGGGTTACGCACTCTAAACTCAGTTATCAAAAACACACATCTGCAAAGAACAACATTTGCACAGAAATTATCTCAGATTATGTTACTATTACTATCTTCGACACACATAATCAATCAATCAATCAATCAATCAATCAATCAATCAATCAATCAATCAATCAATTTAGTTTATTCTCAGTATCAAGCTGACAGGTTGCAACTTATAACAGGAAACGGGTATGAAAAATTGTCTCAGCTCTGACAGTTAGTTATTAAATGGGTTGAGATAGCAAAATATTAAAACTTATCTCAGCTCAAACAGTTAGTTACTACAGGAGAATTAGGCTAATGGCAATAATAACAGTGACAATTTATATGGCGCCGTAACACAGCCATGCCGTTACAAGGGCGCCTCACAGTCAACTAACAGCAGGCAGGGGCTTCTATCCCTATACATGGCGGGCGCAAGTTGAGCCCAGTGAAAAACAGGGGGGGAAGTGTCGTTTTCAATTTTTATCACACTTTATACAAGTTACAGAATCTTAACTGACAGTTGTGTGAAACACCAACTTTTCTTGTAGGCCTATAAATTAGTGTGAACTGGTGACACCGTCGGTTAAGTTGCTTGATTTTGTTAACACACTGTATTTAATGTGTTTATGGAGTTCAATCAATCAATCAATACTTTTCTCGCACTTAGCCTAATCGCGCGACATTATCGTCTGCATAGTTCTGACAAAAATAAACATTCACATTGGTTTCAACTTTAAAATATACTTTCACTTAGCGGTAGGACCTACTATGGCTTTTGGTCCGTAGGCTTACCCAACTAACTGTAACCTTTACTTGAACCATGTGATCCTTATCGCATTGTGAGCAACTCTCCTCTCCATGCCATAATGCATTAATGCTCGACTCAAGTTGAGTAGATTGATGAATTTGTTGCATTTTGATGATTGCGAATGCGAGACTTTAATCTACTTAATTCACACTGGTTGACTCGCATGCTTAATCATTGAACAACTCCTTCATTTTAGGTGCTTTAGTTATTTTGCATTGGTCTTCATTGTATATGGTCAATTTGAAATGGAATCTGGACTGATGAAAATAATTGTTTGCCTAAATAGAAGCTGTCCAGGTTGATGAAAGAAATCTTCGCATAAATAGAAGTTAGATTGATGATATTTTAGCAGATGAAACCTATGAATTAGAGACACATTTATCTAATCAGAAATGAGCTAAAACTCACATCGGCTATATGGGATCTGGGAGAGAGAGGAGAGGCCCGGGAGGGGGAAGGGGACGGATTGAGCCCGGTTGTTTAGGGGGGATAGAAGCCACTGACAGCAGGGTAGGCCTTACAGAACAAATAAGTCTTGAGTCCAGATTTGTAGGAGTCAACTGTGTTAGCCGCTCGCAGGGCAGGAGGAAGACCATTCCAGCATCTGGGGACGGCCGCCGAGAAAGCGCGATCGCCAAAACGGGTTTTCATCCGTTTTACGCGAAGATCGCTTTTCTCGAGCGATCGGAGTCGTAACCCGGAGGCGGAAGAAAATGTAGTCCTACATTAGGGAAACGAATGGCCTACATTGTCTGCTAGCAAACCACATAACCATTGTTGCCAACGTAACTGCAGACACTCTTTTATTACCATAGAACGCCACACGCAACTTCCTGGCGTTCTTTTGTGAACAGGCAGATCATGCTATTTCTTCATAAAGTGATTGTCTGGAACAAACATCAACTTCACCAGAATAACATGCGGCAGACATGCACGCAAGCGAACGTAAGCTGAGAATGAAGCCATCAACACGCGTGCCTGACTCTGCCGGCTCTGGTGAAAGTAGGCCTAATTTTATAAAACAGCTAGATGTAGTTACCCGGCTTCGCACGGGTTATCTCTACCTTTACATATCGTTCCCGCTTGATTTGCGTGGTTAACTTTTGCCTGGTACACACCGGGCACGCCCGTGTATTTGAATTTGCTCGATCATAAATATATATAATTATATCGTTTCTGCTGCATTTGGAAATGTAAAATGTAAACGTTCGCTTTTTCTATAGCGACCGAATAATTAATTATGGCCTCGACCCTGCTTATTTTGCAATGATTTGATCGGATGAGTCCCAACCCTTCACCACCGCTCGCCAATTTGAATGGACGCCACGTCATGTGGAATACCCGTGCATGAACCGAAATACGCCAGCATTAGGAAGCGAACCGCGATCCGCACGCTCTCTATAATAGCACAGAGGTGCATGAGACGCAACGTATACGCAGCGCTTACCAGTGTAGCTACATGTAGATGACGTCTTTGGCTTGTCGGAGAAGTACCGAAATGCCTTGCGAAAGCTCTGACGATGATGATGATGAATCACTATAAAAATTTAGCGCGCAAATTATACTTTTTATTTTTTTTTCTGTTACCAAAAACGTTGTGTCAGCATGCTCCAGCCTCGGCGCCACAAAATCAAAACTTGTGTGAGCTTCGGCGCCTTTGGCTCTATAGATTAACGGTCCTGTAATAAGAGGAAATTCTACTGCAAGAAGATTAAAGTCCAGTTTTGCCAGCTGCTGGCGGGTACCCAGCATGTATGTATGTATGTACGTACGTATGTATGTATGTGGTCTATGCATGTATGTGTGCATGCATGTATGTATGTTTGTATGCATGTATATATGTGTATATATAACAAAATCGTCCCTTGTTCTGTCTGTCTGTTCGTTTACGTAAATCACTGTTTCTTTTCTGTCACCCATAAGTGGACCATTATTCTCAACAGTTCATGCTTTGTTTTTTTCTGCACGTGCCAGCTAAGTAAACATCCTTCTCTCTTCTACCTGGTTCGGTTGCTTTGATCTCGTATCAGTTGCCGGGAGCTCGGTGTTTCCAGTCGATACTTTAACCCACTTACCCTTCTCCCATTATTCTACAATTTCACAGCCCACCTTCATGTTGTTGTCTCCCTTCTTCATTCATTCGCTAAAATGGCTTTCCATTCACAAACCTTCCTGTTTCTCTCCTTTAATCTCTCCTTTAACTCCATGCAGTCTTCTAAATCTACATGTTTTTGCCTTCCTTTCATCCTACACGAATCTGCCTCTCTCCCTAGTCAGAATATTTATATATATATATATATATATATGTGTGTGTGTGTGTGTGTGTGTGTGTGTGTGTGTGTGTGTGTGTGTGTGTGTGTGTGTGTGTGTGTGTGTGTGTGTGTGTGTGTGTGTGTGTGTGTGTGTGTGTGTGTGTGTGTGTGTGTGTGTGTGTGTGTGTGTGTGTGTGTGTGTGTGTGTGTGTGTGTGTGTGTGTGTGTGTGTGTGTGTGTGTGTGTGTGTGTGTGTTGTGTTGTGTCTCATGCGTCTGCCACTTTTTCTGTTCTCGCCCACTCAACTTTCTTCTGTCGCCTAACACTCCTTTGCATTCTATTTATGACGTGTCTTCCTACGTAATGTCATCATTTCTAACATTAAATTAGTTTGTAAATTTACTCATGAGAATCATTATTATAAGTTATTATCCAACGCGCACGACAATCATGTAGCCAAATACATCGCAAATGTGCGTCAGAAGCTTGTTGATAATAAGTCTTCAGCATCCTTCGAAAGGTCTCAAGTCATATCTCGCGCTTCTGAGTAGCTTCTTGAAGGGGCGCTATATAAATGCTATGAATGAATGAATGAATGAATGAATGAATGAATGAATGAATATTTCAGGATCACAAAGTATGACAAACAGGGGGTTGTGTTGGGTCGGTTACAGCGATTGATGTTGCTCTACCTACAATCGCTGGCTCTTTCTAAATTTTCTTGTTTTGCCTGCCTCTTTGGATCTTGCAATGGAACCGATTTCACCCCTCCCTCCATCGATTACCTTTTCATAAGCGCCTGTGAATAAGCTGTTTCCCGCGACTTCGCTTTTTGGGCACTGTAGAAATTTCTAGATTACGATTACGAAAACTAGGTAGTTATTTATTCAGTAGATGTAGCGCAACAAAACTGCTCATACTCTGGCAGTGCCAGTACCAAGTCTGGAGAAAGGAGGAGGGCGACGTTAATCATCGTTGTTGTGACACAGTGTCATTAAACAGAAACTACTACTACTAATACCAAGTAACAACGCTGAGCTGTACTTCTTCCCATCAGCATTCGATAAACTTCGATTAGGGTTAAAGTTAGTAATGTCTGACTATAGAGTAATGTATTCACTGATTAAACCTAAGTATCACACGCCTCTATACGGATTGCCTCTACAACAATCCACAGAGGTTTGGGCTTGAAGTATCCTTTGGTTGAAGAGCAAACACGGCAGTGCATCTCTGTTAATGGAAAAAGGTTTCCTTGATAGCAACATAGCAACAATACATATAGATATTATAAGCTGTTTGCTTCATCTCTATTATACTTTGCGGGGAAATCGGTACCACTGCTATGCATACATTGCTCACATCACAGCAAAACTGAGAGTTGAAGCAAACAACTATTGTGAGGCGCGGTGGTATAGGGGTATGTTCGGTGCCTTGCAGCCGGAGGGTTGCGGGTTCGAATCCACCTCAAGCCGCCGCGTAGGGACCCTGGGCAAGTCCTTCACTCGCAATTGCTCATGCGCTTCGGCGTGAAACTCCGATTCAGTGTCCGCGCTGTAGTCGGGAGCGCCTCTGAGTAGAAATCTTGACGGGGCGCTATATAGATATCTGAAATGAATGAATGAATGAACTATGATATATATATAATATATACATATTCCTTTATATATTTTTATATAATATTATTTCGTTGAACTATATATAGCTGACCTCACACTACCTGTTAGTGTCATCCGTCTGTCTGTTTGTCTGCATATGGCTGCGTTTACAGGTGCCTGTAGTTTTGCCTGTGTGTTTCTATCTGTCTGTATGTCCTATATATAGCGCTTGTTTGCGTTTCTTTTGCCTCTTCTGTCTAGATATATAAGAATAAAATAAGTAACCGAGACACGAAAGATAGAAAGAGAAAGACTCATATACTGCTGATCGCTTCATCTCTATTAACTATAAAGCTGTTTGCTTCATCTCTAAATTTGGCTGTAAGCGGTATACGCAGCTTATAACGTAGACCAGCTTGCATTTAATTTACCCGTATTCGGATAGCAGTAGAAACTTACATGAACAGGATTTTCTTTGCCGTGTTTGAAGTCGAGCCAAGGACATTTCATGCGGACTGCCTACAGCAGAATTCAGAAGTGCCCACATGTTGACTTTGGCGTCCTGCAATCTGCTTTTAGTCAATTAGGCGAGCGACCTACCAGCCGTGCCAGACCCTTCGGATACAACTGTGACTCCCATCGATTATTTACAATGGAACGGAAGGGCTAATTTGATTTTATAAGTCTTGTGTCTTTTATAAAGTCTTAAATCAATACAAAAAATATAAAAAGTAGCAACCGACCAGTACTAGCCTAGATTGGATTATAGATTACACGATACTCTGACTACAGATAAGATTATACTCTGACCATAGACTAGATTCAATTAACCTATCATCTTTTAACGATTTTTCACGTAACATATAACTATACACTGTAGTTAACTTTCAAATGAGCAATTGAATATGTCTATATTCATGGACGTATTTAGGGGTGGTTTTACGGGGTTCAACCCACCAAATAAATGCATTACGGTTGTTAGCAACTAAAAATACGTAGAAAAATACGACCATTTCCCGACCCTCGAAAGCTTAAAACCCTTCCAAAATTTTTTCATGGCTACGCCCCTGTCGGATATATATATATATATATATATATATATATATATATATATATGTTACGCGCTAGTCTAGAAGA
The DNA here is from genome assembly GCA_020284085.1 of Aporrectodea caliginosa. Classification (NCBI taxonomy): domain Eukaryota; kingdom Metazoa; phylum Annelida; class Clitellata; order Crassiclitellata; family Lumbricidae; genus Aporrectodea; species Aporrectodea caliginosa. The sequence continues at coordinate 1,060,669 of JACEVL010000006.1, read as the reverse complement.
AGTAAAGCCCCGGATTCAAGTATAACATTTAATGCAAAAACTATAAACAAAGCGTATTTACAAAGCACAATGATACCTGTAAAGCGCGGCAGCAACTCCGCACACCTCTCCAGAACAACACCAGAACCACGTCAGCAGGTCTAACCAAGACCTCTATAGCCGAAAACGTGTAGAAAACGTAAGTGTCGGTCCCGAAGACGACAAAGGGCGTACCACCCGAAAACATCGACAAGAGTGCTATGACAAGCACGAAAGACCAAACGGTGGTCGGAAGAAGAAGAACCCAACGAGGGTCAACGACACCAAAACGAGAACCAGAACTGGCCTCCTGACGAATCTTACCACGAGCTTATATAGGCCCCACTAGGCTACGCGGGAAACCCATCCTACCTTCCCCACACGTGCTAAGTACTACCACCTCGCACCAGTCCATTTATATAGGGCCTATGCCTAACATATCCCCCCACCCAAAGTTGAGGCAACCCGTAGGTTGACGAACAAAAGAACGTTTCTAATGTACACTAACATTTCGACATAATGTTCATACTATCTCAAGCCTATATGTCATGTACAAATCGCTTGATCAGTTTATATCGTTCGATCATTTGATTAGATCACATCATTATGATACATCTTTCGATTCATATTGTTCCACAATCTACATACAGTTCATTTACATGTCAATCCAATTATGATCAATATTCAAACTTTACTTAACTAACTATACCGTCCATGGCAACAGGCCAAACCACCACCACTTTCAAAGTTTCTGGAACAAAGTTCAGCAACAAAGTTCTGGAACAAAGTTCAGCAACAAAACGTAGAACTCCAACTAACTCGACGGACGACTCAAAATGTCCGGCAACAGGTTCTCTCGTCCCGGCAAGTGACATACGTCCAAGGTATATTGCTGCAGCTCCAGACTCCATCGCAACAACTTCTGGTTTGCGTTAGCCATCTTGTTGATAAATTGCAACGGACTGTGATCCGTGTACACCGTCACTGGCGTTGAACCAAAGTACACGCTGAACGCCCTGACAGACACCACCAACGCCAACGCCTCCTTCTCAATCGTCGAGTATCGCACCTCGTTCGCCAGTAGCTTCCGACTGAAGTAACATATCGGATGTCGCACTTCACCAACCATCTGAAATAAACAAGCTCCAACACAAAACTGAGATGCATCAACTGCCATACAAAAAGGTTTATCGAAATCAGGCGGTCTGAGAATAGGTCGCGATGCTAACCGCGATTTCAAATCAATGAAGGCTTCTTCAGCCTCTTCTGACCATTGAAATTTCCTTCCCTTCTTCAATAACTCATTCAACGGCCTCGCAATTTCAGAATAATGTGGCAAATACCGTCTGTAATACCCAGCCACTCCCAAAAATGACTGCACCTGTTTCTTATTTACAGGACGAGGAAATTTCAACAACACCTCCACTTTATGAGCACGTGGCTGTACAGCATTTAATCCTATGTGATGCCCAAGAAAATCAATTTCTGCGTTTGCAAACACACATTTGCTCAAATTCAATGTCAACCTTGCATCATCAATCCTTCGCAATACTTGTTCTAAATGCGACATATGATCACCCCATGATCCACTGAAAATTATCACATCGTCCAAGTAAGCATCACAAAATTCATTCAATCCTTGCAACACTTTATCAATCAAACGAGAAAACGTTGCGGGTGCGTTTCGCAATCCAAAACATAAATATCTCCACTGATAATGACCCCGTGGGGTGACAAAACCTGTAAGGGGAATCGAATCCTCATGCAAAGGGACCTGCCAATATGCTTTAGTCATATCAAGTTTAGTCATGAATTTGGCTTTCCCAACCCGATCAATCAAAACTTCAACCCTCGGCATAGGAAAAGGATCAGGCACAGTTAAAGCGTTTAACTTCCGAAAATCTGTACATAACCGACCAGACCCATCAGGTTTCGGCACCACCAAAATAGGTGCAGCCCACGGGCTTTCAGATTTCTCAATGATACCCGCCTTGAGAAGTTCATCAATCTCCTGATCAACTCTCGCCAGCTTCTCCGGATGCAACCGATACGGCGTCTGTCTTACCGGTTTAGCGCCCTCGACCAACTCGATGTGATGAGTGACCACGGACGTTTTACCTGGTAACACACTAAACACATGTTCAAATGATTTCAGCAAGCCTCGTAATTCATTCATTTGACCACTGTCAACATTACAAGAAGCCAACTTCTCTTCCAAAGTCACTGTTTGCATTTCAGGCACACCAACCATTAACACCTGATCCACCGCCTCACACACATTTACAGCCACGTCATCATTTTGTCTGACCGTGTATTTCTTCATTAGATTTACATGGACAACTCGTTTACTTTTCCTCCTGTCCGGAGTACTCACGAGATAGTCCACCAAGCCCAATCTTTCCAGCACCACATATGGACCACAATATTTAGCCTGTAAAGGTTTACCAATAAGCGGCAACAACAACAACACCTGGTCACCAACTTCAAAAGACACTGCTTTAGCATGTTTATCATACCACTCCTTTGATTTAGATTGCGCAACCAAAGCATTATCATTTGCCAACTTCATTGCAACACGCATACGTTCACGCAAATCCAAAACAAATTCAATCAAGTTAGATCCAGACACTTCATTGACCACATCTTCATTTAGCCACTCCTCTTTCATCAATTGTAACATACCACGTACATTACGTCCAAACACCAAATCAAATGCAGAAAAACCAAGACCCTGTACTGGCACCTCACGATATGCAAACAACACCCATGGCAATATCTCATCCCATGATCCAGGAAAAGATTCAACCAAAGCCTTCAACATATCCTTTAAAGTACGGTGAAAGCGTTCACAAGAAGAATTGGTCTGTGGGTGATAAGGGCTACATTTCATTTGCACAATGCCACATTCATTCAAAAATACCTGCATCAAATCAGACATGAATTCGGACCCACAATCAGAAAGAATTTCCTTCGGAAACCCGAACATTGTAAACACCGAAATCAATGCCTTAGCCACATCCTGTGCTGTATGATTCCGAAACGGAAATGCAAACGGGTAATGAGATGCCAAATCTATCACAGTCAACATAAATCTATTTCCAGTTTTCTCACACACGCTCAACGGGCCTACAACATCCATTGCGATTCGACCAAACACTTCATCAATGACAGGTAAATTAATCAAAGGAGCTCTAATTTGTTTAGCGCCCTTACCCAACCTTTGACACACATCACACGAACGACAATATTCACGTACCATAGCATTTACACCAGGCCACCAGAAATGTCGGAGCAATCTATCCAAAGTTTTCTGCGTACCCAAATGACCAGAAGCCGGAATATCATGTGCAACATTCAACAACTTCTTTCTTATGGGACCCGGTGCAACAATCTGCGTCAATCCTATCCCTTGTGGTGTAATTTTGTCCGACCATCTTCGTACCAACACCCCGTTAACAATTTCATAGCCACACCTTCCTGCTCCAACATGTCCGTTTGCCTCGGCCAAAACAAACAACGGTTTCAATTCAACATCTGCCCTCTGCAGCTTAACTAACTCCTTACGAGAAACACATTCATTCGGCCTATGCATAAATTCATTCGAGTCAGAAAACAATTGTTCTAAATCACCTTCACTCAGTTCATCCGTACACGCATCATTGCACACATCCGTCTGAGTCAACACCTGTTCATTTACCCTCTCTGTCCTCTCGTCTGCGTTCAAGCGTGACTGCGCTCGTGTGACTACAGCTATATTCATAGGCTCACCTTCCATAGCAATGTCGTTACCGATGAGAATTGATATGCCTGCTGGTAATTCATTTATGAGACAACACAGAATCTCTCCCTTAGCAAATTCACATTCGACACGCATTTGAACCAAAGGCAATTCCATCACAGCACCACTAATTCCTTTCAACAACCGAGTTTCACCAGTGTCTTTAAATTCATTCGAGCGTACACATTCTTTACTAACAAGGCTCTGCAACGAACCAGAGTCTCTCAGAAACACCACAGACCGTTTAACATCATTTTCATCAGCCACGCATCCATTCACACAGAAAGGCATATAACGCTTGTCTACTGCACTTATTTCAGAACCATGCACATTAACAGGCGCCGATATCTCATTTACCAGACCCACGTGTTTAGGGCCACTCCTCCAATTTTCATTACCCGAACGCTCCCTTCTTTGCTTAAGCTTGTCACATTGAGATAAAAGATGGCCGACAGATTTACAATAGTTGCATACAACTTGCTCCCCAAAAGGTTGTACATCATGACCTTCCCTCGTATGTGCAAACCGCTGAAAACCTGAATTACCCCTTTGTGGCGAATTTCGTCTCCAACTAAACGAATCTTGTTTAGGCCCCCCAGTGGCTTCCATCGGCACCTGTTTATACAATACTGCGTATTCGTCTGCCAGTTTTGCTGCCGCACTTAGGGTTAAAGGTTTCTTGTCTACCAGCCATCTGTGTAACTCAGGTGGTAGACATTTCACAAACTGTTCCAGTTTAAATACTTCAGCCATGCGTTTTTCATCTTCTAGTGCACCCTCGCCCTCAAGCCACCGTTGAAAAGGTAATTGCATTCGAAACGCATAGTTAGAGTAAGTTTCCAATTTTTCTTTTCCCATGTTACGAAATCGTTTCCGGTAAAATTCAGGGACCCTCTCGTACGCAATTAACAATGCCTTTTTTACAATTTCATAATCAGAACATTCTTCAATGGACAATTCCGAAAATACTTTTTGAGCCTTTCCCGTTAATTGTGGGTGCAACAATGCTGTCCATTTATCATTTGGAATTTTATGTAGCGCCATTGCCTTTTCGAAAGCGACCAAATAATGCTCCACATCTGAAGATTCAAATTTTGGTACAAATTTCATGGCTCCCGCAAATTTGAAAGAATCTTTACTGTTTGCACCCATTTCATCTGTGTCAGTAAAGTTTCCCATTTCAATTTTTTTCATCTGAATTTCCAATTTTTGCTGTTCTAACTTTCTATCTTCGACACGCATTCTTTCTTGGGCCTCTAGTTTTCTTTCCTCTGTTTGAGCGGCCAATCGTTTTTCTTCCGCCTGCGCAGCCAATTTACGTTCTTCTGACTCTAACGTCAATCGTTTTTCTTCCGCCTGCGCAGCCAATTTACGTTCCTCTGTCTGCGCCTGCACCGCTAATTTACGTTCTTCTGCTTCTAACGTCAATCGTTTTTCTTCCGCCTGCGCAGCCAATTTACGTTCCTCTGTCTGCGCCTGCACCGCTAATTTACGTTCTTCCGCCTGCACCTGCATTTGCATTTTTCGTTCCTCTGCCTGCAATTTCCTCTCTTCTGCCTGCGCTTGTAATTTTCTCTCTTCCGCCTGCGCTTCCGCCTGCGTTTGTAATTTTAATTTCTCCATTTCAAATTCTCTTTCTTCCTTTCTCTTCTGTCGTTCCAGCTCTTCAGCCTCTTTTTTCGCCTTCGCTTTTAAGCGCCACTCCTCAACATCTTTTTTCGGTGACAAAGATTTCATTAATAATTTTTGAAGCTGAGTTTTGCTCAACCCTTTCGTTTCATGCCCCAAATTTTCAACATGCTGCCTGAGCTCGTCAGCCGACATATCAATTACATCGTCTGACTCAAGCTGCTTGGTCGCACCTGGCGACTCCATTGTACACCTGTCACGTGCACTCTAACTACGCAATTTAAATTTTGAACGAAAATTTCGACCAAAACTTTATCCCACTTTTCAAAATTTAGCGAGAAAAAGACCGGACAAGGGCCCCCATATGTTACGCGCTAGTCTAGAAGAAGTAAAGCCCCGGATTCAAGTATAACATTTAATGCAAAAAACTATATACAAAGCGTATTTACAAAGCACAATGATACCTTTAAAGCGCGGCAGCAACTCCGCACACCTCTCCAGAACAACACCAGAACCACGTCAGCAGGTCTAACGAAGACCTCTATAGCCGAAAACGTGTAGAAAACGTAAGTGTCGGTCCCGAAGACGACAAAGGGCGTACCACCCGAAAACATCGACAAGAGTGCTATGACAAGCACGAAAGACCAAACGGTGGTCGGAAGAAGAAGAACCCAACGAGGGTCAACGACACCAAAACGAGAACCAGAACTGGCCTCCTGACGAATCTTACCACGAGCTTATATAGGCCCCACTAGGCTACGCGGGAAACCCATCCTACCTTCCCCACACGTGCTATATATACTACCACCTCGCACCAGTCCATTTATATAGAGGCCTATGCCTAACAATATAGGGTAATGATCCTCGGCCAAGCGAATGCGAATTCTAAGAAGAGGGCGTTTTGTCAGAACCTCGTGAAAGCTGAATGCATTCAGGAGAAAAGCCTTAGCCATTAACACGACGCCCACAGTGCAATTCGAGTGATGAGTAGCTCGGAAACACGAAATCTGCGCTTAGTGTCTCATAATAGCCACTCCTGTCAGAGATTTCCTCGTGGCGAGCGTCAGTGATGAAATCGCCGGCTGTTAAAGGTCCTCCTCATTCAATCCTTCCATTCAATTACCTCGTCGATCATCATCTCGCCTTATTTCGTAGGGGTTAGGCTATTTAGATGACAAAGATGACATAAGTTATATATCTATAGATACTCTATAGACGATAACTCCTTGTAAATCCTAATTTTACATTAACTTCATGACACTATTATCACCTCTATTGTCACTGATCGCGGTTTGTCACTCAGGTCCAATAAACGAATATATATATATATATATATAATCAGTGATGGGCAAAATACTTTTCAAAAGTATTTTTAAAGTACAAAATAAAATAGTATTTTGAAAATCCTTTTGAAAATAGTTTTTCAAAATACTTTTGCGAAATCACCATTTTCTACAGACTGCCACAACTTGTTTTTGACTTGTCTAATGTCCACCATGCTCTTCTTTTGCAATTGTAATTGTAATCAAACAATTATATAGCGCCGCTCAAAAATCAGCAGCGATTTCCATCTCCTGTTGTATTAGTTCGGGGTTCAGATGCAGACTACTCGATTGCCGTAACTCGATTCTTTTGGTCCCAGCTTAAGGGTTACCTCCTCAGCTATAGCTTATCTATACGTAGGCTATGTATTTCTGGACTGACTCTTTGAGTAATGACGTGTTTATGACTTGGTTTTGGCACTCCATCGGTTGATGTTTTGTGCATTGGACACCGGCTTCATCCCATGACAATCCGTACAACCGAGACAGCGCACTAGGAATAAAATTCGAAATGGACTCTCTCTGCGACATAAAACCTAGCGTCGGATTTCCATCGCATTCAGTCTGTTTGTGACTCTGTTTGACCAGCAGCCAGTCGATTATGCAATCTCCATAATTCAGTCTTGTTTGCGCAGTGCCGTTCCAAATATCCGCCATCATTTGCGAGCTCCTCTGCACGGGTATATTTACTTACTAACTCACAGAATATTATCGGACTTCCCGGGTGGACATTGAAACCTAACGGAAGGTCGACAAACGGGCAAGGTAAATGGGTCGCGACTGGCAAATGCGATATAGGACGCAATTGATTAGTACCAGGGCCTGCCATACACGAAGTCCTATGCACTGACCAGAAGTGCAAATAGAATAGATTTGATGCAAGTCAGAACCGTCAACGCCAAGTATGTGAGTAAATTGTTGAGATGGTGCTTCAGTGTAGCGCCCAATATAATAGTATAGCATTTCGTTTTTCGTGCTCAGCTGCGAGAAACAAAAATTTATCCAGTGTCAGTTAAATTGAATCTCTTATAGCAGTGGTCACCAACCTTTTTTCTGCGAGGAGCCACATTGTCAATTTTAGCAGCTTTTGGGAGCCGCATGGGTTTAGGAGCACAACAAAATTAATACTAGCGGCTAGCACCATTAGCCGCTAGCTTTAATCATAATATGTAGGCCTAATATCATTATATATATATATAAATATATATAGGCCTATATATATATATATAAGGAAATAAACAATTCAGCGTTAATCATAATATATTTTTAAGAAAATAAAGCAATTAAAAGACTAATTTCATAATTTTGTAAATGTACTTCTCGAAACAACTATACTTGTTATTGAAATAATAAGCAGTTTCTTATCACTTAGAACTCAGCAGGGTCTATAGCTCTTAAATATCTTTGCGACTTAATGCGCAAACCTCTGTATTCTGTCTCTTCCCGCCCTCTCCGGTCTGCGGTTCGACTTGATCTCCTAGTTCCCCGGGCAAGGACTGCTTCGGCCCAACACCGCGCCATTGCCATCGTGGGCCCTTCTATGTGGAATCCGTAGTAGCCTAAGATTTTAGTCGATGTCCCACCCTCATCCCTAAATAGGTAGTACTGTAAGAGGCGCTTTATAAATTCTTAGATACGATACGATACGACTTCTATCGAACTCGGAAAGACTGGACCGACACACAAAACAATGATGCCATAGAATTTCAAGCTCAAGCAAAATGAAAGCATTCCATTTTGATAGCTTAATTTCATTTGTCACATAGAAAATGTCATTTTCCGGAAAGCTCTGGAGAGCCGCCACAGAACTTTTCGAGAGCCGCGGGTTGGTGACCACTGTCTTATAGTCTTAAATGTTTAGCGTAATTTAGGGAAGTCTGGTCAGGCAAAGTAAAGTGATGTAAACTTTGTAAAGCAGTGTAAAGAAGAAATTAAAGTTAACGGCACCTTTTACGACGACCAAAAATTAAAAAGTCACAAGCTGTGTGATCTTGATGCTTACTGCTTGAGCATTATGAGCAACCTATCATCTGGAGTGCCAAGATTAAGCACTATAATTATGCGCTAGAAATATATTGTGGCCATAGAAACGACGCAGATGGTTTCGTTTGACTCCTTTTGACAGCGGCAATTATAAGACTTCTCTATAGTATGTCAAGCTGAGGAAAGGTTGTAAGTCATTTATGCCGTAAACGCATCTGCTTTGAATTAACCTTACTTCATTTCAGACATATGGATTACTGATTTGGCTTACTTTTGTAAGGATTGGCTTACTTTATAAAGGTTGGCTTACTTTTGTAAGGGTTGGCTTACTTGTACATAGGTTGGCTTACTTTTGTAAGGGTTGGCTTACTTTATAAGGGTTGGCTTACTTTTGTAAGGGTTGGCTTATTCATACAAAGGTTGGCTTACTTGTGTAAGGGTTGGCTTACTTTTGTAATGGTTGGCTTACTTATACAAAGGTTGGCTTACTTTTGTAAGGGTTAGCTTGCATCTTGGACAAACAGACAGACCGAAGACTGTATGAGGCATCGTAACGGGTGAGTTAGTAAGTAAATCAGAACGTGATGAAGCGACCTACCAGCTTTATATGTGCACGTCATTGATTGTGTGTAGAAAGTGGCAACAATCGATCTCCATCACGTGTCAGTTTGTTTCATCACATTCACGCTTTACGGAGCAGGAGATCCGAACCGCTCGTTGCCTAGCGCCCGTTGCTAATGGCAGCAGGCAAAGCATAGCTAAAACGTATACTCACACATGGTTGTTTGCTGAAACGCGAGCTACTTAATGGAAGGTAAGAGAAAAGTGGCTAAGTGGAAGGTCCACACCGTGACACCGCTAAGCCCTGCAATTTTGGTTGGAGTAAACCTGATCTCAGTTCACCTCTGTCTCTCTGTCTGTGGGTTTGCCGGTCTGTCTGGCGGTGTATCTATCTATCTCTCGGTTTGTGTGACGCTCGGTCTGTCACTGTGTCTCTGAGCATGCCTGATATTATTTTGTGTGTATGAATGTATGTAGCCTATGTATGCACGTATGCATGTATGCGTACATGCACGTATGTGTGCAAACGACGTCGGGTAAACTGGAAAGTTTTATGAACTGTTTATGGCGAAACAGTTCGTATTTTCGGTGGAAGATTGTTCCCAGAAGAACGGCCCAGCAGAAAAAGAAAGAACGATGTACTTGGATATCTTCCTCTGCGTGTCCATGATATAGCCTATGTTTCTGTGGTTGTGGTGACTTCGTCTCTTATAGGATTCCATGTGGAATCGGATTAAGATGCTGCTGTCTGCTTCTGTAGCTGGTACTACGTGTTGCTATGAGACATACTTCTCAATGCGGTCACTGAACGAACGGTCGATAAGCTAATCAATAAATACGTTCGATCAGTCTTTTGGAAATGTCGTGAAATTGAATGAAGCGTAATGCCTTGAAATTGAATTAAACCTGTCTTCGATCGATGTGTGTTTGTGACACTTTGTGTGTGTGTGTGTGTGTGTGTGTGTGTGTGTGCGCGCGCGCGTGTGCGTTTTCATGCTCAGCTGTGAGAATCAAACTTATCCAGTGCCAAGTAAATTGACTTTCTTGTAGTCTTATTGAGGCAACTGCCAACTTGTTGTTCAGAGCGGTGAGAAATCTTACCATCCACATTGAGTAAGCGGTGATCCCGGCGTAGACTGCATGCTATCACCAATTGCAAGGTGGCATACTATACCTTTCCAGCACATCCTGACGTTTGTAGTAGAGCTGTACCGAATAGCATTTTTTACTATTCGGCCGAATACGAATAATTAGCCACACTATTCGGCCGAATAAGAATACGAATACGAATAGTAGGCCAGATGACGACAGAGCGGGGCATAAGTATAACTAGACACAAGAACATACTTATTATACACATTTAAACGCATAACTCACTTTTTGTACAGTAGCTGAGCTTCATATTCACTGCAATTCTGAACTGCTTTCCATGGTTTTACATATTAGAAAAGTAATTGTACTTTTTATTGAAAGTTATGCAAGTTTGCCTGCAAGAACCCATAAACGTTCTTTTTTTCAATAGGGCCTTCCACTGTTTTTTTGGAGTGAATTAAATTAAATTCTTCAGCTTGATATTTTGGCTTAGATGATCATTATTTTAATCCTGTTGTAGAACTTTTCGAATGGCCAGTAGGCTTAGCCCGCGAAATTATTACCTTGCACATAACCTACTGCAAAGTTCGCATGACCTTGCTCGGATATCGTTTCTTATTGTAAACTATTTCCACACTGGACCTCGTTGAATGTAAATTTTTCAGAACACTTAATACACTGTATTTTTTAACATTTAATGTTAAATTTAACGAAAATAGAACAAGTTTAAGATTTATTTATCTCACAGGCATTAAACCGGAAGCTAAAGAAAGAGCTTAGATCGCAAAGGAAACTACATGATGAATCGTAAAATTTATTTAGCGCATTTTTTACATATGCGTTAAAATTTATGTAGCGCTTTTACTATTCCTATTCGGTTTGAAAGAACTATTCGGCCGAATACGAATAGACTATTCGGGGCACTATTCGGGCCGAAGCGAAGCGAATACGAATATTCGGTACAGCTCTAGTTTGTAGTTTAACTGTAAAGCTCTCTGAAGAAATAAGGCAGTCAGTCGTTCACATCTTCTATATAGTAGACTTCTGACCGCAATATTAGCTAAAGTTGGATCTGGAAGAAAGTTCCGCGTATACGACAGGCCTTGAAGAAAGATACAAATATAGGCTTACTTAGAAGGCCTTCTAGTTTTAACTGTCACGTTATTACAGTGACCGGCCTTTAAGCTCAGTATGGCAGATCCACATACACAGCCCTGTAACAATAGGGCGTTGAGGCACATAACCTTTACAAGGTGGTTTTGACCCCAAGAATGTCATGACAGTAAGGGACTGAGTACAGTCTGGAATGTGTATATATTATATACAATATAATACTCGGCAAGCTATATATACAGTATATACACTCGCTTAGAAACCTGGGAATCACGGGTCTTTTATGCGGAATAGGCTACTTTGCACTGGCTCTCCATCCAGTAGCGTATTCAGTTTAAGATCCTGACCATAAAGCGCAATTACTTGTTGGCTCTGCTCCATCATACCTTAGGGACTTCTGCATTACATTCTCCTCGGTCCCGGGTCGTGGCACCATTCGGTCGGCTGCCCACGCACTCCGGAGTCCTGACTGGCCCTTATATGCATACTGCTACAGCTCAGTGCACGCTTTATCTATAATAAATCCTTACACTGACGCCCGTGGACAGCGGCCCTCGGCATTACTTGCATCTTGTATGAGGTTAACGGTGTTCGATAAATCAGTTTCTTATAGACTTTGATAGTCATGCGGCGAAAAACCGAGGAGCTGTGAAGAACAACGAACGAAGTGAAACGGAGACTGGAGAGGTTCAGCACGCTCTTCCAAGATAATTTGAATTATTTGACAACATATACGGGTCAGAAACAAGTGAAAAATTCCTGAATTTCACGACAACCACTAGGAAATGATCGATCAGTATGAATATGGAACTGAAAGGGATCAACTTGTATGCCAATGAAACAGGTAGAATAGCACAGAAAAATAGCTTAATAATATAATTACTGGTTACATATGCTGGTTTTGGTACATTAGTGCAAAGTGTAGGCTTAAAAGAGCATAGTTAATTAAAAACTGAACTTTCCAAATGGAGCTTAACATTGTCCAAGTAGTAACATGAAACCCTTCACAGCAGAGATCCGAAACGTCCTAAACACTGCGAAACAACTGCGAAACAGACGGAACTCCAAGAACGCAAACTACGTCGCATTAGAAGTCCGAATGATCAAAATTAAAAGCACGTGATCAACTAGTCGATAAACAATAACACGGTAGAGAAGCATGCGGCCATCTTGGCCATGTGCAAAGGCTATGGGCTACTACTTTAGGTACGTTAATATCGTAGTGTTCATTCATTCATTTAGTGAAGTTAGTACTAAAATTACCCACATGTAGGCCTATACACTTAGATAGACCTATTTGTCATAGAACAATTCATGTTTGTCGCTAACGTTACACGATCAATGGCTGACGTAGCCTAACCAGTGGAATATTATTTGTCCGACTTTCTATGACTATGAATTAGGGCCTAATTCTCTGAGTTTTCTTTTTTCATTTTGTACCTGATTCATTGTCGTTTACGCCTATTTGGCATAATAAAGGTGTTCATACGTCAGAAGTCTTCAGTCTGTAATGAAGTGAATGTTTCAGAAAGATAATTTTCTCAGACTCGTTATTTTTTCAGAAAGCTTTAAATAATCTATGTCTGTGACTTTTCTTTCTTCCGGAAGTTTGCGAATATAATTTCATACTATTGACACATTTATTGTCTTGCATATCATATCAGAACCAACATATCAATGTAACATACTGTTTATGACAAGGACAATCAAATTATAAATTGAACACAACATTAATGCAGGTCAATGAGTCAGCCAAATAAGGTCACACAGACCCGCTAAAGACTCGGCTGGCTCATTTGCAGAGTTAATACATTCATGAAATTGATGCAAACATAGAGAAATGCACAGTGAAACATTGAGTTGATAGCATAGAAAAGAAGATTATGGAAAATATAACGAAAAGAGTGGAGGGTCACGCAATACTACTAATAGTAGCACTAATAATGATGGCAGTGATTGGTCAACAAAATAGCCAGTCACTATAGGGACTGCCGGGAAGGAGGGAATCTCGTCGAACCATTCCACTGATAACCTACATACTAAAGAAAAAGTTCTTTATTCTGAGTTAAATTCCTTGATGTAGGCCTACAGTATTTCTCAGGAAGGGAACTCCATATTGACGGGCCACAACATTTAATGGAAAATTGTTTCAATTTGGTTCTTGCATTAGCAGTATACGTACAGTATTTGTCAGATGCTTTAGTATTATAACTATGCATAGCAGACCCATGGCAAACAAATCCACGTAAGTTGGGAGGCAACATAATGACGATGATACCTAAATATGAACAGACCTATCTATAATTTGGTTATAATATTATTACGTAGCTGCAGTATACTGTGTTTCAGGAATGCAAATTTGGTCCCGGAGAGCCAGTACAAATTTAATATCACACGGATAACCTGACTATAATTGCTTACAGAAGAATAGGCATATACAGGGTGGGCCAGCATAAATGCACCGATTTTGCATGCATATAACTCAGCCAAATTTTATACATTATTTATACTTAATGCGTCAAATTTAAGATATTTCACTCTAGTATTAGCCTTGAAAAAGTCGAACTGGCATAAGTTTAAATTTTAAGAATATGTTTGAAGCAGCGCTAGCTACCATATTTTGTTGTCATTAGTGACGAAATATGGCGCCGTTGATTAAGTTGATCAAGTTTTGATCCGAATTTGGAATTGATAAGGAATTTGATGCATTTCAAATGATTAAAGAGTTTCGAAACAGAGGATAAAATAAATATAGGCTACGTTAAATCGTCTGATACGGAAAATTGATGAAAAACGAACTTCGCGTAGTAAACCACGCGAATCGGTACGCCAGCGCGCACACCCGCTAACACTGCTCGTGTGTCCCTGTTGCAGCACGTGGTAGACACAAAGAAAATTCATTTGATTAGAAAAGACTGCAACAGACTATCTCCTAATTAATAATTAATTTTGCTGTGCAGTACAATTTCTGGCTATATGGTTTAATTTTTGTGCGCAGTTACTGTTAAAATTGTCATGATTTTTTCATTAGCTATAGATAGTTACTGCAAAAACGATGACTGTTGCTATGTCACGATCTACATCATGTAGGCTAAAGCTGCAATAACAAATGTGTTTGAATCTTAATACAATAATGAATTATCTTTAATTTGACGCATTAAGTATAAATAATGTACAAAATTTGACTGAGTTATATGCATGCAAAGTCGGTGCATTTATGCTGGCCCACCCTGTATGTTGACCTCTATCTAGTTTTCAAAGCCATCTAGGAATTAAAGTGTGTCTAAATTAAGGTAGTGCGCACAGTCGAAGACGTTGAAACAAACACTGAACCTTGCATCGAAAATAGTCGGAAACAGCTAAAATACCACAAAATTCCACTTTTCAGGAGTAATCGACCAACATTTTAAAGGTAACAGAGACTAATTTGCGGAGTTAGAACATACAGATGCATAGATACAGACTTAAATGTTAGTCAGCTCGAGCACGAATCGTAGAGCACGATGGAATTATCAGACGCAGCACTTATGAGACATTCGGCCAAATGATACTAGTACATTCAAACATCAACAAATTATTGGTCATGACTAATCAAGTTTCAGCATTACAATTTACAGATCACCTTCCAGGATGCTGCAGCTTGATTCCCGGCATTTTAATCTGGGTCGAACCACCTGTTGTGCGGAATACATTAATGTAATGTAATTAGTCATTTACATAGCGCCGTTCACAGCCGTGGCCATTCAGCAGTGCTCCCAGTGCGACAACGCCGAGAGAAGGAATAGGTTTTAAGAAGAGACAGAGATGAAGACAATGATCTAGAAAGGAAAGTCTACATTACCGCAGATGTGTCATTCTGTGATTCGTTAAACTTAAACCTATGCGCCCGACAAGCGTTCAATCCATGATAATAAAATGCCATCGTAGAAAAGAGTATTCATCTATTGTCTGCAAAGATATGTTTAGACAATAATTCGGTTATCCCGTAGTTTAGGTTGGTAAATTATTTAAATGTCTTCAATGCCGTACTTGACGTTGGTAAGTAAGCACTCTACCTATGTCCATGATAACTATAATCAATCCCGCTTCCAGTTCATCGAGAATTTTTTCCATCAATCCAGCTTCCATTTAATGAAAAAAATGACCCAACTTCTATTTAACCAAAAAAAATTTTTCATCAATGGAACTTTTATTTAAGCAAAGAACTATTCTCATTGGTCCAGCTTCTACTTACGGAAGCAATTATTTTCATCATTCCCGCTTCTATTGCGTCAAAAACTTAGTTTCATCAATCCAGTTTCTATTTACGGTAAAACTTATTTACATAAATCCAGCTTCAATTTAAAGATAGAAATGGTTTCATCAGTCCCACTTCCAGCTAGGGAAACAAATTTTTTCCTCAATCCTGCTTCCATTTAAATTTGACGATATAAAATAATTTACCAACCTAAACTACGGGTTTACCCAATAATTCTTTCATCTAACTTCTTGCTACTCTGGTTAGTAAATGAATCGGTGAAAAGTTGTTAGCTATCTACAATTGCGATTCGTACCAGCCAAACGTTTTGCAGCAAGCTAGTAGAAAAACGATTTGAGTTAATAAGTTGATAAACTTGTGTGTTGACTTTGTAAAAGGAACTTTCTTTTGCGTCAGAATTATCCGCCTGATCAACTTTTGAGGTCGAAAGGACGAAGAACGTAAATCTACAATAGTCAACAAGAACTGTTTACATACATTTATGCTACCACAATTAGAAATAGGAATAATACGCTGAAGGCTGGAGCAAAAACTAAAGCAGTCCACCTATATTGGCCTGTGCAGATAAAGATAGGCTAATAGTCCCAAATTCAAAATAAGATATCAAAATTCAAATATAGTTAGAAGTGCAACGTCAGAAATTAAAACTTAAAATTTAGTGAATGCGCAAATACTTATCTGATAAACAAATGAAAATCATCAGACTCCTAGCCAACAATATGCTTGGACTTAAAAAATTATTACTCAACCCGCTGTTCATTACAAGCTAAGTGCAATTTCGAGGTGAAAGCAGTGGGAAAACTCAGGGTACGAATGAAGAAGTAGAGCAGACCCTATAGGTTAACGTAGAGAGGCAACAATGACCAGTGGGGATTTGAACAGCAGACCTCTCGCTTTACAGCCCAACACGCTATCCATCAGACTACCGCTCATCTAGGTAGAAGAAACGAACGAGTAAAAGTGAATTCCAAACTCACGAAGAAAAGTCTCCCACTACTTCGTAAAAATCGCACCTCGTTAAGAGATTCCCATTTGCCCGGTAGTTTAAGCCACGAGGTTGAGTGTAAACTTACGCGGTCGGACTGAAGAAGTTGGAACGATTTGGGAGGGTTGGTAATGACGTATCGCTTCTGTCGTTTTGGATCCTTTGAATCCGGTTCAAGGAGACGGTAGACGCCAAGACAGAGCAGTCCAAACTCTCGCAATGAGTTCACCAACAGCTCACCGTAATTGACGCTTTTCTACAAACGACCGTTATATCAACGACTGTGAAATAGGATGGTCTCTACGGCAAAGAACACTCAAACGAGATGGCATAGAAATTAGCGAGAGACTACATGAACAAATAGTTAGGAATGAACAACCAACAGAACCCACAAAGTCCAATGATGTCAGAAATTATACTGGAATAGATATATTTTAAAATGTAAGACGAAGCTTTATCACTGGTGAAAACTAGATTTATGCATGCAAATGGGGATAATATATAAGTTAAACACAAACTGGCATAGGGCCTACAAATAAAGTAAAAACTGAGAAAATAGTTTCAAAGAAAGAGAAATATGAAAAACCTACACGAAGCCGAGGCAAGGGAGAAAGCCAAAAATAAGTAGCAAAAAAGCAAACACGTATTTTTTTAGATGGATGAAGAGTTGAATATACTCCACCTGGAACCGTTCCAGTGGTCCGTAGGCGAGGCTGAGGAGATCCAGCGAAGATCGTTTCCTGGTGATCGTGTAGTCCGTTAGCGTCGCCCTGCGAATGATTCCGACGCCATCAGCCATGATCTTTTCCAGGTCACTGCTTTCTCCTCCAATCACCAGAGCGCGGAACAGCTTCAGAACTTTTCCGTTTAGAAAAGCCTTGTCCAAAATCAATTGCATGTCTAAACTATGTTAGCCAAATAATTGGCATCAGTTAGTTAATTAAATTTTAGCAACGTGGATTGTGTTCCGCACGACTTTAATCATACACCAACCTATTCTCGTAATGATAGACATTGGGACACTGTTTTCAGGAATCACTTCATTACAAAAAATGACTAAACAAAATAACTTCACAAGATAAATTATTACGCAAAATAACTGCATCTGCCTCAACATGTAGGCTAAAGCCACAGGCAATTTCGTGTATTTCCGGTAACATGTTATAGCCTACGTTCAATCAACATAGACGTAAGGGGCCGTCCATAAAGTACGTCACGCTATTTTTGACCATTTTACCCCCCCCCCCCTGTCACAAACTGTCACAAAACTCGGACCCCCCCCTAAAGTACGTCACACTTTCGACCGGGAAACTTTTCGAGGGGGGGTAGTAAGAGCAGTTTTCCCAAGAATTTTCGAGGGGGTAGTAACAGGTGTTTTCCCATGACTTTTCTCGAGGGGGAAGGGTACTAACAACAGTTTTTCGACACCAAAAATTTTCGAGGGGGGGTAGTAACAAGACTTTTCCAAGATTTTTATCCATAAATTTCACACTTTTGTATAAAATAAATTATAAATAAAATTAAAAAAAAATAAATGTGTGACGTCACGCATGGCCTGACCCCCCTCCCCCTGTCACAAACTGTCACACTTTCTTAAACCCCCTGGAGCGTGACGTACTTTATGGACGGCCCCTAAGCCTAATGTATGATTCCAATTGAACAGTCCTACACCGCTTTCTAAGCACCAATCGAAGGCCGCTCCAAATTATCTTTAAGAACGATAATTTCATCCCAAACAATGATGCTCGAACAGTTGGAAAAGTTCCCATTGACAGGCTCTAACGTACAGCCAGAACATGACCAAGAGTTTAACAGTTGTCAACTTATTCGGAGATTATTTTTCGCTTGCTGCAGAGAATAACATTTATTTCTCCAACAATGCAAGAAATGTCTTAAACAGCTGAAAGACAACCACAGAAATATTGGACTGAGCTTCGACGATTTCAAAATGCCGAAAACAAGAAAGCTGAGCATGACGTCGGTAAGAATAAATGTCCATCACAACGCATGATTATGCCCCAGTGCCTAAAATACTCACAAATGTCAACTGGATACTCGTCCTCAAACTGTCAAACTGTACTTGAACTGATAAGTAAAATTCACGCAGGCTATTAGAATCAAATCGCTCAAAAAGACGTGAGCTAATCTCTCAGAGTTCATACTATGCACTGCACACGCCAGACAAGTCAGTTAAACTGCGCACTCTGTGTTAGAAAACACACAATTTTAGGCTATGTTATGCCCTATCTTGAACATAGTATACTGACCATATTATAACCTACATATATTATACCATGTACACAAACATTAGTGAAATAACATAGAGTGAAAAACAAGACTATCATAGGCAAACTAATGCCATAAAGCAGTTACGGTTACTGCATAATTGTGTAATAAGAAACTTGGTGGCATGCATGTATTATGTATATATATACATTCTGGGAATATATATATACAGTCTGGGTATATATAATATACATTGTGGGTATATATAGGCCTACATTGTGGGTATATATATATGCATTATTGGTGTATATATTGTTGGGAGACCTTCCCAACCGAGACACTGTTTACGGTACTTTGTCCTAGATTGAAGAGACATTCTGGATAAGGCTAAATATATTTAGTATGGAACTGAACTATATATAAAAAGTAGGCGTGATGTTATGCGTACTATAAATATACGAATATCGCTATTGTAACAGAGACAGAAAATAGGATAGATGATGAAATATATCATGTATAGTTTGGAAGGAGTGTTCTCTCCTATTTAAACCAATGTGAAAGAATCGTCGTCGAAGCTTGGCAGTTTTCGTTAGGCCTGTTGCCGTGAGGTGTCGAATTCTCAGTAGAACTGACCAAGACTTCCATGTACTAGATAAGTCTAGTTAAGTAGTTAAAACTGTTGGTTTCGTGTCCGCTGTGGCCAACCAAGTTGTTTGTTTGATGTTCAACGTTCTCGAGACAAGGAGACGTGAGGATCTGGTGTTCTTCGATAAGGTTGTATGTGTGTTACCATTACGAATTTTGTTGTATAATATACATTCTTTTTTACCCTAGAAACGAGTTGTCTTCATTCGTATAGTAGCACCTTACATTTGGGGGCCCGTCCTTCCAAATACATTTGGGGGCTTCGTCCAAAAGTGACGTTAATGCGAAAAGTCTAAAAGCGAAAATTTTGTAGGGACTTTTCTGAAAGAGTCTAGAGACAAAAGTGGGGAAATTAAAACCCTTGAAAAGAAAATTTCGTAGAGTATATAGCGGTGAAAAGCGAAAATTTCGTAGAGTAGTGTCTAAATGAGACGATAAAGTAAAAGTGAAAAAGCGAAATTGAGGAGACTAAAAGAAAAGTCGAAAAAGTCGTAAAGTAGACAGAAAGAGAAGAAAATGAGTAAAGATAGGAAGTAAAAGAGAAAAAGTCCTAGAGGTATTGCTGTGAAATAGTGAAATTACTAGGCATAGAGGTGAAGTAAGAGAAAACTTCGAAGAAATTGAAAAAATTCGAAAATTGTGAAATTGAGTTTTGGGAAAATTTTGACGAAGAGGCTGAAATTGATAGCCTAGAATAGAGTTAGCATGCAAAAAGGGTAAAGTAGTTGTATGTTAAAAAGGAAAATTGAAAAGTTTTGCGTCGAAGAGAGTCGATAGTAAAATTTTGAAAAAGGGGCGTGTCAGTGAAATTTTGGAAAATTTTGAAATTGAAAGTCAGTAAGTAGTCTGATAGTTGAAATGCCTCAGTGGAAAAGTTTAGAGGAGAAAAGGGAAAAGGCAGTAGCGTGTAAGGAAAGAAGAAAACAGAAGAAATTGGAGGAAAGAGTGAGAAGCAGAGCAGTAAATAGGCCATTGGAGGAAGTAACGATTTTGTTAAGCGTATGACTGATGCAAGGAATAGTCGTAGTCATAGATGATCGTTGGAGGAGCATACGAGAGTTGGTAATCAAATTTGGGCGGAAATAGCGCGTGAGTCAGAGAAATTGGCAGAGGAAGATAAAAAATTTCTTTTTGATAAAGAACAAAAAGAGAAAAACGTTAGGCCCAGTTGTCGTAAAGTGTTGGGGAATACGCCTACGAATGAAAACGCACAAGATGTGAGGTTTGATTCGAAGGTGGCCAAAAAGAGTAAGAAGCAGGTGCACTTTGAAGATAGGAATGAAGGTTTTCGGTCGAACGTGTTTGTTGAATCGAAAGAGAGTGAAAAAGTTTTTCCTAATTTGGTGTGTCGTGCTGTACGAAGTCATGTCAGTGTCGATACGCAGACAGAGGAACAAGTGCATGATACTGAATTGCCTTTGTGTTGTACTGGTGTTCTTTTTCCACGCGTTGGTTCACAGCGTCAGATAGTTGTGCAAAGAGATTCTGGGGCTGTACACAGTTTGGCTAATTGGGATTCTCTGAATTGGTTGGATTTTACAGATGCAGGGGAGGAGAAAATGATGGAGTTAGGGAATGGTAAAAATGTCAATGTTCCGTTGGTTGATATTCAGGTTGACTGTGAGTTTGTTTCGGGGACTATTCGATGTGGATACTTTTATACAGTACCACGTGGCATTGACTTGATACTAGGCAACGACATAGTCACGGTTGAAGAGCCGTTAGATGGGTCTGTTAGAACAGCTGAAGTCAAGGGTTGCGTAGAAAATGGGATTGGCGCTGTTAACGTTCGCTCAATTGTTGTGGGTACAGGTGTTGAGATAAAGGAAACAGATGAAATGAAAACTAATGCAGATAAAGTTGAAATGTTTTCTTTGAGTACAGAAGGGGAAAGTCTGAGTGAATTAGATTTTGGTGATTTTGGAATGTTTGATGAGTCGAATGAGAGTACATGTGCGATTAATGATTCTGTGTTGTATGAGAATTTAAGTGACAAACCGTCAGAAGGAAGTTATCAGATATACGATGATGAATGTAATATGGTTGTGAATGAAGGTGTGTGGGCACGATTGTGTGACTGCGAAGGGTGTTCTGAAAGGATTGAAGAGTCAATTGAAAGAACAGATGTGAGTAATGATTCTGTGTCGTGTCTAGATTTAACTGACACACAGTCAGAAGAAATTTATCTGAGGTACGATAAGGAATGTAATAAGGTTGTGAATGAAGATAATTTGACATGATTGTTGGCTGATGTGAATACGAATGTAGGCTTAGACATGTTGTGTGAATGCAAAGTGTGTGATGAAAGATTTGAGATGCAGTCATCCGAGAGTGAATGGCAGCATGGAGTTGTGAGTTTAGTACATAAAACTGTGGATGATGTGAGTTGTAAACAGGAGCTAGAAGAAATGTGTGTGCATGTTGTGTCTAAAGAGTTGGAAGAAGTGGTTGAATCTCCTGTTGAGATTGTGCATAAAGAGGTATGCATAAAAGTGGAAGAAGAAATGTTTTTCGATATGGTTAAGTCTATGTTGGAAGCGTTAAAGTGGATGTTGTTGAGGAGTATTTCTGTTAGACAGTTTCGGTTGTGTTGTGTGGATTTGTGTTTTGGTTGGAAAGACGACACACTTCGGATGAAAGGTTGGTTGTATGAACAACTGGTGAATGATGATGGTCCGTTGCAGATGAATGATTTTGTGGCAAAGTTATCTGAAAATATGTTAGATGTTGTTGGTCACGTACAGATGGACGAGGTTGTTGAAAAGTTGGATGTTCATCTTTGGAAAGACTTGAATTGTGTGGATGAGAAACAGGAGAGTTTAATGTTGAGTTCTTTGAATGTGACTTTGGAAACAGAAGTTAATGATGAGTCACATGTGTTTCGTGTGGTTGAACAGGTGCATGTTAAAGACAAGGCAGTGTTATCTGTGGAATCGGTGATGACAACCGTTGTAATTGCGAATATTTCAAGTTTGAGTTGTGGAAGTTGCACTTCTTCAAATGTAGCACTAGTGTGCATGGATGTGGATTTTGGTGAAAAGGTGGTTCTTGTTCGGAAGATGGTGTTGTGGACAAATGTTGTTCAGGTGGATGATGGGTCGAATGTGCTGAATGAATGATGTGTTGATTCATGTGGTTACTGTAATGCCATGTGCAAAGGTGTGTCAGTTGGAACACGAGGAATTGTTGAATGATGATGTATCCTTGAAAGGTGAATGGATGATTAAAGTGTACGATGATGAGGATGAAGCTCTAGATTGTACAGTAAAAATGGATAATGTTAAAGTGGACTTGAAAAGAAGTCAAATGAATGATGGGAATGATGATGTTGATAGTAGTTCTTGCGATGTGAAGGAACTTTCGTCAGACATGTTTGAGAATTGTGGAAATTATGAGGAGTCTCAGTTGTGTGCTCAAGTCTATTTGCAGAATGTGGACGAGATGAATCTTCAGATCGGAGATGAACGTGGACTTCGTGGAAACTACACGAGACGAGATTCGAGGAACGTGAGCGGCTTTACGTTCTTGTGGATGGTGTTGACCGTCGTGGTGCTTGCGGCTCGTGGGACGTCTGTCACGAGTTGCATTGACAGCGTGTGGGTGAAGTCGAGGGACTGGATCGTAGAGGTGGATGTGGTCTTCGATGCTCTCGCCTGCAGTTTGTACTTTGGTTGGGTACAACTGATGTTTTACTTGGACTTCCAGTTGGACTTCCAGTTGTTTTTGTTTGGTGAAGCCAGGATGAACTGTAATGAACTGACACAGACTTCTTTCTTTTGGAGTGCTGATTGGCAGCAAAGTTATGTGGATAGTCGGCATCGACCGAAGCGTTTGATTTTGTTGAAAGATGTTGTCTGTCGTTATCACTTTGGCGATTAGAGAAATGTTGGAACTGAATTAGACTTGCTATAGAGAGAGAGATGCAAGTTTGATTTTGTTGTTGTTTGTAAATAGTGTACATTGTTTCATGAACTGTGATGTTTTAAGTTTATAGTTGGATGTGTGGATTATGTGTAGATAAGAGTATTTTAGTTAAGTAAATTTTTGTGTTTCGTTCTTTGTCGAAAACCGATAGGTTTTCTCTCGTAGTGGTTGGGGGGTATGTTGGGAGACCTTCCCAACCGAGACACTGTTTACGGTACTTTGTCCTAGATTGAAGAGACATTCTGGATAAGGCTAAATATATTTAGTATGGAACTGAACTATATATAAAAAGTAGGCGTGATGTTGTGCGTACTATAAATATACGAATATCGCTATTGTAACAGAGACAGAAAATAGGATAGATGATGAAATATATCATGTATAGTTTGGAAGGAGTGTTCTCTCCTATTTAAACCAATGTGAAAGAATCGTCGTCGAAGCTTGGCAGTTTTCGTTAGGCCTGTTGCCGTGAGGTGTCGAATTCTCAGTAGAACTGACCAAGACTTCCATGTACTAGATAAGTCTAGTTAAGTAGTTAAAACTGTTGGTTTCGTGTCCGCTGTGGCCAACCAAGTTGTTTGTTTGATGTTCAACGTTCTCGAGACAAGGAGACGTGAGGATCTGGTGTTCTTCGATAAGGTTGTATGTGTGTTACCATTACGAATTTTGTTGTATAATATACATTCTTTTTTACCCTAGAAACGAGTTGTCTTCATTCGTATAGTAGCACCTTACAATATATACATTTTGGGTATATTAGTATATTGTGGTATTTACATTGTACTTACTGCTGATACTACGGAATCGAGAACGCTGGTCAGTAGAACTCTGCCGCCGACGTAAGGCATCGTCTGATAGAGAGGAACCGAAGGATCGTCATCGTCGTCGTCATCGATGTAAGGAATGCTGGCGTCCAACTCTGTGTTCAACAACAGTTGCACCAAAAGAAGTCTCAACAACGATAAAGAAATCGAGCAGCAATTATTGAGTAGAGTTCTTTCATGTTGCGTCTTGAAGCAAAGAAGTTCAGCTGTTTCTGCATTGATTGTAGGGCCTACTATTAGGGTTGCCAACTTTTGATTTTGCCATTCCTGGACGCTCGTAGTCACTCGATATGCCGTTACCAATTTACCCTGTTCACGTCACTGTATAGGCCTATGTAAAGAATGTTGCGTCAGCCTAATGTAAGATCTAGTCTTCTGAAAATAGTCGTTAATAATTGCAGTCAAGTTATCTAATTTAAAAGACAAGTGTTCCATATCAAAAATTATAATCAACTTAATGAAAAAAACATTTAGGCCTATTTCAAGTAACCTGTCATGCTTGCCAGGCTTATGGGCCCAGCACGAGCGAAGTTAGTTCATAATATTATATGCAATTATACATGCATGCAGGTTGCAGATGTCATTTATTGGGTCTGCTTCGGGAAAGCAGAGCTTAAACTTATACTTCTGCTGAGCTGAAGTCGTAGAACTCAGCACATGTCATGTTAAAATTTATTTTTGTCAATAGTTCCGCTTTAAAAAGGTCGATGCTCAGATAATTGCGACTGTTAGACAGCAGGTTGTTCGTAATGCTGAACACTCTCTCGTAAAAAGCGTTGGAATCGGAAACTGACAGATCGCAGGACACAATGCTAAGTAACTGAGTGTCAGTGGTTTGTAAAGTTTTGTTTGAAGACTTCAAAATAGCGCTGTCCAACATCCGATGTTGAACCAACATTGTCAGGTCTGATAGAACGCAGATTCCTGGACTGTCCCGGCGAATCCGGGACAGTTGGCAGGAGTTGTACAAATTTGAATACGCATATCGAGTACAAATTGGTAACACTAGGTATATAATGTTGTCACTAGTACCAAAATTTCTGCACCGTAGTACACTTTCATCTCTGGCAAAACAGTAAGTAGACAACAGCCTACACGTACATTTATAATAATTTACTGCCGTAGATATCCATGCTTGATGAACGTACTGTTGACTAATGTTTTCGTGTAAGGCATCAGTCTTTCAACTATGTATTGCAGGCTGTCTGTTCGGTTAGTAGTTAAGATTTATGTCTTCTGCCATTTGTGTTCTTGTGAATTGTTTCAATTGCATAACTACACACTGTAACCGGTTGAGGTTTGTCAACCGGATTGTTTCAATAAACGAAAATATTATTATTATTATACACAGTGCTGGTTTCTTAATACTTACCCAGCTGGGCCAGCATTGGGAAGTCACATCCGATTGCAATCTGTTTCCGGAACGTTTCGAGATTAGCCAACACTGTCAAAAGAAACACTGGACAGTTTAGAGAGACCTTAACACTGGAAAGCAAACTGATTCCTTTAATTTGGAGTTGGAAAGAAGTTCCGCAAGGGGTAGATGTGTCAAATGACCACAAGAAAGCACACACAGCGGTCCAATTTTTTATGGATTATGTAGACAGATACATAATATCATTTGTGCAATTAATTCTTGATTCAGTTTATGTCTTTGCCTAGCTATGAAAAATTAAGCAAAGTGCTGTCTGCTGTCTACTATCAAGGTTAGATACCACAACAGAAGATGTCTGGAACGCAGTGATAGACTTAAACATTCAAAGTACAGAGAATGATGCCCCGAATCATTCAAATAAAGAGATGCCTCAATTCATTCATTGAATACTACTTATTATGAAATTATTTCATTAAGGCAACAGTCCTATATACGCGTATCCGACACATCGGTTCTATGAAAGAGCAGTGCATTTTTTCTAGAAAAAAGTTCCGGAACTCAACAAATTCAGAACAATTATATGGGCATATTTTATGCTGATATTTCCATTTCATATTCTATCAATATTAATAAACACTGAAGGCACTGAAATTAAATTAAAGTAATTAAATATAATTTTAAATAATTTTTATTAAAATTTAAATTAACTAGGCTAAATTATTTTTTAATATCTGAAAAAAGGTCCCGGAACGCCGTTCAGGACCGCTTCGGCTGAAAAAAGCACTGTGAAAGAGGGTTTATATAAATTCTCTCTGGTATACAGTAGATGTAACATACGAACCTCCCAGTGTGCTGACTTTCTGCTCGAGTTTCTGCAGACCAAGGATATTCATCGTCGTCAGAATTGTCCGCTTGTCTATCAGCGTTCCGTCGATCATGGACGCGCCCTTCACTGACGTCACGATACACATTGCGCACTTATGAATATTCAATAGCCTGAGGTCCATTTGCATAGATCTGGTTCGCTACAGTGAAAGAAATCATTCAAAGGAATTTATTGTGATATATTATTGCGTTCACGACAGTTTAACAGAAGACAAAGGTGCTCAGAACATCTTGAGTAAATCATTCTTATTCGACAGATGCTTGTCTGAGACAGGCGCCACATAAATTTGTCGGTGCTATACAATACAGCAAGTAAACTAATCCATGTAATTTAATATACCTTTAATCTACCATAATTTAATTTAATTTAATTTAATCCGATCTTAAGACTTCGGTTAATGCCTTGTATACTAGACATCTGTGCACAGATGAGTGAATACTACCCGATAGCCCTATAAGGTCGCCTCAGCCTTCCCTTCCACTCCCTAGGTGGAGACTGTAAAATGAACAGTAGGACAGATGGGCGCCTTGCAGGCTGCCATACAGTTAAATTCGACTCCTGTTTAAATCGGTATCTGCAGTGTTACTAGGCCTACTATATCATGTAATCTCATTGCGTACTTCTCAGTTTGAATTAATAAGCTAATGTGATTAATTAATTAATTAATTCTATATCTCCGTTATCATACTGCACGAGGCATCGTCGATCAGTGATCGTTTAAAGTGACAAGGAAGATTAGTTGTGTATTTCTGAAGAATTCTTTACCTGATAGACGTAGAGTTTTGGGAAGTTGGCCAAGTGCTTCCACTCGCTTTCGAAGACTTCCATGTCCGCGTAGAAGATGATGTCCTTCAGTTCATTTTGATGTAACGAACTGGCTCTCAGAGGAGAAACGAAACTGCCGAGACCGAGAAGATCGGAGTCAACACTCTCGGCGTTGACTTTTCCATCTGTTTCGGAGCCAGAACGAAGAACGAAGATGACGTGGTTTTGGAAATCATACTCTCTCACGGAATACTCGTCCTAAGCAATCACAGACACAGATACATGTAAGCTTATGTGCTACTGAGTAGATAACCTTGAAGGGGCGCTATATAAATCTCCTAAAGGAACGATGATATAAAACGATGCCTGCTAAAACAAACATACATTTTCATTCATTCATGAACTTATATAGCGCCCCTTCAAGGGGACTACTCGGAGGCGCTCCGTGGAATACACGTAGGGTTTACACATTAAATGTAAAGTATTGCGAAATAAGAAACCTATGCAGAATGATTTTTTTTCAAATCACAGTCCCTGAGAGAATAGTTATCCTGAAAACTTACACATGAACAACGTTTTCACGCGAAGGGATGTCAGAAAAAAGAGACACTAGCGTGGACAGTAAACTCCTAAACATTATGTGTACAGCAGGCCTAATCATGCAAAACTTTTGTGCACTGGACGCAGCCTTAAGGGGTGGTCTGTAAAACAAAACTCCAGCATAGTTTTTTCCGCACGTGGCTTGCATAATAGGAATGGACCTCATAGTACGGGTTTCGATTGTCAGCGCAACCTCAGAATGCATAAAGGGAGATAATAATTATGTTCCCGTCTTGTGGGGCGCGGTGGTGTAGGGGTATGTTCGGTGCCTTGCGGCCGGAGGGTTGCGGGTTCGAATCCACCTCAAGCCGACGCGTAGGGACCTTGAGCAAGTCCTTCACTCGCAATTGCTCATGCGCTTCGGCGTGAAACTCCGATTCAGTGTCCGCGCTGTATATTCGGGAGCGCCTCTGAGTTGAAGGGGCGCTATAACAAGTGCTCATACATACACCAAGCCAACCGTGTCAACAACAACGTGTCAGAAACCTGTCGTGACCTGTTGGTCCTGCTCCACCGTACAACAAATCGGGCAAACCGTAGGCCTACTTTCTCTACACACTGCCTCCGAAAGACGATAGACAGTTTATTCCTCGAGTCCTATATAGAAAGCTCTCTTGGTGATATAATCTGACATTCTATGACTAAAAACACTACACTCATTCTAAACTTTCCTATTACCACGTGTATCAGATAGCGGCGTGTCTACCTGTTTCATACCAATAAACGAATATATTCTAATTATTATAAGCATTAGACAGTCTTTTCTAGAACAGTCGTCCACTGAAAATTCAAACTCTTCCGTGAATCATCTCAAGTAAACAAAGCTTATCTTAGGTCGCACTTTTTACAATTTCTAGCGGTTTTACTGCATGTCAGAGATACCTAAATAATAATAATAATAATAATAATAATAATAATAATAATAATAATAATAATAATAATCGCAATCCTGCAATCCTGAGGGATCATATGTAGCCTACCTCGGGGATAAAAAAAATAATAAATAATAATAATAATAATAATAATAGTGACAATTTATATGGCGCCGTAACACAGCCATGCCGTTACAAGGGCGCCTCACAGTCAACTAACAGCAGGGTAGGCACTTAAAATGTGCTGCGTACGTGGTTAGATACCTTGCCATATCTTAACTCTTACCTTATCACATCTTATCTAACCTTGCCATCATTTACCTAACCTTACCTCAGCACACCATCACCGTTACCTTGCTTATCTTACCTTGCCTTATTAACTGACCATACCATATAGAGCTATGTACCAGCATGGCGTCTTCGAGGGTTTTTCCAAGGCACCAATGGACCATTCCAGTCACGTCGAGCATTTCCGTTAAATCCAAGTTCTGATTGTTGTTCGCCAAATCGTTCGTACTATTCGTAAGTCCAACGTCACTGCGTCGATAGCTGCAAAGATTTCACTCCGATACAAAACATTTGGCACAAACGTTAACTTGGGAATAAATTACACCAGGATCCAGAAATAAAATACTAAAAGCAGATCAATCAATCAATCAAAATTTATTAAGCGCCCCTTCAAGATCCCTTCTCAGAGGCGCTCCCGAACCAGGCCATACGTAAGAATGCAGTCTTTAACAGTTGGTGAAACTGCAAACAGCCAAAAGATGCGAAAGACCGATGAATTACTTCTCTCCCGAAAACCGAAATCATTCAGAACGCTGATCGAGATGATCTATGATGTTAGTTATAAAATTTGGTAGGCCTATTGATACTAGCTTAAGCCTCGCGAGACAATAATTTTCACCAGACAATTAAGTGATGCTTTTCTCCTAGCTGACTGTATTGGACCAATGTGGCGTGCTTAAAGATAGGCACTGTAGAATTTACTACATCATAATCATTCTGTAATTCATTTACTAATTATATCTTAGTCATATTGTTAGGAAGCCCGAAGAATGAGAAAATAAATAATGCAGGCATAACACCTGGATGACGAGAACGGTAAGGGTTGATAACATAAAAATTTGGACAGGATTCACCATAATAATACTAGCCTACTAATAATATTCGTTTATTGAAGTGGAAAAACCGTAGTATGATTTATACATAAAATAGTAGAAACATATGATAACAAGTTAAACATGAGTCGATTTTACGACTGTATGTTAGCCTGTTAGGGGTCGATCCGTCCTATTGCTGATCATTTACCATAACCCTCTAGGGAGTGGAAGGCTGAGTCAACCTTGTGGGGCTAGCAGGTATCGAACCCGTGTCCTTCTGTTCTTCGTGCCTGTGTATTACCATTCAGCCATCAGCCCATGTGTCATGAGATGATAGAAAGAACAATTGGAGACGGTTACAGACACGCCTTGATAAGCTACAATATTATTGCATCTCATAGTATGCATTTAATCACTTGTTTGGTACATTTAATTACCTGTTTCGCCGTTCTGCTGTGGCATCTCCCAGGTATTCGAAGACATTGTCATCTTCGGGTGTAGCCACATCAACTACCACTGACATTAAAAATAATAAGAACCATTAAGTAGATTAGAAAATCTCAAATGTTGACGAGGGTATACACTATTCATTTAACAGTTGATCAGAATCGATGCGAGACCACGTGAGATGACCATTTCTCCATTTCTCTTGTCGATGGCCAATGAGAATTTCTAAATTCCATAGAACAATTTTAATACGTGGAAGAGGTAAGGGGTACACAGCAAGTCTCACAGAGCAATACTTTGCACAGAAAGATATGATAGAGGGAGTGACATATATGAAATAATTATATAAAAACAAAGAGAGAGAGGCTGACAGACAGACAGAGCCAGAGCGAGATAGATAAATAGATAGACAAAGATAGACAGAAAGACAAACAGACAGATAGATAGATAGAAAGAGAGAAAGAAAGAGACAGAGACAGAGAGACAAACAGAGAGAGACAGAGGGACAGAGAAACAGAGAGAGACAGACAGGGACAGAGAGCAGAGTGGGAGAAAGATAATGGAAAAGGCATATAGGAACTAGGGATATGAAAGGAAGAAGAAACGTAAGGAAAAGATTGAGATCCAGGAACACATGTAGGCAATGGAATACAGACGATATTTTAGTGCCATAGTATAGGTCTTCCGTTGCGAAGCTAAGGGCTTTTCGAAATATTCAGTCAGTCACTCTTCAGCAATCTTTCGCCAGCTGGTTTGCTGCACGAATCGTGTATAGCTTGCCATTTTCCATCTGTATATCCATGTATCTTGTCACCTTGCAGGCTTCTTGAATCGCTCGTGAATAAGCTGGTGCCCTGCGCTTGGCTTTCTAGATGGCGCTTTAGAAGTTTGGAGATTACGATTACTAATCAGAAGTCGGAAAGCCTTAGTGTTTGTGAATTGTTACCCGAAAAGTTGGAGGCACGAAGTCTATCAGCAAAAGTCTATGCACAGACATTTAAAATCGCAAACTGTAGGTGACATAATTTTTTTAAAATATTTTGCTGGATTGAATTGCTCGCGTACCTTTTACGGATGGCTTGACTTGGAGTTCCATGAGTGGGTTGCTCACTGACAAAGGACTCTTGTGACGATATTTAGCAACGCTATAGCGATGAAGCAATACAATACAATACAACATAGTTAATGCAATGCAAGCAACAAGTGATCCTCATGAATGAATTATTATTTTTACCCGAGGTTTATGCGATTCCTTAGCAACACAAATTCTCCCTCTCCCTCTCGCTTTCGCTCTCCGTTTCCGTCTACCTTTCCCTCTACCTCTCCCTTTCCTCTAATTATCATTATTATTACTATTACTATTTTTTTATTACTATTACTATTATTATTGTTGTTGTTGTTGCTATTATTATCATTAAATCTTTCGTATCATTATTTTCTTCTTTCTCGCTAAATAGTATATAGCTCAGCAGTACTGTTGCTTAACTGCCTAAATGCAGAAAAAAATTAATGTTTGATTAATTAGTTAAACTCTGGTTAGGTTTTTAATACTAGTTAAGAGACAACCTGTTCATTGCGCTCGGATCTTGCGCAATGAAGAATCCCACGTGACCTGAGACGAGAAGGAAACTTCGACCTGGATTGACCTTGAGCTTTGCTCGACCGTTTCCGTCATCACACTCCACTGCCACCAACAGAACTCCCAATTCAGTGAAGCAAATCCTAAACAACAGTCAAACATAACATACAGACCGACTGACCGATTGAATCACTGACCGAATGAATGAACGAATGAATCGAATGAACGAATTAATTAAACCAATCAATCAAATTAATAAGTTAATCAGAGGATGGGTTTAGGGTACAGGTAACACTCTGGCACGAAGAGCAAATGATCAGTATCGTGGGGTCACTTCCCGCTAGTTAACCGCTACCCTCCCAAAGGTCAACTCTGCCTTTCATTTGCCAGATGGCATTGGTGAAATGAGCAGTAGGATGTGATGAGCGCCTGCATAGCTGACAAACGGTTAAATTCGACTCCTGTAATAGCTTGTAATCATCCGTTCATACTATGAATTGTGATCATAATGCGGTGTTTCAGTTTGAAATAATAAACAAAGATTATTATCACTCAAATCAAACAATCCTCCTATCAATCATCCATTGCTTGGAAAGAGTGATTAGCAGCAAGAACCGAATGAATCAACCAATCAGTCACAGCCATTCAATCAATGAATGAATTAACAATTGAATGAAAATACGAACTAAGAAATGAATGTTGTGACGTACTCAACGGCTTCTGGGAATGTCAGACCATGGAATTCATGTGAGAAAACTTCTGTATAGATTTCGTGTCCAGCGCCTTCGTTGTAATTCTTCTTCCATTCTTCGCGTTCTGATGACTAGAGACAATCAATAGAGTTTACCACTTAGACCATTTAATTCAGCAGCATTTGCAGTTTAATTAAATGTAAAATCGTTTTCTCTTTGTATGCATCAACCTGATCTCATCCCAATTTCTTCCAAATATCGCCAGGATGCAATAATTTGATTTGGTTATCTGCGTCGCATAATTATTACAGCCTATTTCAGTGCTTGATAAAAATTAATCTGAGCGACACACTGGTGGTATGAAGAGTTCGTGTTTGTTGAATAGTTGCAACTTGAGCAACAAGGCTCTAGCATGTAATTATTTTCGATTGATGACTAACCATGGAATATCAGTGGATCTATTAACCGATTAAAGACTGATAGACGTAGATGTTTAATAAAAGGTTCCTATTCCCAATATTATAGTATACGGTTGACTTATATTCTATTTTAATTATAGCGTGCAATTTCCTGTTCGTGCCTAATAAACAAGATAAAAAAGTCTAAATCATAATCATATTTCTAATAAATGGTAGAAATAATTACACAGACTGCCTGACTGACTGACCTCGGGTGACCTCATGCAGATCAAGTTGGAGAACATGGTAACGATTCCTGGAGCCAAACAGTTCTGAGCCATGAGAGCCATCTGCAGCTCAGAGATGCAGATCACCTCATCGCCATCTTGGCGGTGCCAGTTCCATCCCGGGATGTTTAGTAGCAGCTCCTATTTGCAAAGAGGAATCACGCTGATAATATTGGTATGTATGTATTTTCATTTATTCGATCAAAACGCAACAAGTGAAATTTGTTCTGGATTATAGCAGTTACGAGACACAGATTTTGCTTAGTAAGATCAGGTGTCTGTTATGACTAGGCGATGTTTTTGAACATTGTCACCTTGTCACCTTGCTGTCAGTTCTTGGAACTGAACAAGCCTCTCCATTTCCTTCTGTCCGCCGTCGCATCTCTCAGTTCTGCCAAATTCATTCCAGTTGTTTCATGTATCTCGTCCATCCACTTTTCCTTGGTCGTCCTTGTTTTCTCCTTCCCTCTCCATATGCTAACATCATTTCCTTTTCCAGTTCTGATCGCATGACATGACCAAAGGTCAACTTTGCTCTTAGCACGGTTTGTTGTAGTGTCTCTTCCTTCTCAATTCCAATACTCCATCGCACCCAATCATTGGTCTTTTTCTCTTTCCATGATATTCTCTGCATCTTCCTCCATATCCACATTTCGCATGCGTTAATCTTTTTCTCATTTTCTTGGTCAATGTCTCGCTGCCGTATGTTACGTTGGTATGATCAAAGCCTTCACCACTTTTTTTCGTGTCTATACTGTTTGTCCTTCCATATTTTTCCAGACCATTCATTGCAGCTTTTCCTATAGCCACTCTACGATTTATTTCCATATCACACTTTCCTTCTTTTTCTATTACTGATCCCAAAAACGTGAAGTTAGTTACCGTTTCTATTTCTTCTCCGTCTACTTCAAATGTCCTCCTCCTCTGTTGTCATGATCTTTGTCTTTTTTATAATAGAGTCCTGCTTTCTCACTTTCACTGATCAGTGTTACCAACTGTTTTTTTTACCCGCCAATAATGTTGTATCATCAGCGTATCTCAGATTGTTCATTATTCTTCCCGCTATCTTTATTCCTTCCTCAGCCTCATCCATTCCCGCCTGCCTCATTATCCTTTCAGCGTACATGTTAAATAAGACAGGAGACAGAATGCATCCTTGCCGCACTCCCTTCCTTATCCTAAAACTGTCAGTATCTCCATATTCAGTCCTTATCACCGCTATCTGATCTTCGTACAGACCCCCTAAGTTGTACCAAGTGTTTCGGTATTCCCATTTCTCCCAAGTTTTCCACATCAATTCATGATTAATGCAGTCAAACGCTTTACTATAATCGATGAAGCATATGTATACTTTCTGTCCATACTCCCTTTGTCTCTCCATTATCCACATATTGGCAATATGATCACGTGTTCCACGAGGCACTTGACTATCAGGAAGCTCTCTCTCTCTATTGTACTCTCCATTCTTTTATGTAATATTTTAAGTAATATTTTGCTTATGTGCGATATCATTGCTATTGTCCTGTAATTTTCACACTCTTTCGCATTGAACATTGTAGGTGATACAAAGTTGTTATTGTCTTTAACTGGTAAATATTCTTGCTTACAATACGAACGATGATGACGATGACGATTATTGCAGCAGTGTTACTGTTTCATCTACAAAAACTCAGATATTTTTGAAGCAAATTGTTGTATCTGCTTTGAAATGCAATATGATGTGAACATGTTCGTCAGCTACATTATTACTCGCTGTAACAGATGATAGATGAGGATAACAATGGCGGTGTTGTTGTTGTTGTTGTTGTTGGTGGTGGCAGGGCCGTTTTATCCAGTAGGCAGAGTAGGCACTGTGCCTATAGGGCCTACGAACCTTTCAGGGGCCTACGAAAGTCTGAAATGTAGAAAAATCAATGATTGAATTTGACGCGAAAATGAAAAAGGAAATGTCAAATTCTAATTTAATATTTGTTTGTAATTGTACTGAAAAAGTTTAGCCTTAAAATATTAACTTAAAGTTAAGTCGAGCTGCAACAGCCTACAACTTTACGGCTCTTTGCATTAGCAAGGTCACTGATAATTATAACAGGAGTATCAAAGAGCCGGCCCGCGAGCCATTTTTGGTCTGCCGACTATTTATTTCTGGCCCACGGAGAATTGTCAAAAGACTACACAATTTGAGAATAAAAGTTCAAATTTGTCATTTTTAAGGATTAATGAGTTTTATTTGATGAATGTGACTGATAATAAAGGTGAAAATTAAAATTTTAAACCTAATTTGACTGTTTGTATGCCAAAAACTGCTCCATTTGAGATTTGGTTTTGCAAAAATTTTCTGAAGCACCGAGCACCCTTCGAGATCCCTAGGCTACCTCATTTTGCTTAGGCACCTTCGGCACCCTAGCCCGCCACTTGTTGGAAAGATATTGCCACTGGCCCGCCATTAAAAAAGGTTTGACTTATAACGTCTTCAAATGCCATTTCCCGCATTAACTCGTTCTCAATTTCAGAGCTGGTAGTTGGGGCCTACGAATGCAACAGTGCTTATAGGGTCTACGACGACCTTAAAACGGCCCTGGTTGTTGTTGTTGTTGTTGTTGTTGGTGGTGATGGTGGTGGTGGTGGTGGTGGTGGTGGTGGTGGTGGTGGTGGTGTGGTGGTGGTTGTGGTGACGATGAAGAAGGTAGTGGCGGCAGTGAAGACAAAAACAGGTTCGTATGTCCTATCCATGGAAGCTAGTGTAGCTCCGCATCTGACCAATACAAATCCTGGGCTTGTCTCAATGTCGCCAAAGCAACAATGCACGGTGGTGACGACGACTTCGAACAACAGCAACAACAGAGGCGGCATCAATATTATCAGCGCTCGTGAATAACCTGGTGCCCTCCGCCTGGCTTTCGAGTGGCGCTTTAGAAGTTTGGAGCTTACGATTACGATTACGATGTCAGTTTCAGAGGGACGAGCGTATTGTCTACATCGTGGTGATTGTAATTGTAATTGAACACTTATATAGCGCCACTCAGAGATTCAATGGCGCTCCCGTCTTAAGTCACTAACAAATCAAATAGTCTTCAGGTGTTTCCGAAACAGAGGAAGAGAAAGGCTGAGAATCTCAAGACGTAATTCATGTGGAAGATGGTTCCAACTAGAGGATACCTTGTTTTGATGATGTAGTAGTTGTATGATGATGCGTATATCTGGTGAGAGGTTTTTGACGGCTGTGGCTCTCATGATGTTCGCTAAGTCCTCTTCATCTGGTCTGTCCGCTTGTCGGTTGACTAGGATGAAGACAGCCGCTGCCTGGCTGGCCTGCCAATTCACAAACACGACACACGTCAGAAAACGCACACTAGTCTATAGCCTAGTCTAAATTAATGCAATCTGTTCTAACATAGTCTAGACTAGCATAGTCTTATCCAGTCTAGTCCAGTCTAGTATGATCTTGTCTAATCTAGTCTAAGTCTACTAGAGGTCGCTCGTGTTTGACAAATCTTTTGGAATTCTTTGAGGAAGTCTATGAGAGGATAGATGAGGGAAAGCCTGTAGATGTAATTTACTTAGATTTTGCCAAGGCATTTGACAAAGTACCTCATAAAAGACTGGTCAAGAAGTTGCAAGCATGCGGGATTAGAGGGCAGGTACTAGCATGGATTCAAAGCTGGCTATCAGGAAGAAGACAAAAGGTGGGCATAGGTGACAAACATTCTAGCTGGACGACAGTGCTAAGTGGAGTGCCACAAGGATCAGTGCTTGGGCCATTGCTGTTCGTACTTTTTATTAATGACATAGATGATGGAATTTTATCTAACATTTCTAAATGTGCAGATGATACCAAACTATGTAGAGCAGTAGGAAATGAAAAAGAAGCGGAGATACTACGGGAAGATCTAAGAAGAATGTTCAGATGGTCGCAGGACTGGCAGATGCTCTTTAATGTGGAAAAGTGCTCAGTGATGCATATGGGGAAGAGAAACAGCGAGTTTTCATATGAAATGGGGGTATGGTGTCGAAAGTGAGTGAGGAAGAAAGGGACTTGGGAGTGATCATGCACAAGAGTGCAAAACCCTCAAGGCAATGTGCTGAAGCACCAAAAAAGGCTAACTCGACTTTAGGCATGATAAGAAGGACAATAGTCACTCGAGACAAGGATACAATATTGAGGTTATACAAATCACTGGTTAGGCCACAGTTGGAATACTGCATCCAGGTATGGAGCCCCTACCTGAAACAGGACATGGAAAAGCTGGAGAAGGTGCAAAGAAGAGCTACAAAAATGATTTGGGGCTACAAGGATATGGGATATGAAGAAAGGTTGAAAAGGTGTGGACTAACAACATTGGACAGAAGGAGGAGCAGAGGAGACCTAATTGAAGCCTACAAGATTATTACTGGAAAGGAGGCAGTGCAGAAGGAGAAGTTTTTTGAATTAGCACCAAACAAGGCAACTCGGGACATAAGTATAAATTATTTAAGAAACCAAAAGGGACATTAAGGCAGAAATTCTTCAGTGCAAGAGTTGTAGATTTGTGGAATAGTTTGGATGATAGTACTGTCTCAGTGGACACTATCACAGCTTTTAAGAAGAAGCTAGGAAAATTGGGCTATTAATCA
This sequence comes from Aporrectodea caliginosa, assembly GCA_020284085.1. Taxonomy (NCBI): domain Eukaryota; kingdom Metazoa; phylum Annelida; class Clitellata; order Crassiclitellata; family Lumbricidae; genus Aporrectodea; species Aporrectodea caliginosa. The sequence goes on along the minus strand of JACEVL010000006.1, from coordinate 1,022,696 downwards.
TGTTCCAGGTTAATTGCTGTGGTTCTAACACAGACTAAACGTCTTCTGAACCACTTGAATGAATGATTGTTTTGAAGATCTCATTATAGTAAAAGTTGACGTACCTTTGCCAATTTAAGGGTTGGTATGTCGACGACGGAACCACGGATGAAGGTTACGTCATTAAAGCGTCGTCTGAAGAAAGCTTGCAATTCGGACGCAGGCTTGTCACTGAACAAGTACACAGTTCGCCACATCACGATGTGTTTCAGATCAAGAAAATCATTATATATATATATATATATAAAAGGTCCTGAACGTTAGGTACTCAGTAAATATGATGAACTAACGTCAAAGAGTAGCCTAGATAGCGTATCGATTTTAGCCTATTATAGTGCAATGAGATTAGGTCATGCTTATTTGGGTTGGATTAAATTAGACCAGAAAAGACTAAATCAGGCTAAACTATACTATTCTAAACTATAGACTAGAATAAACTAGACTAGGTTAGATAACATTAGACTAGATTGGATTAGATTCGATTAGATCCGAATAGAACCGATTAGATCAGATTAGAACCGATTAGATCCGATTAGATCAGATTAGATCCGATTAGAAATTATCGTGATAATGTCTAACTTGTCGATGATGACGATGTCGACGTCCGTGCAGGCGGCGTCTTTGTGGATGAAATTCTTGACGACAGTCGACAGTGTTTCAAATGTTATTTCTCCACAGATGACGATGTGCCTACAGAAGATGCACCAGGACACTTCATATAGCGCATATTTAAGCATACGCCTATCTCACAAGAGAGCTTTCTCTGCGCTGACCTATATATGATCTTAAATGTCATTTGCAACTAGACTATTAGGCCACATCAGGTAGCAAAACAATACACAGTGAACTAGAAAAAGAGTCACCAATGGCTGGCCCACGCACACTCGTAGAGCCAACGGATTCTCAGATGGCAGGGATGTTCAGACTAGAGTAGATGAAACTATATTGAATAAGATGTCAGAGTTAAGTAATCGTCACAGTATCCAACTGCAGATCCAGGTGTGAGTACGATCCATTTGATGTTGGAAAACAAACCGTTGAACTGCTCCACGCCCAAGTATCGGTTTGGGTGAGTGATGTTAAAAGGTGATGATTAGTCTAATCTGGACACAGGTAGATCAGGTGTCAATTAGAGGCAAATTTTATAATCGTCGACGTATTCGCAGATGAAAAAGTTTTATGACCTTTCGCAATTAATGCAACTGTTGACTACCGTACACTACTTTTAATTCGCCAGAATGTTTTGAGGATCCTTTTTTATCGAAAGAGCCAGAGCCGAATTTCTCATAGAAACTGAAAACTGAAAAATAAATGAAATATTCATAAAAGATGTTTTGAAAATAATAATCTTAAAAATATGGGAATCAAAATAGTTAAATAGTTAGAGTAAAACAATGGTAAATGGTTAGGAAATTTTACAAAGTGATCACAGGTAATACAACATTATCATAACAAAGAACTTGCCTTCTTGCGTGTGATCTCTTATAAGGACGTCGATACTTTTCGCGACTTCCAATCGCCCTGCCCAGCTCCGGAATGAGACTGCCAAACATCGCCTGTACACAGAACAAATTCCCCCATTGCTTATTTTTCAGTCTTCTCGTCTTCAAGCGATGCCTCTTTCTTACTTCTATTCCAAGACTCTCGTTAATCTCGACTATCGACATCGTAAGCACCGTCAACGTCAAGGTCATTAGCATCGTCGTCGTTGTCGTCATCATCATCATCATCATCATCATCATCATCATCATCATCATCATCATCATCATCATCATCATCATCATCAGCTTCATCGTCTACTATTACAACTTCTTCATCATCGTCATCGTCGACATCATCACTGTCATCGTTGTCGTCATCATCTATATCTTCATTATTATGGCTACCACCGCCATCAGCATCATCATCTACTACAACCACCTCATTATAATCATCATTGTCGTCGTTGTCAATGCCATAGTCACCGTTATCATCATCATCATCATCATCATCATCATCATCATCATCATCATCATCATCATCATCATCGCGTTCCGTTACGCACAGGTAGCTACTATCAGTGCAGTTAATTTAAATCTGCAAACAACGGCAGTTAGCATACATTCAAACCCAGGTTCATTCTTTTAGGCCAAACGTATTTCCACTGGCTCTGTGGTTACAAAGTGTTCACAGGTAATACCAAATTCGTCATCATCATCATCATCATCATATTACTTCTCTTTTTTTATTCGATCACTTAGAACATGGCCAAGAAGTACTTGGCTTTAGAGATCGATCACTCTCGATCGGTAAAACATAAAGGCTGTTATGATTTCCAGCCAGTAGATCAACGAATAGGACTGCAGATGGAATTCTAACCCAGGTATTGATCCAAACACCAAACGTATACTGAGAAATTCTGTGCTAACAAGTAGGCCTACGTTCCTGCGGAATAAATCTTCACTGCAGCAAATCAGCTTGAAAGCCATTTCTTTATGCATCTTTATTATTCTTTATGTATCTAAACTGCGAAAGCTAATTCTACAAACTAACAGACATAGTAAAGCTTAATAAAGTAAGGACGGATTGTCTGGCGCATCCATCATCTGGATCCAGTCTTGAAGTTTTTCTGCGAGGAATCATTTATTATTTTCATCTTCTATGGCCACGCCTTTTGGCTGCAGATTTCAACCTTGCTTGTACTTAGTCCTTCCCATTCTGGACTGCTTCTGCACTTGTCTCTGTCCATCGATAATCCTCCGCCCTCGTCCTACGACATCTCCAAGCACCTCAAGTCGTCTCTCTCAATTTTTCCATGTCTTCTCTTTTTTCTTTGCTCATTAGGATTCCAGCTTATCATTTGGTTGGCTTTTCTGTGTCCATATATACGCACCACATGTCTCATCCACTTTAACATCCTCTTTCTGATAGTGTTCTCCATATCCTCTTCTCCCCTCAGCTCACTCACTTATAGATTTCAACATGGACCTCACTAGATTTTTAACACCTACATTGCGTATCACAGTATGTCATTCATACAAAGACCAGTACGTATTCAGGCATACCACCGACTCGGCGACCTTATAGATACATTTCTGCTAGTATGAAGTCGCATGAAGCCTTCCGTCAGTAACAATGCAATGTAAGTTAAAGCCAGGTAAAGCTGACATAGCCCTCAGCTGTTACAGTAGAGAAAGGATAATTAATGACAATGTTACTTAATGTCAACTCTTCATTGAAATACGCTGCAGACTGGTCGGCATTAACCAACACATTTAAACTTAGTGACCTTTCTTGGCGTACACTTTGTTCAATGAGGAACATAGGAGACTACACGACACAGCTGTTAACTGTTCACTGCATAAGAAAGCGGCGTCTGTGCTAAAGCCTTGGATGGTCAAAACCGTGCACAAACTGCGAAACAAGAAATCTCTATTCTAGGCTACTTAAAATACATTAAAAAAGCCAACAGCATAATATTGAAGAAATTCATGCAGGAAAAGTATAGACTGCAGAAAGAAGATCCGATACCGGTACTGAAGAAAAATGAATTGTTATTAAAAGATCCTGAAATGCAAATAAGAATCTGTGGGATGTTGATAGATGACCGTGAAACTGGACAGCTTTTGAATGCAATTTAACGGCAACTGGTCTATTAGGTCTATAGCACAAAATTAATTATGTAAACGTCGACAAATATGCTCCAATAGGCCTACATTCGAACTTCGTTGCTGCGATAGTAAGGTTTGAAAGTATTGGCGATTCTATGAGATCCTTTGTGATATCAACTCAGCAAAATAAGATGCGATCATCATCATTATAATCAAAGTAAGCTTAGGTTATAATCTTCCATTAGATTAGACTAGGCTATATTAGACTAACCAAAGCCAGGACAACGTAGATGATGACGCAAACGCGGCCGAGGACTGTTTTAGGTGAGATGTCTCCATAGCCAATGGTTGTCAGCGTAATAAGAACGAAGTAGAAGCTCTCTCCGAACAACATCCCTTGATTGTTTTTGTAATCGTGGAAAGGGTCGCCGTTGTTTTCCAGCTGGAAACAATTAACACAAACTTAAACATAATGTATTCGAATAGAAATCTCTTATTAAATACAAGGTAATACAGGATTCAAGGCCTCATTTTAGTGAAAAGGAATGGAATATAGACAAGACTGAACTTCAATAGACTAGATGATTTAGGACATGACAATAATAAGCTACACAATCCTATGCAAGACTACATTGCCGAAACACGATTGTTCTAGACTGGACTAGATTCGTCTCTCCTAGAATGACTCCAATTGAATCGAATCGATAGAATGGAATAAAATATATCACATTTTAATTCGCTGACAATAAAAAACATCATTAAACTACTCCACCAGAATAGACCCGAAATGGAAAGTTTAGGGTGGAATAGAATATGACAGACCGCATTTGATTTCACTTACAAGAAAAAACATCCCAGTCCCAAGTAACCAGACGGTTAGAACAGCTGCTATTGCTTTCACGATACGGATCCGATTGCTATCCTTAATGACGTGGATCATCTGCAGAATTTCCGGGATTCGAAGGATATGAACGACGACAAGGAAACGAAGAGCTAAGAAAAACAGACAGCAATTTACGTATACGGCTTACAGCAAATCAAACCTATGCTGACGCACTGGTAATTAAATATTATTATTATTATTATTATTATTATAAATAAATGTGCGCGGATAGTCAGGAGCCAGATGAAGATGCACTTAGATTTCTAAATCCTTAAAAGCCAAGGAGAAATAGTGAGTTTTTAGCAGCAGTTTGAAGGAAGGAAGTGAATTTTGAGCTACGAAGAGAGTGGCAGTCGATTTCATTCCTTTGGAGCAGAGGTATAGGATGCATGCGCGCAAATAACTGACAGTTCTGCATCGAGGCTCGGCTAAAAGACTGGTACTTGACGAACGCAGGCAACGAGGAGGGATGTAAGGAGCCAGTAGTGAATGAAGGTAGGGAGGTGTGCTTATACAATATACACTGTAGATGCTTATAGGCTTATAGATGCTCAGTCAATGGGTAAAACGTAATTTACTGCTAGGACAAAGCACCTAATACGACCATCACACAAGCGTAGAACATAGGTAGTAAGAGCATATTAATTGTCAATGTATAGTTTAACCTAATAAAAATGAACGTCAATTTAATAGATAGCTGGTGAGTAGCATATGTCTAGCGTGAAGATTTTTCCGAGTTTTATTTTTCTACAAAACAACACTGAATTACGTTCAGCAACAGAAGCTAACAAAGTCCACTATTTACATTATAAACACATACTTTTTTAATCCTAGTCTGTCGAGAAGTAGCCTACATGTATGTAACATATATACTCTTTTCTCTGTCTGCTGAGCCTGAAACCTTCTCACTCCGACAAGAGCTAAACATTCACTATTCGCGTGTCCCACAGCAGTACACTTCAGGTGGACCACTAGCCCCGATCAGTAATTGGTTACAATAATTATGCATACATATTTCACAACTAGACGCGCACTCATAAGCGCCTATTCGCAGGTGCAAGGACTTGATGTACACATATGCTTACATGAAGAAGATTGCATGATATAGTAGTAACAGATGATAACAAGTTTAACAAGAGTCGAATGGCAGCCTGCAAGGCACCCATCTGTCCTACTGCTCATTTTACAGTCGTCCTTTAGGGAGTGGAAGGCTGAGTCAACCTTATGGGGCTAGCGGACATTGAACCCGCGTTCTTCCGATCTTTGCACCAGCGTGCTACCATTCAACCATCTCCCCTCTCATCATAATCATCATCATTATCAGAAAGCAGGTGTCAGTCCTCTCCCTCCCTGGTCTTTCCATCTACAGTGGACTACATTTTTGCCCAGGCTGTGACTTGAAGGTACGACATTTGCGTTGAGTTTAGCACTTATAGCTAATAGTGCACGCTATATAGTTCAGCGCACTGATAAGCTTTTCACATAGCACTGGATGAGGCTTAGAACTAAGAGAGTGAGATGCAAGGCTAGCGATGCGATATGTGACTAATATAATTATTTTGAAACTGCCAACCAACCGATCCAGTTGCGATCAAAGTAGACTCCGATGAAAGTTGGAACGATCGTCAGATGATCAACGATCGAATACATATCGACCCACATCTGAATCTTGTCATGGGACGCAATAAACTACAGCAAACAAAGACACTAATTGTCAAATGCTTCAAACAATACTGTACACATTTGGACTGCATACATTTCGGAGAGCATACAAATACGCGCGCGTAGTCTACAATTATGACACGTACATTCGTACATTTATGTAGAAACCCATGCATTCTGCATTAGACACATTGACACACATAGGTCCACAACATGTGTGTATCTGAGTGAGTGTGTCTGTGTCTTGGTATACTGAGAATGAACATCAATAGGGGAGAATGTCCTGCATTAATTGGGTCAATTTTTACATTTTAATGCCTACAATTGGTATTAGTTGTAGTACATGAATTTTGTTGTCATTATCAGAAAGAGCAACGTTTAGTCAATCGAATGTGATATATACTGCTACATTATTGGAAGAATAAGCCATAAAAATTTAGTATTTTCCTCACTGGAAAAAATCGTCCCAATGCAGGCCACTATGGCCTGCATTGGGACACTGCTTGGAGAGTGTTGGGTCAAGCAAATGATCTTGTTCTAATCATGTTCAATAGAGTGTAACAGATCATATTGCAGTTGAAGATCATATTCTGTTTCACAAATTATACAGTAAATTATTATTATTTGTCCCTAGGTACCTCAGATCCACCAGGAATTAAAATCTTATTATTAGTAGGTAAGCGTGTCCTGCATTGGGTCAATTTTTTCATTTTAATGCATAAAATTGGTATTAGTTGTAGTATATATATTTTGTTGTCACAAAATATTATTTAATATACGTGTACTGAAGTCACAAAATATACAGCAAAATTATTTAAGTTTAATTTTCTATGAATGGCCTATATTGGGTCTGTCCCAATGCAGGCCATTAGTGCATGTCCCAATGCAGACCATCAATAGCCAATTACCTATTTTTCAGATAATACAAAAGGTAACATGAATATGACCTCCAAACTTCACCATATGCTTCGCAATATACTGTCCTAAATAGTTCACAGAAATTTTTGGCTAAATTAGCGCCAGATATTTAATGCATGCACTGAGACTGTAAGAGTAAAAAATTTACTTTTTTAGCCTGTAAATGGAGATTTGCAGTATCTTTGTCAAAAGCTTTTTAATTCGCAGCATAAGACGCCTGATCATTCTCTACATCAAAAATACGTCGCTGGGCGACGTCACACGCGATAATATATAACCACGGCTTAGATACCACCACTGTCCCAATGCAGGACATGTCCCAATGCAGGACATTCTCCTATGCATGTGCTGATTATTATTACTACGATAAAAGAACAATATCATACATAAATAATATTTCACATAAGTCTTATATATATATATACATAGCCTATAGATTTATATAGTTAATAGCAAGACAGCGCGAGCGGCAATAAAACTGCCAATAAATAATTACATGTAGCTTCTATGCATTGCTGCTCGCACTCTGTACTACGAAATCTGATACAGATGCCAGACTTCGGGTCATTGGCGTGACGCAGTTCAAGTAGAATGCGATTAATATCATTAAAAAATACGCTGCAGACTCGATAACATCTACTCAAGCTCAGACCAGCTGAGAACGCATGTCGCGAACTTACAAATTGTTTCATATTTTTTCTTTTTCATTGGAAAAATATACGAAATGTATTGCTGAGTAAACCAAATAAACAGACACGAGTTTACATCAAGTTGAATTCTGTAACAATGAAGGACAATACAGGCATTTTTGAAAGATATTATTAATAATAATAATAATAATAATAATAATAATAATAATAATAATAATAATAATAATAATAATAATAATAATAATAATAATAATAATAATATCTTTTCTTTAATAAGCGCCTGACAAACGCACTGCGCTGTACATTTACATGTTATGAGATTTAAATCTTAACTATACGAACAGAACAGACAGCCTGCAATACATTACATTCAGCAGATAGAAAGTTGAAGGAAGTAGTCCGACTTAAATTCTTGAAAAACACGCTGTAGTAAATAGTGATCTCGCTCTTTCTATACACAGCACCCAATTAAAGTTTAGTAGTAGTAGTTTCAGTTTAACGACACTGTGTGATAACAAAGATCATTAGCGTCGCCCTCCTCCTTCTTCCAGGCTTGGGACTGGCACTGACAGAGTGCAATCCGTGGCGGAGTTCTATACATAGCACCCAATTAATGCTCAGTAGTTGAAACCGGCTTATTCGCAGGAGCTCAATTGAACAAAACGATGGCCAGATAGGTGAAATTTGGTACTAGGTCACGACCCAGGGCTCATGCAAATAAACGGTCCGGTCAATATTTGTGTAGCACTAGTCAAGACCGCTCAAAGGTAATGGATCGAGATGTCCTAAGATTGTTAACACCTCCTGGTACAGCGAGTTTTCCAGTTCTCAGTGACAGTTCGGATTTTCAGCGAAAGGTTTGAGTGATCGAGAAACGCGTGGAACTCGGGCAGCCGTGCGGGAGCGTGATTGCGAAAACGGTGCACAATGTATTAGGCCCATTCTCAAACCTTTCGACTACCGCGGCTCGTCAATGAGATAATAATAATAATAATAATAATAATAATAATTATTATTATTATTATTATTATTATTATTATTATAATCGTTTATTAATTCAAACTGACAAGTACGCAGTAAGATTAGCCTACATTATATAGTAGTAGCAGATGATAGCCAGTTTAACAGGAGTCGAATTTCACTGTATGGCAGCCTGCAAGGCGCCCATTCGTCCTACTGTTCATTTGTAGTCGCCTCCTATGGAGTTGAAGGCTGAGCCAACCTTATGGGGTTATCGGATATCGAACCCGCGTCCTTATGATTTTCGTGCCAGCGTGTAACCATTCAGCCATCTCCTCGCCCCAATGAAAAGTAGAATGCCGAATGTAATTGTTGTCATGGTCATTGTTGTTGCTGATGATGACGACGATGACGGTTATCGATTTTATTATTATTATTTTTTACCCGCGATAGAAATTATCCCTATAAGGAACAAACAATTATATTAGGAGCAAAAATTATCTATGAGAAATCAGGCCTTCTCTCAGGTCGCACATCCATGATCCATCCGCAAATCATCGTCGTCGTCGTTGTCCTTATAATCATCATCATTGTTGTTGTTGTTATTGTTGTAGCTGATGTTGTTGTTGTTGAAATGAATGGAGCAGTCACTGTCTGAAGAAATTGATTAAATGCTGTCGCACTGTCGCATTCGTATGTTGATGCAAGTGAATAAGACCAAGATGACATAATCGGTCATGCACTAAAATTTTACAGACGCTATTGTCTAATCGGATGTGCGAGTGAAATTACTTCTGACCCAACCTTGATGACGAATCGAATGCAGTTGACACACATTAGAAGCAGCCAGATTGTTGGTAGCAGTTCATACCGCACCTTGCCACAGGATTCCCGCTCCTCAGGGTCGTACCTGTACATGCAGACAAAGGCGTGTTTTTAACCAGTTGATCAACTAATATTAACTTGATAAATGAAATTCCCTTCGATTCAAAGGAATTCGCTTGGAGGCACAATGTCAACGATTACACTACTGCGTATAATTCCCTCAGATGTTACCTGGCTTAAGAACCAAGTTTACGATTACTGTTAAGTGACACTCCGACACTCCGTAAAAAGAATTTTGATTGCACCCGCGATGGGTTCAAAGTTTAAATCAGAAGTTTTTGAACGGGTGTCAACCAATTTAATATTTTCTGTGTAAGCTACTTTTATCGGTTCCGACTAATTTAATATTTTTTGAATACTTTTTATGTTTTATTGCTTGCGACGATTACAAATTTCTCTCCGGGGATCAACATTCAACAATCATTTGACGGTGGTGGTCTACAACAGGACGACACGCTATGCATGTCAAAACGTGAACCATAATAATTGCAAATTTCTGAAAGCCAGTCTCCCACCAATGAGACCTGTTCTAAATTGATCAGATTTTACTTCGCCACATGATTTGACTAAGTCAACATCAAGGAGACAGATATGCCGGCAGATCGTAAATTGTTAACTAAGCTAGCTTCGGAGTCCATTCAGGTCTGGGATAATTCTTTACGGCATTGAATAATTGATGCTTCTAATTCAATACACCTACTTTTCGACACTGTATGGAAAAGGCCGCATTTACATCTGTGCAACACCTCGCTTTTCAACACCCTGCTATAAAACATTTGAACAGAAGGCAGCCATAGCTAATATGCCATGCACACGATGAGAACTGTTCTTAATTACTTCTGCCCACGTCAACGGCTTTTGTTGCCATAAGATAATAAGTTATTAGGGACATGCACATAGTGGTGGTTCTCACACAGATTTTAGTTTTCTGAAGCACTGTAAACCTTGTTATGCTATGTTAAGATGTCGTTAAACTCTGGATCCATCCAGATCTAGCCATCGGTTTCAGCCTTTGCATAATAGCTAACTGATAAAAAAATTAATAGGCCTACGACAATGTTTCTGCACCTTGAAATCCCGATAATTTTTCTCAGACAACTCATTATTTCTTCAGTCCTTCCTTCCTTAATGTTGTGTATTCTCCTAAACTGCGTATATTCATAAATGCGTTACGCATAATTCTGACATTTCGTTTGAGTTTTATAATTTCGGTAAGGTGTCGTGTAAAATAAAAGCTGATAAAAGCATTTGACGTCTGATATATATTATATTATATTGATGAATGAGTTTCGCTTTTTTTCTGCTTGCAATTATGACTGATGTATAATGTTAGATATCAGCAATCAGCATAAGTCGCCTATCTTCTAGGCCTAAGCTCGAATGTATGGCGCAATCCTTGAATAAACAGGCGTAAACCTTAGAATTTTCTTCCGTGCTGACGTTTTGGCCCTCTACTTAGACACAGATTTTCTGTAGTTTCTTGCTTGAGTTTGACCAGACACTAGTGCATTATTGATTGTCCACACCTGGCGTCATCTGTGCATCTGCCAATTCTCGTTAGGAAACTCTTTAAAGTGATGTCTTTCGACACAGTCCACTTTGCTGACGATATACAACTCATTGCCAATATATCATATCAGCGAAGTGACTTTTAATAATGGTTACCGCTATGCTTTGGCATCAGACAGTAACTTTTACGCGTCTATTAACTCTGTTGATATTCTGTGCCGACTATTTTCAATTAGTGGCTTCACCCTAAAGCTTCAGGTCGACCACGTGCTGTGTTGCAGTTGCATCAAAAATGTTCAGTTAGAAGTAAACAATTTCTAGTTCAACTCACTATACTGTATTAATTTATTATCGGCCGCTTGTGGCATCTGAAAGTTTTCGCCACCCGGACTCTGAGCTTTAGAAGAGGTTTCAGATAATCACAGATAGACGAAGTATATTGCACATGTTTTGGTGTCCTCTGACAAGATGGCGAGTTTCAAGTCGCATTTAATTTCATCCTGAGGGCAAATTTCATTGCTCTAGCAGTCTAGCAGTCTAGCAAGAGCCTTCGTCAGATGTCGTCTGAATAAAATTATCCCGCACGTGGCGCGCCTCAGGGGCGCCAATAAGATAGATGAGTTCAGGCTTTAGGGCCTCGCGTTTACCAGGCTGATTTGAGGGCTTCCACTATACATGAAAACAAAACAATGGCCTACTTTTTTTGAATAGGTCGACAAACTGGTATACAGTCTGGTCTGCTTGTACTTAGATGTAATTTGCGTTTTTTTAAACTTATCAAACGGCCAATGAGACAGGCTCTGCTGTAACGTAAGACCAAAGCCTAGATCAGATGGATCATGTGGTTCAGATGGATGACACGTCGCTGCACAGAAATGAAGGCCATGCTTTTCAATTCCTTTGATAAAAAAATTTAATCAATTTAGTACAGATGATACAGGTTTTTTTACAAAAAATTGCGGCATCGGTTAACCGGTTTTTAGTTTCGGTTAACCGGTTTGTAAATTAACTGAAAAAGAGCAATGCATACTTACTTACCTACAGTGCTCCGTACAGCCAGCGGCCGCCATGTTAGATAAGAATTTACATCTTCCATTCTACTTCCGGCGTCTTCCACTGAGTTTGTTTTGATAAAATTTCTTTTAAATTTGTTAGTTAGTAATAAGTAATATTAATTAAATAAGATATGTTACGGTTATGAGTGATATAAATCCGAAACGTAAATGTAAAGGTGGTGCGGAGAAAGTAAGAGATAAGAAACTAAAGATTCTTGGTAAAGATGGAGCTAAATGCCGAAATCTAGTCGATTTATTTAAAGCCACTCCAATTCAAACTGAAGACACCAGCTCTCAACAAACACCTTCTGCAAGTAAACAACCCGACAAATTTTGCAAAAAATGTCCTGTTTGCTGCTTTTCTGTACTACATAAATACAGTTTCTATGGGCAAGCATACAAGCATCTCTTTAGTGCATATAAACTTTTATTGACTCTGTCGTCTACCCAAGTAGCTTGTGAGAGATCTTTCTCTAAATTGAAATACATTAAGAATCGCTTGCGAAGCTCATTGTCATCTACACACCTTGAAGCTTTTATGCTTATGTCAACAGAAACCGATGTTTTAAGTGAACTGAATAATGACACAATTATAGATCATGTAGCCGAAATGGCACCCGGCTTAAAGAAGTTGCTAATACTATAAACAGCAATAATACCATCACAGTGAGTCCGAATAAATTGATTTATAACTTGAGTTGACGCATTCTTAATATTTTATATATAATTATAAATTATATATGCGATTTATCGTTTTTTTGTTATTGCATAATGTAATTTGTAAAGTGACCCATGACTTTGGAGGTCACTGGCCCTCGGGTATGCATGAAAAAATGCACAAAGAAAATAAAAGTCATGAAGTTAGGGCCGCTTTTTGTTTTTTTCCCGGGCCGCTTGAACTCCCCAGTCCACCCCTGGATGGATGACACGTCGCTGCACAGAAATGAAGGCCATGCTTTTCAATTCCTTTGATAAAAAAATATCTATTCGGAAATCAGAAGAGCATTTAGGCAGTTTTTTTGTCAATTTAGATAATTCCTCTGCCATTTGACATGAACAGTGCTGGCGCCACAGGTACTTCAGAGGCCCAAGACCAACCAGTAGCGGAGCCAAGTTTTGAATTGGCGATTGAAGTTATGCAAACTAGTGTCATTATTGCTGAAGGAAAACGGTGCTAAACAGCCCAAGAAGAGCCGCAGATAACCATCGGCCACCATGGACACCATGCAGTCAGAAAGGACACCATTCAAGGGGGCCTATACTGTGGTATATGGGAGGTTGAGGGTTTCCTGTAGTATTCCCAGCAGGGTGGGAGCAAATCCCCGGCACTTAGTGATTCTGATGCATTTAAGGAGAAAACGTGTAAACTATAGGTTAGGGCAGAGGCTAAAATCTGTACATAATTTTTGGGGGACAGAATTTTCTCATGGGCCAGATTTTTGCATTTTTGGGGACAGAAGGGCCCCAGTCAAAACTTTGGGGGCCAGCCCCTTTGTCCCCATGATTTACGCCACTGTGTAAGGGTTTTCATTGCTTTTACAAGAAAAGCGAAAAGTTTACAGAAACAATTTTGATGGAGTTACAAGAAAACATTGCGGGAGAGATATTTCATCATTAGAGGAAATCTGATAAAGTTAAAGAAACACACTAAACTTTCTTTAAAATGCGAGGACCCTAAATATTTTTATAGCAGTTAATTTCTAACCAGTTTGGCATAATTTTGAGCAATTTAGAGTAAATTATCTTGGTGCACCTTCAGAACTGATTCAAACAGATTATAGCAAATGATAATTAATGTTACAGCACAAAACCGAGAAATTTAGATTTCAAGTTTAGGAACAAACGTAAGCACTCTACGACCAGTGGCAGTAGGCCAAGGTTTTACAAATCTCAGTGGCAAGTATTGCACAAACATTACATGTACTTTGAAACATTTTCTGACAAAACCTGAACAATTTATGCACATTAAGGTGGTTACAATTTTACTTGCTATTTGCCGTACAACTATGGATTTTAGCTGTCAAATAGGTCAATCGATCATCGATGTATTGTAGGGGTGCTCGAGAGTGTCGTGGTTAGTGTGCTGGACTTTCGAACGAGAGGTCGAGGTTCAAACCCCCCGCCACAGAAAACATTTGATTCGAGATCTCTGCTCCACCTGCGTCCCTAGCCAACTCAGGTATAATGAGTGCACTGACCGTACACTGTCGGTGGCAAGATGAGACGGCGAGGTAGAGGACTGGACACCAACCCTCATATGCCGAGGCTGAAAACACGAAGTCGTTAACACTTCATACCCATGGCTGCCTCAGGGCTAGCTTAAGGGACTACTCATCATCTTCCTCTTCTAAGTAGGTCTCAATTACACATTTTACTTCGAAGTTAAGGTGAATGCAAAAGCAATGCACGTCTTTAGCCTCAAGCGCGTGGTCCGGTATCGCTTGGCTTTGGCGCAAATTACACATTTTAAATCAAAGTTTAATGTGAATGCAAAGGCAACACACATCTTTAGAAAAGCCTCGAGAGCATGGTCCCGATATCGCTTGGCTTTGGCACAAACACAACCTGCCTTTGCTAATGCCATAGTTCATCTACTTTGGAAACCTCCTATCGACCCTGGTGACCTCTTTAACTACAGGCCCATCTCAACTTTGAAATTACATCTAAAATTTCTGAACAATGGCTTTGATTCGTTTGCAAACTCGCTTTCTGCCAACTCGCTGATATCTCCATTCAACCTGCATATAAATATTTTCACCCATCGGAAATCCGCATGTCTGGATGTTTTGCCCATTAGACACCGGCGGCGCGATAGGATTTAATAATGGCAAACTTATAGTATCGTGGGCTGAAGGATTATACAGTATCTTTGGGCATGCTGCGCGGACGCCGGACGGTACCACGCTTTCTAATGACGACACTAACCCTAACCCTGATCCTAACCGACCCTCACGACGCCTATCCTGACCCTAACCGACACTCACGACGCCAGTAAACTTACACACTATATCCTTCAGCCCCCGATTCTATAAGCTTGCCTTAATAATTACGATTACAATCACTTGTCTGCTGCTTTTGATACTGTTGACCATTCACTTCTTTTACATCGCCTTCAGCTGCTTTGGTTTGGGATTTCGACTCATGCATTATGACAATTATTCGTCCAACGCTTTGCTGACATCATGTGGCGTCCGTCATGCTTCAGTGCGTAACTGTCTTTGCAAAGAATGTACACAGCACCACTGGGTAGACCCTACACTAATTGGCAATCATTCAGTGGGACATAATTTCTACGCGGGTGATGCTTA
Source organism: Aporrectodea caliginosa (assembly GCA_020284085.1). Lineage (NCBI taxonomy): Eukaryota > Metazoa > Annelida > Clitellata > Crassiclitellata > Lumbricidae > Aporrectodea > Aporrectodea caliginosa. The sequence goes on along the minus strand of JACEVL010000006.1, from coordinate 1,007,237 downwards.
GAATTTACATTTCATTTGACATTTGACATTTCATTTTTGTCATTTATTTGTACAGCTGTTGTACACGGTCTGTCTTAAAGTGTGCTGGAGAAAATAAAAATCAATAAAATCACACTAATGAACTGTTTTAGGACAAATAAGCAACTGTGGCGTGTTACTAGTGTCAGCTGTTCAAAGTTAATAGCTTTCGGGCTGCAATTCCTTTCCTTGTAGAAATTTGCTTTGTTATAGTAATCGTAAACTTCAAATTTCTAAAACCCTGCTCTATAGAGCCAAGAGCAAAGGACCAGTTTATTCACGAACGATTTGGACGAATTCGTGGACTATAATAGAGATGAAATTTTCCATTACGTCAGAATAATTGTGTGATTCATACGTAGGAAGAACTTGCACTCACATGCTTGCCTCTGCGAGATAGACTGTGATCACTGTCAAGTCTATTATCCAAAAGACGATCACCTAAAACCGTTTATAAAAAAATCAAATCTCATCATGTTGCAGTAGAGCTGTAGTAAGATTTATCAAACACAACTTGAAAATCTCATTTGAATGAGTACCTCTTGTTGATTAGGGCGATTCAGTCTAACTTAAAAGACTTTTGTACCGCCATTATATCACAGTTAATCGCATTTAAATAAAGGCTCTATGTGAATATTCAACCATATTAACGTGGATATCCATCATCCGATGTCGTTTCTGAATAGTCTTAATGCGTTTGAGGAGTCAAGTCCAACATGTTGGAGTAACCCACATGTTAGAGTAACCAACACGTTAAAGAACATTAAGGCAGTGCGCGTATCCTATAATATAATCATAATAATAATAATAATAATAATAATAATAATAATAATAATCATCATAATAATCATCATCTTTATTGATCAGCGCCTGACAAACGCACTGCGCTGTCACATTCTACATGTTATGCAATTTCAAATCTTAACTACATAACAGAATCATCACAGCCTGCATCATCATCGGCGCATAATAGCAGCATCATCAAGCATGTCAACAACAACGGGACTCGTTAGAGAAACCGGAAGACTGGATATGCTGTGAATATGCAAGTGGAAAAATATTGAGTAGACTAGATAAATTAAGTTTTAATTTTAGACATGGAGGACGTAAAAGAGAAATTCCACAGTTGGCACAAAATGACATCAACTCCCAGTACCAGGCCTCATACCAACCAGTGATATCACAGCGCTTTTCCAGTTCTAAGTGCATCAGAGATGAAAGACTGCTACTCTCAGATGATTCCAACGTAATAAATATGGTACGATTGTATCCACGGGGAGACGGATGATGGATGCCACCAATAATTAGCATGTGTTTTGGATATTTTAACTAGTTCAAATAATTTAATGCTTTATGGCATATATCTTGGAAACTGATGCCAGTTCATCTCTAAGCTGAATAAAAAAAACTTAAAGACGCCACAATACGAAAAGCCACATGAATGTTAATTCGCTGCGCCTTGGAATTCGAACCCAAGTGATTTATAGTCCTAATTGAAAAGCGAAAATCCCGTCGAGTAGCCAGAAAGTAAAGAGCTTCTAGTCATTGGATCTCTGCTTTTGTTAGTCAGTTAGTCAGTAAGTTAGTAAAACGCCGTTTGGTATCTCACAAGACGCTGTCAGGCTGGGGCAAATGACGTCAACGTCATCAAGAAAAAAGCTTATCAGCAAGTAAACAGTGTTGTGCACAGAGGCGAAAATCTGTGCATAACTTGGGCAAACAGATTTTCCAACCTGGGCCGGATTTTCTTGCATTTGGGGGACATATAGGCCCAATCAAAACTTGGGGACAGTCCCCTTCTGCCCCCCATGATTCGCGTCACTGGTTGTGCATCAACTGTAGTGTAGGATCGTTAAAACCCATTGACCAGCAATCCCAGGGCACTGTAAATAACTTTAGACCACTATGATACAACTGTATTACTCTACAGCAGTGTTTTCCAACCTGGGTGCCGCGGAACCCAAGGGTGCCGTGAACCTGCTCTAGAAGTGCCAAGACTGGATCGCAGAATGAGTCAAAAAATGTGAAAAGCTACTGATTGCCACTACTTGACATAGGGCTATGACTATTTTTTAGTGTACAAATAGTAACACTGCGATTGAATACAAGGAGCAGTGATGATGAGTTCTCTGCCCGAAGGCAGGTCCATTGCCTTTCATGCCACCCGGGGATGAGACGAGTGAAGTGGTTTCCCGTTGCATTCCTCACAGACAAGTGAACAACTTGTCCAGGGTCGCTACGCAGTGGCTTGAGGTAGATTGGGAACCTGCGAACGATCCGGTTATAAGGCACAGAACATACCACTACTGTACTACACCACTGCACTCATAGGGAGCATTGCTAATCATTAAAACAAAGAAGTAACTGGAACCGAAAAATATATTAAGGCCTGCAGGTGCCTTGTACTGAGTGACTTTTAGTAAGAGTGCCTTGCACTGACAAAGGTTGCTCCACAATATATCACCAATGCATAATGATGGATGTTTTGAGCCTTACGACTGCTTTGCTGGCGACGGAGTTTCCCGACAGAATGCTCTCGGCGATGGATCGCAGTGCAGCCACGCGGTTCTGAGTCTTTTGAAAGTGTACGAGCACTGTCTTCCGTCTCTCCTTGCACCCGATCCAGGCCAATCGGAATGGCAGGAGAAGGATAAGACCTCCGAAGAACGTCACAATACAGGCCAGGATGTAGACGAGCCAATCCAGCTCCAACGTACAGATCCCCATCGCGATCGGATTCTATCAAAGTCCTGCGGGTAAATGGACAAACAAAATACAATTCACATTCATTCCTGTATTCAGCATCATCATCATCACCACCACCACCACTATCATCATCACCACCATCATCATCATCATCATCATCATCATCATCATCATCATCATCATCATCATCATCATCACCAACACCACCATCATCATCATCATCATCATCATCATCATCATCATCATCATCATCATCATCATCATCATCATCATCATCATCACCATCATCATCATCATTATCATCATCGTCGTCGTCGTCGTCGTCGATATCGACATCAACAGGCAGCAATAGCATAGTCATAGTTGAAGTCATCATCATCACATTCATCAGCCTCATAATCATCATCATCATTGTTGTCGTCGTCGTCGTTATTATCTGTATCCTGGTCGTATCCTAGTCTCTGTTGTCATCATTGCCATCCTCATTAGCTTTGTCGTTGTCTCGTTTTATCTCATCTCCTCATTCTTCTCTCCTCTCCATTGCCTTCTCTTTCTTTTCCCTCTTCTACTCTCTCATATCCTCTCTTTTGCCTTCTCATCTCTCATCAGTATCGTATTCCGTCACTCTGTTTATTTATAAACACGTGACCAACGAGTACACGAGTTTTGGTAACAGGAGACATTTCATCAGCATAGCTCTGAAGAAACTGAAAAAGCAGATTTGTGGATGAAATTAAAAACGATCCGGAAACCGACAAATCACACCATTTCCGTTAAGATTTATATTTCGTGCAGCGAAAGCGCTAACATTTAACCATTAAGATGCCGTCATACGATTTACGCCGGATACTTTTCTTACTTGCCAGGTATTATGATTGAATCAGTAAAGAATTGTTTCACTTAGATGAAGATTAGACAGTTCTAATGGAAAGTAAAATTTGCATAAATCATGCGTCATGAATTTATCACACTGAAATAGCGTCCACATAGTTTATGCGACCTATTAATTTGTATCCAAAATCACATGTAATGTAATGTAATGTAAATCTTCTAAATTTCTTAGCGCCATATACAAAGCCGCGTTACGGTGACCACTGACCAGCTTATTCACCGGCGCTATATCAAATCAAGTCCGCAAATGAAAGGCTTCTCTGTTTGTTTCGGTGCCAGGTCAGAATCCGGGGAGATCAAGCCGAGGAGACAGCATGCATGGTGCCACTGTGGCAATCGGTGATGGTGGCGCAGGAGTAGAATCAGTATAGGATAGTTTGAAGAGTTCGGTTTTCAGTCGTGAGTGCAAAGTAGTAAAGTAGTGCAAGAGGAGGAGGTTAAATTAGCAGTCGAGATAGGAGGATGAGCAAATTGGCGGAGGTCTTTAGGGAAGTTCATTCCAAAGAGCTGGTACAGCATAGACTAATGAGCTGTTGGCTGCTGCATAATTTCATAGAAGAGTAGACTGGAGGCCGCGTTGTAGAAAGATAATAATGATGATGAGAGAGAAGACCTTGGCGGTTGGATGGTGAGTACATGTGTGATGCATTGACAACTGACAATTGATTTTTATTTCCCAAAAACCCAATGCACATAATAGCTATAATAAGACATAGTACATTTTCAGTTAACTGGCTAGGGAGCTGGGGAGACTCAAAAGGGGCACTTTCCCCGCTTAATTAGGGTCACCCTATTTACAAGATTCATGGGATGATTAGTCAGTTATTAATTAGCTGATAACATCTAGATTTCCAAAAATAAAGATTAATATGTAAGCCTATCAATGAAGCAATATTAGGCCTAAATAAAGTATGGTCAATCTTTCACTCTTGATTTAAACAACTACTCCAGAGCTTCTTAAAGTAGGTATAGGCCTACATAATTATGTGCATTCTGGATACTCTTTGGCAGCGTATTCCAACTTTTTGGACCATTTAAATTTTAAGCAAATAGAAAGTCGACGATAATTAGTTTTGATAGGCACATCTGCTTATAATTGCTACTGCTTGAAGCAGTAAAGGATGAGTGAACTTAATAAACTTTATAAAAAAAATAGAAACAGCGGGATTCAAACTCAGAATGATCAAAGGCAAATGCATTTCAACACACTCTAAACTTAAATGAGATAACGAAAGGGGTAACTTCTCTATTCATATGATGTCAACTCTATTGGGCGAAGATTAGAAATACATGTACTAATCTTAGAGGCTTTTTACTAAGTTTTCAGCGCTTCGTTGCGTACACGATACGGCAATCTATAAACTAGTCAAATTAATTACATTACAATGAATTAGATTACAATGACTCAAACCAGTGCGGTTGTCCAAGAATCAAAAACCGGTTCGTCTTCCCACGGCGGAATCACACAAAATGACGAACTGCAATCAGATTAACATGGGAATATCTGCTCCACTTGAATATCATGCGGGTCTACGTACAGTGTGTGTCATAAAAACGAAAACAGACGCATCAATGTGAAACAGATGCCGTAAGCGCCTCCCCTATCGTACGGCAAGGTTATACGCAGTAGATTTTGGACTTTGAAACTTCCATCAGGGTTGTTGAAAGCCCTATAGAGGAAGACACCCTTATAAGAAAAGCACCCATCGCCGTTTCCATTTAGAATGCAAGCAAAGACCACGCCCTAAAGCATAGACCTATACCCCGGTACCTTCCTCGATAGGTCATTAATTTTATTTAATCGAATGGAGTTTAATCAAAATACAAATCTAGTCTTACTCGACGATATCATTGCAAATCTTATCAGTTGTCTTATAAAAGCCCCAATATCTATCACTCCTCAGATCTGTCAGTCAAAACTAAAGTCGAGTTCCAACCCTGATCCGTCAAAAACTTCACTCAAAACCACCACCATGACCGTAACATCTGCTTTGTCTCCTTCCCTCTCCGGTCTCACTCTCACGGCGACCGGACCTTGCTCTTGATATGGTACTTCTGAACAAGCCATTTGACTTGATCCTGCAACACGTGTTGTAGGAGTATGTTCGGTGCCTTGCAGCCGGAGGGTTGCGGGTTCGAATCCACCTCAAACCGCCGCGTAGGGACCCTGCATGGGCAAGTCCTTCAATCGCTATTGTTCATGCGTTTCGGCGTGAAACTCCGATTCAGTGTCCTCGCTGTAGTCGGGAGCGACTCTGAGTATAAATCTTGAAGGGGCGCTATAACAAGTGCTCATACATACATACATACATACATACATACATACATACATACATACATACATAGCCTACATACATACATACATTAGCGTGGTCCAAAAAATTAAAAGTTGGAAATGCATTGCTCCACAAGGCTGCCCTTGTTACACATGAAAACTTGAGTCTCTATGCAAAATTTTGGAAAGATTGGATTATATTTAGAGGTCGCTATGTTTTTCGACTTTTTGCTATTATAGTATGAACTTGTCAAAAAACATGTATAATTTTGATTTTTTTCAAATCAGTTATGGTTTTATTTTCAAGTCAGTTTTTATTTTTAACAATAAACAGCCCCAATTAGAAATATATACTGCAGTGTTACTCATGGGCGTCCGCAGGGGGGTGCAAGGGGGCGCATATGCGCCCCCCTGGATTTTGCGTGTATTTGCAGAGAAATTTTGATTATTTGGTTATTGTGATTAGGCCTACTACAACACGATTTTCAACGTTATTATCGAAAAAACACTAAATTCCCTAATTAATTATTTAAAATTAACCCAATTTGGACCTAGGCTATATCTTTGCTTAGGCGTATTTTTTAAATTTAACGTATAGAGTTCTCTCTTGGTAATATGGAAATTCATATTGGCAACCTCGAGACGGCGAAATGCTTTTTCAGTCGTATCGGCTAATTGGTATCGTATTCCCTTTACCAGCGTCTCTTTTGTTGTGTTTATCCGATCGGTATGAGATAACAGGTCCAGCCGGTGAACCGCGTAGTCAGGACGTTATATATATATATGTACATATATATATATATATTATATACAAATATATATAAACATATATAATTGACACTGGCTGGTGCCACAGTCTCTGACTAAGTAATCATCTTCTTCCCTTAGAAGTCATAGATGCCAGCTAACACACGATTCTGCCAGACTTTTAAATATAACCCGCTAGCTTCGGAACTAGTCCCAAGCCTGTATGAAGGAGGAATGCGAATCTATTGATCTTTGTTGTCGCACGGGTCGTTAAACCTGGGACAATAATAGGGTTATCCCAGTAGTTTAAATTAGGTTGCTAAATTATTCTAATGTCTTCAATGCCATACTTGATGTTGGTAAGTAAGCACTCTACCTATGTCTATCATAACTATAATCAATCCCGCTTCCATTTCATCGAGAATTTTTTTTAATCAATCCAGCTTCCATTTAATGAAAAAAATTACCCAACTTCTATTTAACCAGAAAAATATTTTTTCATCAATGGAACTTTTATGTAAGCAAAGATCTTTTCCCATGGGTCCAGCTTCGACTTACGGAAACAATTATTTTAATTATTCCAGCTTCTATTGCATCAAAACTAAGTTTCATCAATCCAGCTTCTATTTACGGTAAAAATTATTTCCATCAATCCAACTTATATTTAAAGACAGAAATAGTTTCCTCAATCCCACTTCGAGTTAGTGAAACAATTTTTTCATGAATCCCGCTTCCATTTCAATTTGACGATATAAAATAATTTAGCAACCTAAACTACGGGTTTACCCAATGATAGTGCCATGTTAAACTGAAACTTTTCCTACTACGCTTTGTGAGTCAGTCGGGCAATGTCACAGGAACGGAAAATAGGAACATGTCTGGACAATTTCGTTGGAACTGTGAGGGTCGACTGACAGTGATGACCGTTTATCAGGTCTTACCTGGTCTTTGTTGTCTGAAATTTTTTCGATGTACAGTTGTACACTCATCATACAATACAATACAATACAACTGTAATTTGATATTGCCCTCCTTACAAAGTTCAGAAGTGCACACACGACGAAGTCGCAGATACAAAGACGAATTCATAGATAGAGTGATAAATCAGTTTGGACAAGATCCCAGACGATTGTAATTGCTATTTTAAGAATAAGATCAGGTTTCAGTCATATAAAATTTAATATTATCATAATAGTTTCTGAATGTCTATGAATTGTTTCGCATGGTGGGATCCGCGCCAGAGGATCGAGAGCTGATGGAGCGAGAGTAGCAGGTGGAGTGATAGGCCTAGGTTGCTTTCGACACCCTGTATTTAGTCCCTGTGACAACTACCGAAAAGTTTGCGCCCTCCTGGACAAATTCCTGCGGACGCCGATGGTGTTACTGCTTAGTCAGGCTGTATTAAGTTTGTAATGAAATATAGTTTAGATAATTAAAGAAGTTATCCAGTCTGCATAAATCCAGTCATTGAAGCGTTTGAAAACCCGCAACCCACTATTATTTCAATTTTCCTTCGTTGGAACAGAAATTTTTGTCCGATGACTGGAGACAAGTTGCAGCAAGTATTGTTTCTGTGACTCATCCTTATTACATCATTGTAAGCATGGATCAGAGCCACTCCGTGTTCTGCGCAGTCAATGACGACCATCAACAGTTTGACATTTGCTTTCATCAACTGGAAAGTAGGGTCCAGTGGTCAGGGAATAGAAGCCTTTGATAGGAAGGCTGTGGGTTGTTCTTGATCCTGGATGGTAAGAGGATCAAGCAGTTTTAAAGATCTCCTTGTGACATACACTTCCAGTGAAGTCTGGTGGTCGAAGGATTTCCTGTCCAGACGGTATACACGGATAGCGGATTAGGTAGATGAGTAAGATTGTATTGCCAGAGCAGGCACGATGTCTTCAGTGACACGCTCATCAAAGAAAGCGCGTGGCTATAAGGTGTTCGAAGAAATACAAGAGATGACGACTGAAAGAGTTAATTTAAATCGACCTCAAAATGTAACTCATTGAATCAGCAGAAATCTTGGCTCATACAACTTCCAGTGCTTTCGAACACCCGAATCAACACTCTGTGCGGGGATTCTAGCCTTCTCCCGAATTACCAACGCAGCGACTATTGTTGCTTGGCCTCACCAACTGTTAGTCCATTCTGGTAATGAAACATGAAATTCCTCAGGATTGCCTCATTTTTTGGGAGTCCAGACCCAAGAATGTGTTTGTCAGGCATCCTAACAACCAACATTGTGGGGAACTCCTGGTTGATGCCAGTTCCACCATAGCTGCCGTTTTTGTCACGTATGAGGTTTTATTGCAGAAAGTGAAAAAACATGTGCTGTAATCTTATTTCATATAAAAGGCTGGCTTCGCATATTTAAAAAAATACAGCCCGTAAAAACAAAGTTTTTAACTAATATCCATCTAGTATCCTATAATGCGTCTTACGAAGCAGTTACCTCTACAAATATATAGTACGCGTTCATTTTACGACATAGCGTGCGTTTAATCAGGCAGCGCGCCCGTTTTTGTTGCGGCCAATGACAACGCTGCGTATCGGAAAAGGGATTCCCCGATTCGAAAATTTGAGTCTCCGATTCTATAAGCTTGCCTTTTTGGGGAGCTGAAATTTTATAGAATGAAGTGTCTGCGAGGGCTAGTCTATCTGCCAAGTTTCAGGACGATTGAATGATTGTAAGTGATCGAATTAGTCGTCGCAAGATTTGACTTTTTAGCCTGTGGCTCAAGCAAGCAAGCACAAGCAAGATTTCCGTAAGTTAAACTAGATGGATAAAAAAATGAACCAATAGTAAAAACAAAGTTTTTTTACTATATCCATCTAGTATCCTATAATCCGTCATATTAAGCAGTTACCTCTACAAATATATAGTCCGCGTTCATTTTACAACATAGCGTCCGTTTAATCAAGCACCGCACCCGTTTCTGTTGCAGCCAATGGCAACGCTGGCCAATCACAACGCTGCGTGTCGGAAAAGGGGATTCCCCGATTCGAAAAGTTGAGTCCCCGATTCTATAAGCTAGCCTTTTTGGGGAGCTGAAATTTTGATAGAATGAAGTGTGTGTGAGGGCGAGTCTGTCTGCCAAGTTTCACGACGATTGAATGATTGTAAGTGATCGAACTAGTCGTCGCAAGATTTGACTTTTTAGCCTGTGGCTCAAGCAAGCAATCAAGCAAGATTGCAAGATTGCAAAGCAAGCAAGATTCCCGCAAGTTAAACTAGATGGATAAAAATACTCTATTCATGTTAAATGAGCAGCATATAGAGCAGCATATAGAGCCATATTGAATTGTATATGAAACGAATTGTAATGAAAAGTTGGCATGCAAAATTAAAAATTACCTCTAAGCCAACAACCGTTTATCTATCAGAAAGAACTTGAAACAAGTGTTTATTTGAAAATAAGCTTATTATTCTTTGATTTACTTAAATACAGTTGACATATTGATCATGATTTAGAAAGATGGTGCTTGATGTTCATGGGTGCTAATTTTAATTCACAATGAAGCGATTAACGCGTCAGATGCACAATTTTTGCAATGTCTACAAAAAGTGTCAAAACCTAGCGACCTCTAAACATGCTCAGACCTCTTCAATTTTTTCAAAACAGAGTCTTCTAGTCAAATGTAACAGGGGCAGCCTTGTGGAGCTGCATATTTTGAAAAAATATATTTCCCCATGTAAGTTTGGACCAGTCTAACATACATACATACATACATACATACATACATACATACATACATACATACATACATACATACATACATACATACATACATACACTCTGGATAAGCAATGCCTTGCGATTACATGTATAGGTGATTTGCATAGCCTGCTTGACTCTCCGGATCTTGACCCCTGCCTATCGATTTTGTTTTGATAAAGCGCCTGTGAATAAGCTGGTTCCCGCGACTTCGCTTTAGTGGGCGCTCTAGAAATCACGAGTTTACGATTACGATTATAGCTTGTAAATCTACGATTACGATTATATCGTAATCTTGTGTACTGCCTTGTCGCTGGTACCTGGAAGTCAAGCGGTGTAACTTTTGCCCACATGTCGAAACCATCAGAGGCTTTTTTGTTTGACTGAATTCAAAGGGCACACCTGGAGTTTTCTCCATAACTATTGTTTTAGTTGTTAATCGTTGATTATCTAATCTAATCCAAGCCCATAGGCCTACACGTCATGTTCACCTTCAGACCTACATGTAGGGTTTGTAGGGCCCTTATATATACATATATACTATATATATATATATGTGTGTGTGTGTATATATAAAGGGCCATACAAACCCTACATGTATGTCATATAATATTATAGGCCTGCATAAAAATTACGAATTCAAGCACAGCTTGCGGATATGTTCAGTTCCATGTCTTCCGTTGTCAGTTAAGTGAGAAGAGCACACTTAAAGCATGAGATATCCGATGACGATCTGATTTTATGGTTCACAATTTCAAGTTAAACGGGTAGGGTAATATGATGCACCGGCTTCTCTTCGTGTTACTTCTGTCGTCTTCAGATAGGCTATTAAGCGATCTGTCAAACTAACTTTCCTTCGCTCAACTACTTTCGGCAAGGGTTTTTATTTCTATCCATCGGTTTCACAGAGTGTAGAACTTTAACAGGGTTTAAGGATAACTTTTAACCCCTGTCTAAATTGAGCTCATCCACCTGTTATCGCTGACAATTTGTGTAGGCTCTGCCTAAGTTTAACGATGTTTATCAGCATAGTATAAAATGTTGTCCAGGATATCATATAGCCTACATAGAAACCTGCACAAACTGTGTCTTCAAAGGCATTTTGAAGACACCGTTTACAGACGTGCATGTATATAATATCCGGAAGAAATGGCCTCTTCAAGTTTAAAGCGCTATCAAGTTTTAATTTTCATCAAAAGCTATAGTCTGACATTATTATTTTATTAATAATTCAAGGTAAAGTAGTTAATTACGATATTCAGTTCCACCTCTTTCGTAACGTTTCGTTATCAGTTATGTTTTATTACACCATCTAGGCCTACACCTGTTAGTTTTAAATTTTCACCAACGAGCCGACATGACTGTGCGCTAGAGCATTAACTCCAATAATATTATACAAGTAGGCTATACAGGAGCTGAGGAGCTAGTCTGACATTATTATTGTATTATCTCATGGATAAAGTAGTTTATTACGCCACCTGTGCTTGTAACGACTATCAATGAATAGCGCCAATCTTATTAGCAAAGTTTAATGATGTCACTAGTGCATTAAGAGTCTTAAATCGTCGCATGAAGGGTCACTGACAGCGTATACAATAAAAAGAGCTTTTACTTCGTCGCAGATTGACAAGGTAGTAAGTAGCTTGGAGAAGGAGTAGGGAGACGCTAATAATCCTTGTTATGACACAGTTTCGTTAAACAGCAAATATATGGGGGGGCCCGATAGCGCATTGGATAAGACGCTGGCATGGAGAGCGAGAGGTACCGAGTTCGAGCTCCGTAGGGCGGATATGCTTTGTAGGTTGCAATTAGCGCCGTTGTATTGCAGGCTGTCTGTTCTGTTAGTAGTTACGATTTAAATTGCATAACATGTAAATGTACAGCGCAGTGCGTTTGTCAGGCGCCTCAATAAAGAAAAATATTATTATTATTATTATTATTATTATTATTATTATTATTATTATTATTATTATTATTATTGTTATTGTTATTGTTATTGTTATTGTTATTGTTATTGTTATTATTATTATTATTATTATTATTATTATTATTATTATTATTATTATTATTATTATTATTATTATTATTATTATTATTATTATTATTATTATTATTATTATTATTATTATTATTATTATTATTATTATTATTATTATTATTATTATTATTATTATTATTATTATTATTATTATTATTATTATTATTATTATTATTATTATTATTATTATTATTATTATTATTATTATTATTATTATTATTATATCCAAACTTCACAGATTGCTTATGATCTCTGGTCCCTCTGGCAACCGGAATCCAACCTACCCTTTGATAACTCTATGGACAACCCCTCTGACTCGACGCAGCGCTCGTGAATAAGTTCGTGTCCTGCGCTTAGCTTTCAAGTGGCACTTTAAAAGTTTCAGTTTACGACTTCGTTTACGATTATGATACTCATGAAAAGATATATCGTACATAAGAGTTTTAACCACAGGTGAGGTATACGTATACTCAATGTACTTGTATACGGTGTACTTGTCAATTAGCAAGCAACAGTCATTGAGTATTCGACTGCTGAATACACTGTATGAGCTATTGCAACACAAAACCTTTACTCCTCGTTGCCTACACTAAAATAATCACTTAAAAAATGACCTATGTGTGCAAATCCGATTGAAGTATTAGGCTACTTACTGTAGGCGACGACGATAATTATATATATATAATTATTACGATATTTAACTGTGTATTTACTTATTCATGCATTCATTACGAAGATTTGTATATTATAGAGCCCCTTTAAGGCTGTTACTCAGTAGCGCTCCCGACCCCAGCACGGCTGAAAACGACAGTTTTGAGGTGATCATGAAAAGAGTCAGAGTGGACCCTGGGGAACAAGCGCAGAGCCAAAGGGAGCCTGTTCCAGAGTGAGAGGCCAACCACTGAGAAGGGCTTAGTAGCTGTGCGGACAACAGGGATGATGAGTACGCCCCGCTCAGTAGAGCGGAGAGAGCGGCGACCTGGTGAACTCAAGGTAAGGACTAAGGACGGGGCGAGGCCCAGCAAGGACCGCCAGACAAAGGCGATGATCCGGTTAACTGTTAACTTTTGTTAAGCCTACCTGTAAATTAGTGTTTCCAAATGTACAAACACCAATAAAAAGAGACGTCTGCTTTGTAACGATCCGCGTAGCCTGTACTTATAAATCCTGTTAAGTGCCGTCCGTTGAAAGTCCTTGCGCAAACTAGATCGAACTAGAGTAGATCAAGATCTTCGACTGAACTCTAACGAAAAAGACGTTTCATTGAACGACTGTTTTCAGTGGCTGACAGATTCAAAGATAGTCAAAAGTGCGCAGCGAACAGTGACAGTTTCACATTTGTTTCACGAGACATTTGGTTTCCCTCCGTCTCTCGCTGTCTGTCTCTCTGTCTGTCTCTCTGTCTCTCTATCTGTCTGTATATCTGTTTGCCTGTCTCACTTCGATATCTCCGTCTATAGGCCTATATAAACCGTCTGCTTAGCCGCCTATCTCACCGGGTCCTAGGCCTACTCTGTTTCCGTATGTGATTTTAATATTGCGCAGTGTTCTGTTTTGCAGATACCGCTTGTATAAATGCGCAATCGCATGGCCTGGCGAGGCAGATCATAATTACCTTAGCAGTCTGCTCGGTCTATGTCGGTGGTGGCGTGTATTAAATCGTGTGTAGCCTATCCATCATCCAAACTGATCGACGCAGTCCGGCTTTGGAACGCGTGAGAGACTGTCACCCAGATCCTTAAACGAAAACTAAGGCGACAAAGTTGTGAAATAGTTCAACAGCTGTCGTAATTCTTTATGTATACAAAGGGTCATGTGTGTGGAGCCTTACCCGAATATGCATTATGCATGTATGTATAGGTGTGTGTGTGTGTGTGTGTGTGTGTGTGTGTGCATGTGTGTGCGTATGTGTGTGTGTGTGTGTGTGTGTGTGTCTGTGCGTGCATGTGTGAGGACATACAATCAATTGGACTAACAGTAAGCGGAGCAAAGGACTTGACAAATGACCAAGGACAATGGAGATCATTTATTCATACCCATCGCCCCAAATGGCTGGCATCAGGAGCTGATGATAATGATGATGATGAATTGATGATTATGATTATGATTATGATTATGATTATGATGATTATGATCATGATGATGATGATGATGTAAAGTAAATGAACATTTATATAGATCATGTATTCATACCCATCGCACCAAATGGCTGGCATCAGATGAACTGTTGCTGATGCTGATGATGATGATGATGATGATGATGATGATGATGATGATGATGATGATGATGATGATGATGATGATGATTATGATGATTATGATGATTATGATTATGATGAAAACGATGATGTAATGTAATTGAACATTTATATAGCGCCCCTTCAAGACATCTCAAAGGCATAGAAGCCTATTTACTATTTAGATGCATTTGAGGGCATCATCCTCTCCACCACATGGTTCAATGTCCTCACATGTATTAACTGCAGAAACACAGTTCTGCAAGCCAGAGCTGCGACTTTAGATGTCGAGGTCGAAAATCTGAAGTGCCTAATCAATTATCTCAGACAATTGAGAGACAGCTGGAATGCGATTTTGACCGAGAGTAAATTGTTGGTGAAGACCTTGGTATGGTTTCGAATGGCCTTAGCATGTTCCCAGAGAAAAGACTGAGAATGCGGTCGAGATTTGTATACGAGATGTATCGTCGTATCGGGTGGCGAAGTAAGCGATTCCAGTCCAGAAGACTGCTTTAAGCGTTATTTTTTATGCTCTTTTAGACTGTGTCCTAGGAAATGTAGCTCAGCGCCTATGACCTCCATTCCTCCACCACGAACCAGCCCATCGACACCATGCAATGCAGCCTTTGCTACCGCTTCGGGGAGTGAGGACTCGCTGCCGACCTCAAGCCATCTGTTTCGATCGGGACTCACATCAAACACGTTGCGCTCTCGCTGCTTCGAAAGACGCGTCCGTTGGATTATGGTTCCTGCTGATCGACTGGCTAAGATCACTCAACTTCGTGCTCTCCACCAGCTCTACCGTCGGAAGGAGGCTGCCTACTAGTAAAACTTGGTCCTACGAATTGAGGAAAACCGAAACGACTGTCGTCGTCCATCTCCGGTCTTATGGGACGCTCTTCTCGACCGCCAGAGGCCAACTCCTCCTCAGCCAGTGACTTCCTTGAGATGAACTCTGCCAAGGTGGATGACCTTCGTGCTTCTACCACTGATTCACCTCCGCCTTTCGTCGCATCGATTGATTCCTTCCTTGATGGATTTCTACCGATCCTGGAAACTGACCACGTGATCTGCTCGTGTCTTCGAACTTAATGTCTTGTGAACTGGAGTCATGGTCAAATTTGATGTCAACAAGGTTTCAGGGCTCATCACTGCCTACTTTCGTAGTCTTAAGACCACTTTCCTTTGTCTGGGTCTTTCAGACTGGGAGCGCCTCTGATTGGTGAGCACTGCGAGAAGCGCTTTACAAATATACAGATACAATACAATTCCAAAAGCTATCGACATTCACTAATGTAAAAATCCAGTCTTTTAGAATGATGCATAAACAGAGGTATTTTTGGGTAGAAATCCTTGGACTCTACACTACAGCATAAATTACATTTTACAACCTGTTCTTCGCTGCATCGCGCATAATTGAGCTAAGGTTTCATATAATATATCTATATTACAGAATATTGTATACATAAGAGCAGTACTTTGCTGTGACGAAACATAATGGCCTCTGTGCGACTTTAAAAATAATAAAAATTTGAAATATAGCATAAGTGGTAGAGGGCAGAAGATATCATTTGAAATTTAAGATATTTGGTATGTTCATTCTCTACCCAAGTTGCAACTTTCGCCAACTATTAGAATTCATTTATAAAGACAAGTTTTTCCCTCCACCCTATTGTGCACGTGTCACATATTGCTAGACTGAGGCTATGACTTTTGCAGTGTACATATCTTGCGAGGGAAAAACTCCTTCATTGATGCCTGAACGCTCCTTGCAGGCCTATATGGCCGCTCTTATTAGCAGCCGTATCATATAACCTCCCCCTACCATAACACATGTATCGAGACCGACCTCAGAAAGCTTGACGAGCTTCACAATAGTTTCGCCAGTGGACCAGGTGTCACGCGTTGGGATGACAGTTATAAATTGTTCTTTCGCCACATGCTGAGAACCAGGGTTGTTCCCGCCATCAACATATCGTAAGCAGACCGATATCTGTTCTGTGCTACTTATATCTGCGCTCACATCAAACAATAAAAAGTGTAGAACTTGACCGAACGACATTCTGCGACAATACTGTCTCAAACTTGCTGGCATCACAGGTGGATCAGCTCATTTTAAATCAACGGACTTATGTACTGGGCATCCCGGGATTCCGTGGACAAGATGACATCAGCCTATAATTATACGATGATTCAAAATAGTGTCGGCCTGTGCCTCGTGATCGAAATTTCAGAAGTGCCACGAAATTTCCAGTCATGAGTTAGTATCAACGATGAAAATTGTTTTGCTGACCTCACAATAAATAAGTCTGTACACTAGAAATACAACGAATAATAGTAATCTAGAATGTCAATAAGTAACTCTGAACGGTTTGTATTTTTTAGAGCTGCTAAAATCTTTAAGCAGTGGCGTAATTGCCTAATGTTAGTTAGGCCTACGCGCCTGGTTCTTGAATCTTGACCCTGGATAGTAAGAAGATCAAACAGTTTTAAAAATCTCCTAGTGACATACGCCTCCAGTGGTGGTCGAAGGATTTCGTGTCCAGACGCTACATGGATAGCGGATTATGTGGTTGAATAAGATTGTATTACCAGAGTAGCCTCCTTGTCTTCAATGACACACTCATCAAAGAAAGCGCATGGCATAAGGTGTTCGGAGATATACCAGAGATGACGACTGAACTTCACTGAAGGAGTTAGTTTAAATCGACCTCAAACTGTTACTCCTTGAATCAGCAGAAATCTTGGCTCATACAACTTTCAGTACTTGCGAACACCCGAATCAGCACGCTGTGCGGGGATTCTAGCTATCTCCCGAATTACCAACGCAGCGACTATTGTTGCTTTCGTGGCCTCGCCAACTGTTAGCCTAGTCCATTTTGGTAATGAAACATGAAATTTCTCAGGATTGACAATGTATTTTGTGAAAGAAATCCCGAATAGTGAAAAAGTTACTATTTTGGGGGGGGGGGGCGCAGTCCAGACCCAAGAATGTGTTTGTCAGGCATCCCTAACAGACAACATTGTGGGGAACTCCTGATTGATGCCAGTGCCACCATAGCTGCCGTTTTTGTTACGTATGAGCTTTTATTGCAGAAAGTGAAAAAGCATGTGCTAGAAGCTTATTTCATATTCAAGGCTGGCTTCACAGATAAAAAATACTCGAATCATGTTAAATTAGCAGCATACAGAGCAATAATGAACAATCCAATTGTATATGAAACGAATTGTAATGAAAAACTTTAGTTTATAAGTTGGCATGCAAATTTACAAATTACCCATAATCCAACAACCGTTTATCTATCAGAAAGAACTTGAAACAAGTTTTTTATTTGTAAATAGGCTTATGATTCTTTTATTTACTTAAATACAGTTGGCATATTGATCATGATTTAGACAGATGGTGCTTGGTGTTCACGGGTGCTAATTTTAATTCATAATGCAGCTATTAACGCGTCAGATGCGCAATTTTTGCAATTTCTACAAAATAGTGTCAAAACCTAGCGACCTCTAAACATGCTCAGATCTCTTCACGCTAACGTAATTGGGTTGCAGCGTGCAGGTATGGATTTGACAATGATTGTTTGTTTTTGACCGAGACACGAAAAACAGGAAGGATGCAGGAAGGGAGCAGTAAATTGCTGCATAAAATATTTGTTTATACTGAACCTGGGCCTCTTAGCGGTTTCTCTTTTGGCTCAACGCGTCTAGGGATTTACAACCATTGTTTGCTTTTGACCGAGATACAAAGAGGAAGGATGCAAGAAAGACATATATATATATACACATATATACAATTATACATATACATACATATAATACATACATGTACATATATATGTATATATATATTTAGGGTTCACGAATACATTGTCAAATCAGTCTATACAAACAAATAATACAGGTGCAATTTAATGTTCATTTGAGAATATTAGGAGTCGCATAAGCGATTGAACATATTATGTACTCTGTGCTATTTGATATTCGAAAGGCCATCTGTAAAATTCTGTGTACATTATTTTTCTTGCACGTGTTTACCTACTTATATAGCCTATGTCCTTACTTTAATCAGTGTTTATTAATTATATTCACTTACTTACTTTTTGGTCAGCGAAGCAGACTAGAATGCATGAGTGATTTAGCTAGTGTATGGTACAGTAAGGTGTCTGGTTATATAAGGGATGTTGCATATTTTAACTTGTAACAACTTAGTAGTATGCATAAAGAATATATTTAAATGCAGTATAGTGTCAAAATATATAATTCAGCCAACGTACTACTGAAGAACCTAATTCACAGACCAAATTTCATTTAGCCTAAGTATTAATTTTACTATTTCATAAGCTATAGGTTGTCATTCATAAAAATGATTGCACTATACATGTTGTAGCCTAAATGTGTGCACTTAGTACTGACTACCAAAGGCTGATAATAATAATAATAATTGAGCAATGTATACCTATTTCTGCATTTTATGACAATTAGTTTGCGAATGTGGTGAATGATGATGCTTTCAGATCTCAATTCGCTAGTGTAATTGTGATTACGGCAATCACAGGATCTCCGGTTCAAATCTGACTGGTTTGAGCTTCTGCTGTCACTAGTGCAACAAGGTATACCGCTTGTGACGAATAGCAGTTAGAAATAGTAGTGATTGGAGTCATTGGACCCCAAATGAGCGGTTAGGCCCTTGGCACCTGCGAATAGGCGCTTATGAGTGCGCGCCTAGTTGTGCAACATGTAGGCCTAGGTATAATTATTGTGACCAATTATTGAGCGGGGCAGGTGGTCCACCGGAAGTGTGGGTGGTAGGAAACGCGGGAGCGGATTAAGTTGAAACAAGGTAGTCAATGTTTAGCTCTTGTGCGAGTAAGAGGGTTCGACGCTGGGCTCTGCAATGTTACGTCTCGACGGACTGAGACATACTATCGTTTGCACTGTGTATTTAGTGTAAATAGTGGACTGCCAGATTTTCGTTGATGTACGTCAGTGAATGTTTCTTTGTTTGTTCGAATAAAACGTTGAAAAATCTTCACACCGTTGCTGCGTGATGCAATGTTTTTTGAGTAAGTAAGTGTATTCTTTATTAGCTTTCTGCATCTTTGCGCTCTACCTGGTCTACCATCCTCTCTGGTGGCATCTCTACCTCTTTCTCTCACCTTAAAACCTTCCTTTTCTCTCGCACTGGGAGAGCTTCTGAGGGGCTTATGCTGTGAGAAGCACTTTATAAATGATCAAATACAATACAATACAATTATACCAATTCTCTCTCTCTCTCTCTCTCTCTCTCTCTCTTTCTCTCTCTCTCTCTCTCTCTCTCTCTCTCTCTCTCTCTCTCTCTCTCTCTCTCTCTCTCTCTCTCTCTCTCTCTCTCTCTCTCTCTCTCTCTCTCTCTCTTCAACCATCCTCGATACGAGGGTTGGTCGCATTGTAGACGATTCTTCTCCATCCTCTCCTGTCCTCGGTTTCTCGCAGCAACCTTTCCGTTGATAATCCCAACCATTCGCCCACATTGTCCATCCACCTCTTCCTTGGTTTCCCTCTTGCTCTTGCTCCCGGTACCGTTCCTTGCATAATTTCTTTCTCTAGACATTCACCTTGTTTCCTCATTATATGCCCAAAGTAAGACATCTTTCTTCTTTTGATTGATTCCAGTAAATTCCTTTCCACTCCCGCCGTCTCTAACACCCATTCATTTGTTTTTTCTCTATCCATGATATACCCAGTATTTTTCGTATGCATTTCATGTCAAATGCTTTTATTCTCTCCTCGTCCCTCTTTTTGATTGTCCAGCTCTCGCAGCCATACATAATCACTGGCCATATAAGTGTCCTCATTAATTTAATCTTTGTATTAATTTTTATGTTATGGCTTTTCCACAGTTTCATCAGATCTACTCCTCTTGCAAGTCCTCTTGCAGTTCTTATTCTTATCTCCCTGCTGCAATCCACGTCTTCTGTTATGAGTGACCATATGTACACGAAGGTTTCCACTTGTTCTATCATACTGTCTTGTACTTTGATGTTGCATTGATTCCAATTTAGTGCCATACACTTTGTTTACCTATGTTGATCTCTAAGCCCTTTTTCGACCTTCCCTGTCCAATCGAGTCACCAAATCCTGTAGTTCCATTTCTGTGCTTGCCATTTAACACTATGTCTACCAATTGCCAACCGCAATTTTGGTCTACAAAGCAGTCGCTTTTGTGGTTTTATGGAAGTTTAACACACCATAAAAGTCGAAATAAGCCAACTATCCCTGGCGTTAAACTACATCGTAAATCATCCGCGTTATGAATGTTTCTGAGCCAAACTCTCTGCATGCGGTTTTACTCGATTGTGGGCTCTTGGACGCAGTGAGTACGGAGTCTGTTTTAACACCACAGGGAACTGAAGCAGACACTGAAACAGAGCACCAGCGCAACAGTGTTCCAAATTATGAAGGTTTGGGGAATGGCCGACATAATCAGCTGCTCTGCTCATTGCCACGATATTATGAAACGTCTGTTGAAGGAACATTCTGAGTGGCAAGGGCTAAAGAAGGCAATCAACCGTCGAAATGTAGCCTAGCTCTTACTCATATAAATATATGAATGAATTTTCTGAGAGCCCCGATAAAATTTTTGACGACGCCTAGCTCATCAAAACATTCAAAGTTTTATCAAGATTCCCGGAGTCTGGACTTTCCTAGTTGCTCAGAGAGAAGATTGGATGGGTTATATACATGTAGCAGGAGATGATAGAGTTTCGATAAAAAAAATGAGGAAAAACTGATTTAAGCAAAAGCTTTAAAAAGCTGCGTGAGAGATCAAAGAATGATATGGAAGTTCCAACAAGCACAGTAGATCTGGAGTCGAGCAGCATTTATAAGGACACATCTGAGGAAGACAGTGACTCAGATTGTGGTAGTCAATCAAAGAGTATGAAAAACCAACAACCACCTGATAAACAGCTGAGCAGGAAACCCTTCGTTACTAAGCAGGTAGAGCAGCTTTGAACCGAACTAAAGTTACTGACAAGGAAGAATTCACCACATTAATTTTCTGCTATTGCTCTAGGCCACTAAGTTTAGGACTTGCCTCTGAGTCGCAGTTCTATTCGCCGAGTCCGAGAGAGAAAGGTAATCCAGGATTACAACTGTATCCTGACAAATAACGAAGATCAGAAACATTATGTGCAATAAGTCGTTAATGAGCATCGCCATGAATTTCCTAACTCGAACCAGAAGACACTGCTAGCAGGTTTGGGCAGTGCCACTGCCAGTGCCGAAACGATCACAACTCAATGCTAACAGATCAAAACATTTCTGATATTGTTTTTTCTCTAGACTTTCATTTTACGTACACAAAATCCTATTTCATCACAGAGTTTACATGATGAAACTATGAATACATTGTCACATTTTGTACCCATTTTTGTTTGCTTGCAATCATGGTGCAGAGGTGTAGCCTATAATTAAAATATGCATAATATATTTGTGTTGACTTGTGCAACACGTAAATATATATGGCTCAACTTGGCTAAAATTTTCAGCAGGCCTATTTTAGCTTTTCAATAGCTGAACTGCAGTGGTGGGTTCCAGTCTTGACCTTTCTGAAAAAATTGGGGACCACACCTTAATATATATATTTTATATATATATATATATATATATGATGAAAATATCTAGGTGATATCTAGATATAGTTTTTTGTGCAGTATACGTTGTGCATGTGCTTTTGTGTTCGACTGATATGCATGTCCTCGGTTTTTCATTATTTTGGAGAACATGATTGTCTGGCCGGATGTTAGCAATCAACTGTTTTTCACGACTAACAACGACATCAATTGAGGCTATACGTCGATTATGATACAGTCAGCCTCAGTGTTCCAGCATCTCTTAGTTCATGAACTGTTGTCTGATCGTATTTCAGTCCGAATGATCGCCAGCCACGAGCTTCATAATAATGCTTTATTATATAATTATATAATTCGTTGTCTCCATGGTGTGTCCCACAGTTACGGACATCAGGCGCAGCCAAGTTGTTTGTTCAGGGATACGGACATCAGGGACATGTCGTCCTCTGTTCGTGGATTGTCCTGTAATGGCTGAGAACGCAGACCCCTGGCCTTTGATTAGAACCGTATACGTACGAGTGATGCAAGGTCAGATCATCAATTTTGCGGAATGTACTTAACGAGCACGGGTACTGAGGTGTACCGTAACGGTATTAGCTTCTAAATGGCGCGTGTTTATATAGTCTGTTGGCCATCCAAGGCTATCCCAATCCCACAACAGGATATCTCTAACCTCCCTAAAAGCATTGGTACCCATACATGCATGTCGAACGCCAGGGATCAAGGTCCCTGCTACTCCTGGTGACAGGCATGGTATTCCATGGACGATAGGTACTCAACCTTGCAAGTAGCCTACTAGCCGTGCTCAAGTTGCTCAGATTCGCCGTGATTGGTCGCGTCAATCAAATACATCAATCAACCCAAATAGTTTGTCCAACCCCAAATAGTTTAAAGTAGTGAATGAATGTCAACGAAGATTATAATGATCTTACCGATCTCTGATTTAATCTGCACGAATACTTCAATTCCAGCGCGGGCTTTATCTATAGCACCGAACTTGCTATCAATGCGCAGAATCAGGTAAGTCCGCATTATGCTAAAACTGCACGCAGTTACAGAAAATTGTTTTTCTTTTCTTTCTAATAAATGAGAGCGAGCGCTAATTTTAGTGGGCTAAAAAGCAAATTAGTTTAATACGAAACAAAGGACTATTATTACACGTCACTGTTGCCCGCTTGTATTAAAACTACGCGCAGTTTCAACCGGTAAAATTGAAAATTGTTTTTCTTTTCTTTTTAATAAATGATCGCTAATTCTAGTAGGCTAAAAGGCAAATTAGTTTAACACAAAACTTAGGACTGTTACTGAATATCGTGGTTGTATTTTATTTCTCTGGGCGCTTAAATGTAGATCCATATGTGCGCATGTTTCTCTCGATGAACGATAATATGCCATGGGAACTTGGAAATAGGTCGCTTGTTTTCAAAAATAAATCATTGCTAATTTCGGGAGAAAGCGGAAGCTCGCTGGCTTTGTAATATTGATAAGCCTTTGAATTTCGAACTAATTTCCCTACTTCTACAGATAACTAGAATCGATCAACGTTGAGGCTTTTCCTAACTAGCTCTCGCTATGATTTTAAACTTCCGATTACCCTACATTCGATCTACTGAATTATTCCTACTCAGCTTGAACTTTATGTCTCTCTCGATGGATTCTTCAGGAGACTGCAGAGTTAAATCGATAGGCTAATAGGACAAAACACTCCACCTTGCGAATAAACACTACGGGAGTGTCTCTGCCCCATGACTACATTTGAACAGACACAGGCGCACTTAGGTTAGGGGCCTACGCCATATAGCCTATAGCTAATAACGATGTCGCGTAAGCAAGCTGTAGAATTTCTACTTTGAAATTTCTTTATGTCTCCAGAAACTACTTCAGTAGTGCTACTTCAGATCGTAATCGTAATCTCCAAACTTCAAAGCGCCACTCGAAAGCCAAGCGCAGGGCACCAGCTTATTCACGAGCGCTGCATCTAGTCAGAAGGGAATCCAATAGAGTAGTCCGTAGGGGGTCCCAGTTCAGTTTCCAGAGGATCACAGAGGGCAGAGTAGCTGCTATTAGCGTGGGTGTCGTTTAGGTAGATCAGTTGCGTATCCATGAATCGGCACGTCCCAAAACCGCGAGGGACGGTGTAGGAGGCTGAATACACTCCCGGGACAAAATGACTCTGGGAGTGTTTTTATCCTAACATATAATGACTGCAGAGTTATATCGATACTAGGACAAAAACACTCCACCTTGCGAATAAACACTACGAGGGTTTTTCGTTTGAGATAGGACCAAATGATTGGTAGAGTTTGTTCTTCCTATATAGGACAAATTGAATGGGGGAGTTGATTCTTCCTGGGACCAAATGACTTGCGGATCTTTTTCGCTCAACCGTGAACAATTTTTTACCCCGTTCAAACGAGTCCCAACCTGTCAAAGAAGATCGCCGCCTCTGACAGGAAGTAACCTGAAGATGTTTCATGAGCGTGAATCTCGGTCAACCTTTGATTGCTATTTTTGTTACATTGCCAAGTAGAAACTTGACCACTGAGACCAGGCAGCTAACACGTCAACACGTTGCCACCAACACTCCAACAGTTAACAAGAATTAATGAGTTTTGTTTATTAGTAGGCCTATTCTGTCTATATTGTTTCGCACTATGGAAAATTATTTTCTCAAATCATTTTAACCCACATTTAGACTCTCTATAGATGTTATTTTCTTTTTCCGGTTTCATAAGCGGACTTTGTGTTTATGTAAAGTGTTTGCAATCTGTTAAAAATTCTTGTTTTATTGTTGATAAAAGTAAAATAGCTTGGATTGCTGCTAATTTCAACAGCTTCGTCAGCAGAAGCAGAACGTAGTTTTAGCAGCTTGCTTCGGTTAAAGATTTGATTGCGCAGTACAATAGATCAGAGCAGATTAAACTCGATGGCTGTTTGTCACACACATGAAAATATTTTTGACAACTGGAACTTGGTTGAGTTGGAAGAACATTTTATTTCAAGAAGTGAAGGCCATTAGACAACTTTTGCAAAAAGTAAAACTCCGTAGTAAATAAGGCCATAAGGCAATGCACTATTGTCTTCACGAGTTTCACTAAGTAATAGGCTCAATTCACTGTTGAAAGTTTACGTGATTACAATTTGATGAAAATATATATTTACATGACGCTACAAAGTGCCTGCCACTTGCTTTTTAACGCAGTTTTCTGTGAACAGACAGAGGTCAAACTTTCGATCACGCGCGAACAATTTTTTTACCCAGTTCAAACGAGTCCCCCCACCTGTCAAGCAAGATAGCCACCTCTGACAGATGATTCATGAGCGTGAATCTCGGTCAACCAATGAAAAGGATGATTTGCATGAGTCTGAGATAGCAAATCAAAACGAAGAAGATTGTCCAGCCTGGGTTTTCCAGCCAGTTGACGTTAGAATGGCAAAATGCAAGGATTTCCAGCTTCAGTTCATGAATGCTCTTTCCGTCGATACTCCGGGGTGTTGCTCTTGGCAAGCCGACTTTCTCCAAGTTGAAGGAGATGGAAACTGTTGGTTTCGATGTCTATCGTTATTTCTTACAGGAAGCCAAGACAACTGCAAGCAAATCAGACATGCAATTGTCTACTTCACGGTTTCAGAACAGGCTTCTGCACTGTTGAAATCGCACCACGAGTTTGCTACAACCGTGGAGTATGTTATAAAGTTCAAGATGCTTGAAGACAACATCTGGGCAGCTGGGCTACTGATATCGAAATTTTCGCAACCGCAGCAATGCTTGTCAGTGACGTCTTTGTGTTCAGTACGTATGGGAACCGTCAAACCTGGCAACATTTCCGTGAAAACGAACTGAAACCAAGTTGCTTATCTTCAGAAAAAGTATTTACATCAGATTGCAAGGCAATCATAATGATTGTTTAACCGTGTTTGACTGTTTTCATTTGATCACTGAGCGTTGGATCAGTTTTTTTCGTTATTTCGTAGCTGTTATAGGCCTACAGGAATGGCTTATGAATATAAATGAAACAGTTGTTAAGTTTATATTGTGAAACAGTCTTGACATTTCAGATTTATTTCAAGGTTTAAAATAGCTAGTTAATGCGATTAGTTAAAAAGCAAGTAGCATATCATTTATCTCAGACTGTTAATCAAGCGTTATCACTATGCAACCGGTGTTAAAAGCTTACTTTTCTGAGAAGTTACTACTTTTTCGGTAGCAACTTTTATTCGCTCTTAAAATGCTTTCAAGTGAAAGTTTTATCATAAATGACTATATAAATGAAACTTTTCTTGAGATATAGTAAAACGCTCAATTAGAAACTTATCTAAATGGCTAGAAATTTCTAATAAATGTTATAAATATAGGCAGGCTAATAGGCCTAGGTTCATTGTTACGGCCACACATGATTAAAGGCAGTAGCCAAGTTTGACGACTCTCATCTGTGAGGGTTCATAATGGCCGACTTCAACGGGTCAAAAGAATTAGAAGTTTTAACTAAATGTGAGAGGAGGGTAGAATCCAATTATA
Source organism: Aporrectodea caliginosa (assembly GCA_020284085.1). Lineage (NCBI taxonomy): Eukaryota > Metazoa > Annelida > Clitellata > Crassiclitellata > Lumbricidae > Aporrectodea > Aporrectodea caliginosa. The sequence goes on along the minus strand of JACEVL010000006.1, from coordinate 980,471 downwards.
CTTAGCTGAATATGCATTGGCTTGACTGGAATGTCAACCGCACCCGTCTGAACAACCAAGTAACCACGGGCCGAGGACCAGGGAGGAACGACTGTGCAGAGATTTACTGGGGTACAAAAGCTCGCTAAGATAGTGAGGAGCAGAGCCAGCAGACAGCTTCGCATGAGGGAACAGACCTAGAATTGGATACTCTGGCGGATGGGGAGCCAGTGTTACGGTCACACATGATTAAAGGGAGTAGCCAAGTTTGACGACAGTCAATGACGACAGTCAATGACGACTGTCATCTGTGAGAGTTCATAACGGCCGACTTCAGCGGATGTTCAGAATTAAAGTTTTAATTGAATGTGAGAGGAGGTTAGAATGAAATTGAACTGTGCTGAATTTGTATTGGTGTGCTGAACTGTCAATCGAGAGGTCTGGAGATCAAACCCCCGCCAGAGCTGAAATTTCTCAGATTTCTGCTCTACCTTCGCCCCGCTAAAAAGTCAGCAATCTTGGTACACTGATCATACACTGTTGTTGGATAGGCTGATGAGAGGAGGAGGAGGAGGAGGACAGGAGAGGAGGAGCAGGTATACACATATGCCAAGGCTATGGAAATGAAGTCGCTAACACTTCATACTCATGGCTGCTGCTTCAGGCTGTTTAATTCGTCTTCGTCATCGTCTTTCTCATCCTCCTTCTATTCCTCCTCCTCCTCCTCCTGTTTCTCTTCTTCTTCTTCTTCTTCTTACTTCTTCTCCTCCTCTCCTCCTCCTCCCTGTTTCTCTTCTTCTTCCTCCTCCTCCTCCTTCTCCTCCACCACCACCACCACCATCACTATTCTACTTCTAAAGTCTTCTTCTTTCTTCTTCCTTCTTCTTCTTCTTCCTTACTTCTTCTCTGTTTTCTTCTTCCTTGCATTTTTTCTTCGCATTCTTTACATTCTTATTCGCATTCTCCTAACCCGGATCCGGATCCGGATTCGGATTCTTCCAAAGTACCGAATATTCGCAGCGTTGTTGTTTGTGACACTTGGATTGTATCCAGAGTTTAACGGCAGCTTATGACAACATAGGCCGTGGCCGCCGACAAAGATTATTTTTTGGCATATTACAGCTCTGTGACACTTCGCATATTACTTAGTATATATAGGGTAGTAGTCAGGAGCGTAGCCAGACTTAAATTCAAGAGGAGGCAACTTCACAGAACATTGACAAAATTCTGGTTATTGGTCATTACTCAATAGAAGTTCCAGTATATAAAGAAAGCAAGAGGAGGCAACTGCCTCCTCTTGCCTCCATGTAGCTACGCCTATGGTAGTAGTTTATTATTTGACGCTGCGAGATTTCCAATCCCTTGGCGCCTTGAACTTCACCCGCTAAACATTCCGTGGTCCCTCGATATTCCGGTCCCAAGAATCTGCTGCAGATAATTGGTTGTCTGGACAGTCGAATGGTAGGGTATACAGTACACATAGCCAAGTATACTCTACAGTAGGGTATACACATAGCCAAGTATACCCGATATTAATAGTTAATAGGCCTAATTAACAAGTTTAATTCGTTTACACTTTAGTTTCTGGGATTCGTTAACACAGAAACTTCGCAGTTTGAAGGATCCACTTAGGTATACTGGGCTCCGATAACAAGCTTATTACAGAATACCCAACTTTTGTTTTGTTGATCTAAACGTGCGTTTTAAAACTTATACCCTTCTTTAAAAACCCTACTCTAAGGGCCATTGACAGAACAATCCTGTCTCAAGCACTAACCCGAGAAGGAAGGCGGGCCTACAGCGTAGAGAAGACGTATACACGACCGACGTAGACTACGTCAACCAACACAAAAGATGTTATTATTGAACCAACTATAATCGTAGCCCGTTGGGCCTACTAAACTGGGTGACCGCAAAATCGGACTCCCGCGTCGTAACGAAAGCAAACATGTTTTGCTGAAGCGGTCAAAGTCATTCAGTCTAGCTATTCAATGTCAGGTCTCTTGTAGGCTACACCTGCTGCAAAATATTATGATTGAAATCGTCTACAGAAAATTCCGTGTCGTTGAACTTTAATAAACCAATAGCAGCAGAACGCAACCGCAGACAGCTCGCTTTCAGGTAAATAGGTCACCACCTCCAGCTCGATCAACTCCGGAAATTAATAATGTAGTCCCTTATCGATGCAAATAGTAATCGTATAATTATTAAGAGCTTCGTTTCCCTGTGTTTTCGTATACTGCATGGTATGTGCAAGATTCGTAGGGAAGAGAAGCAAAGGCAGACCCAGCAGGGTGCACATTAGGCCTATAAATGAGGTACAGGTCGTCTAAATGTCAACGACCTGGGGGGGGTTATGCGCCATATAGGACGTCCGCGTCTGAAGTTGGTACACATGGTTATTTCGGTGCAGCCGGGGTCTTAAAGATAAACAAAGGTCCGCCAGCATGCATACAGAACTCAGCATTATTTTGTACTCCGCAGAAGGGAGAGGAGGAGGAGGGCGATGTCAAATGCGGACATTTGGAAACAATGAGAGGGAGGCGTTCAAAATGGAAGTTTCCGAACGTCCTTTATTAACGATACCTGAATGAAATGAGTAGTTCGTTTGGAGATTTGAATCAACTACAGATGTATGTCACAAGAATTAGCAGCAGTTTCAATTAGCGGAATTAGTGATTGACAGGTTTTCGTGCATCAGAAAATTTTTGCAACACCGTTGAAGAGGCGTTCCTAAGTGCTGGTCTAACACCTGTTACACGTGCATTAGTTTCAATTATGCCTCTGGGCAACAAGTCTCGTGCTGTGAATTGGCGCAGAACTACATTTACAAAACAATAGATTCTTTTTTATATTCCATTAGTAATAACAATGGCGGTCGTGCAGGTTGTGGTTCAGATAATGCTGATTGTGGTTCAGATAATGCTGGTTGTGGTTCAGACAATGCTGGTTGTGGTTAAGATCAGAGATGGGTAACTAATCGATTAGATGCTAATCGATTAGCTAATTGATTAGACAAACAGCTAATTCTAATTCTAATCGATTAGCTGTAGTCTGATGCTAATTCTAATTCTAATCGATTAGCAATTGTCAGCTAATTCTAATCGAAAATCGATTAGCTGATCGATTAGATGTTTGAAAATTAAACCGAGAACGCGTTCATTAAGAGTGAGTCTATTAATATTGAGTTTGCAGAATATACTTAATTACTTATTTATCTGAAGGCTATTTCAGACTTTCAATATTATTATCAGTTCATGGTTATGAAACATGGGAACCAGTACAAGTTCTTATTTCTGCGCCTAGTTCTCCATGCTTATCACAATAGCTGCGCAGACAACTGATGAAAAAAATTATTCAGAATTTATTATTGTTAAAACGTTCTTTATAAGTATTAAGATAAAAGTGATAGGCCTAGCGGAAGGAACAGTTAAATTAGTAGGGAAGTGTAAAAATTCAGTAAAATCGTCAGCGCTAATTGAAGCCAATGTACAATATTATCGTCAAACTTCGTCCGTTATGTTAGGATGAATTCAAGTTGACAAAGAAATGGCTGGTTTGTGGACTGTTCTCACATATAGCAGATGTGCAGCTTTAGGTAATGTAATAGGCTACAGCTCTAGGTATTGTAATAGACTGCAGCCTTAGGTATTGCAAATTTGTAATAGGCTACAGGAACTTGCTGTGCTTTGATTAAAATTTGACAAATTCATGAAGCAAATATGTGTATCGAACTATCGATTATTGATATCTAATTCTAATTGCTAATCGATTAGCTGCTGCTAATGCTAATTCTAATCGATTAGCTAGAAGACTTTGCTAATTCTAATTCTAATCGATTAGCAAATTTCAGTAGCTAATTCTAATTCTAATCGATTAGCAATTCTAGCTAATCGTACCCATCTCTGGTTAAGATAATGTTGGTTGTTATTCAGATAATGTTAGTTGTTAGTCAGCTAATGTTGGTTGTGGTTCAGATAATGCTGGTTGTGGTTCAGATAATGTTAGTTGTGGTTCAGATAATGCTGGTTGTGGTTCAGATAATGTTAGTTGTGGTTCAGATAATGCTGGTTGTGGTTCAGATAATGTTAGTTGTGGTTCAGATAATGCCGGTTGTGGTTCAGATAATGTTAGTTGTGGTTCAGATAATGCTGGTTGTGGTTCAGATAATGTTGGTTGTGGTTCAGATAATGTTGGTTGTGGTTCAGATAATGTTAGTTGTGGTTAAGATAATGTTAGTTGTGGTTCAGATAATGCTGGTTGTGGTTCAGATAATGCTGGTTGTGGTTCAGATAATGTTGGTTGTGGTTAAGATAATGTTAGTTGTGGTTAAGATAATGCTGGTTGTGTTTCGGATAACACTGGTTTAGCTTGGATAATAAGTAAGTAGCAAGTAATTAGTCTTTTAGCAATCCAAATCAAACGCTAAAATTTTACAAAATAGATGGCGGTAGTGGTTCAGATAATGCTGGTGGCGGTGGTACTCGTGATGATGATGATGATGATGATGATGATGAGTTTAGACTGCTTTGCCCAGATGGTCAGCATTAGAGAGTGACATGGGAATTTCCCCGCGGGGAAACCGCGGTAACCGCAGTAAACCCCGCGGTAATGGGGACAACATTTGCGGTAATACCGCGGTAATGGGGACAACAATTGCGGCAATACCGCGGTAATGGGGACAACAATTGCGGCAATACCGCGGTAATGGGGAATGAACCGGCGATAAAATAGCGGTAATGGCAACTCTTGTAGTTTTATGGTTTATACAGCATATTGTCTATAATTATATTTACCATACAGTAATTTATTTACTTCCCTAGATACATCTACTTACTTACTTAAAATTCCAGTTCCATTCGCTTTTTGACGCTACTTACTCGTATCATCGATATCTATGTTTAGGTCTAAATATAGATATCATTGGATCATATCAATGGTAAACTACTTCCTGTCTACGGAATTGTTTTTAACTAATAATTATTGTTGAAACAACAAAAAGCGACCGAATTTTGTTTTAAAAGTAATTGTAGTTAAACTAAAAGTTATATTTGACAGTTTTATTAGCGTGTCTGTAATTTGCGAACGTGAATTATTTAGCTGGCTGAAATTGCACGTTAAATCAGTCTGCGGTCATACCCTACCTTGAAAGGTTGACCAATGCCAGAATTCAATTCTTCTCACAAGACCGTTTCTTCAGTTGACAAGTAAGTTTAGATGCACTTTAGCAATTAGTGTGGTGTACATGTGCGCCAAAGATAATACGGTAAGAATAAAAATTTAATGGACTAGAACTTTGAAATAGCATTTTATTTCTGTAAAATAGCATTGCGTTTTACTAACAAAACAAAAAGTGACCGAATATCTTAAAGTAATATTGCAGTTAAAGTAAAGGTGATATTTAGCCCTTTTACGAGCTTGTCTATGCTGATGAATTACTTTTTAACATAGTAGCCTAGTAACATGTCATTTTAAGAGATCTATACAAGTACAATCCCAAATCAGTCCAGGTGAAGTTGAGAACTTGTGAAGGAGATTTTTTCTTGAAGCTTACTAGTCAGAAATGGTAAGGGCGTGGTTAATGCAAACTGTCGATAAGATAATAGGTTTTTGCATAACGTTTTATTAATGCAATCAGCAATACAAATAGCTTTGTAAGCTAAAATTGGTGTTTTTTAATTTTAATGGGTGAAAACTTTTTGCGGGGAATGTGATGCTGTCCTGCGGGGATGGGGTGGGGACGGGGAGAAAGCCTGCGGGGATGGGGTGGGGATGGGGACAAAACTTGCGGGGATGGGGTGGGGATGGGGAAGACTTACCTTTTGCGGGGCGGGGATGGGGACAAGATTGTCTCCCAGCGTCACTCTCTAGTCAGCATACTGTGTCTTTATACATATACAGGGATCGATCAGAATTAAATTTCTTTTCAAGTGATCATTTTATTGTGCAACCGAATACCTTCACCGAGTTAGATTCATACAAAAATCGAGTCTTATGTTTGGGTTTCAGTCTATTCACCAGAGGTCCTTATGCCAGTCAACCGTTAATTTCCGGTCTATTCACCAGAGGGATAATAGACATGAACAACAGAAGATGTTATTTAAATTAACAACTTTACAGCACATAAAATTATACGAATCCCAAGGATGTCAGTTGATGTCCGCGTATATATACAAATTAATTATACATACAATATATGCAAATATATATAAATTTCAGTTAGATATATATATATTTCAGTACTAGGTCTGCTAATTTCCAGAGATCTTTTCCGATAGGCACGTTGGGGTTCGCGACCTGCCCAAGACTGCCATATGAGGGTTTCTGATGGTGGGGCTTTGCACTCGAGACAGTCTGCATGGATCGTCTGTTACTTCATTTCACTGCCTTGGCCATAGCATCGGGTCCAACGTCGCAGTTCCCTGAACAATGTACAGCTCGTGCCCACTGAGATATACCGAGAACTAACAAGATGATCATCAAGTCGATGTACACTGTGTATCAAGAAATCTAGAACGTAGTTGGAATGTAGAAACCATCGATAGTGCTCGCGTTACGGCACGTTGGGTATGTTGCCCGATTGGCGAGCAGTTGAGAAAAAGGCTTGGCCGCTGGGTCAGGAAGGTAGGGGTACTTGTTGCCGGCTGTGGAACGGTAGTATGGTTCATGTGAGGACAGACCAGGGGAGGAGATCGGTCTTAGGGCATCGGTGCTTGAAGGGAAATCCTCGGCGTATCCACTCGTTGTGGTGAGTGCTCTGAAAAAGCTGGCATCTGTTAGGATCGATTCCGTTTTGGGTACTTCATCCTGGAACCGGGATACGGATGGATTACGCTGCAACCCGTCCTCGCGGAAGCAGTCGTCATCATGGCGGAAGGGTCCCTGGTCGGCGTCGTACCCTCCCGTTCCCTTGCCAGCTTCCATGTTGATGAATGGGCTGCAGTAACGCGGGAATGTATTCAATTCGCGATTTTCATCGCCTGTGACGCCATCTTTGGACCGTGACCCAACCGGATCCGCGTCCCTCACTTCCGGAAATCCACCGGCGGCACGAAGCCCCTGGCCGTTCGCGTGCTCTGCTCCACTGACCTCTCTTTGACCTCTCCCTGTCACTGAGCCGGTCTCTCCCGCGTACCTGCCATCCGGGAATGTTCGGTTGTTAAAACAACCGCCGTTACCGTAGAAACCACCGGTGTAGGCGTCATCCGAGAAATAGCTGTTGCCATGACAATTGCTGTAGTCAAGGCCGGTCGCGTAGCAACCGGTCTCGTCAAAGTATCGCTTTGGGTAGTAACCGTTGCTAGGGGGCACCGGGTGAGGGTCGAACACCTCGTCGTAGAAGATTCCGTTCCCAGCGCAGAATCCAAGACTGATTGAGCGATCCTCGAGTGGAGTGGGGACGTAGCGCCGCTGCTTTCCATGCGCCGTCCTCGCCCCTCCTTTTCCATGCATACTTAGGTTCTCCGGGCTCGGGAAGCAGAGGTCCTGTTCATGACCTGGACCTTTTCCGCCGAACAGATCCATCCTAAACCCATCACGGACCCCGTAGTGAGGCGATCCACTCCCTGACCGACCGCCTCCATCACCAACAAGTCTAATGTCACCGGGGACGGTGCCTGACAATGAGCCTGCTTTCGCGAATCCATGTTCTCTGGAGTATCTGGAGGGACTTCCGTTGAGTCCAAGATCCATCGCCATGACCTCGTCGTGGCTCGAGTTTCCTGAACTGAGGATCGACGACGAGTTGAATACCGGACCCGACGTGGTCGAGTCCACCTCTTCCAGACTTCGTCCAGCAAAGTCCAACTTCCGGTGTGCGCTAACTCCTCCCTCGCAGTTCCTCTTGCGCATGGTCTTGCTGTCGAGGGTTGCTGCTCTTCGACGGGAAGGTTTCAGAGGCTGAGCGTCTGGATTGATGCTCCACCAGGAACTCTTTCCAGCTCCGTCGTTTACCAGACGGACGAAGCGACTGTGGAGAGACAGGTTGTGACGGATCGAATTCTATCGTAAAAAAAAACAGAAGAAAAACAGACCTTAGTCAATAATTATTATGAATCTTTGGCTTTCAGTATTAAATTCTTATCGCGTCTGATTGAAATTTGATCGGAAAGCATAGCCAGAATCTGATCGACTGTGATCGATTTAGGTAATTCTGATTTGCTGGTATATTATTAAATAAAAGTGTATTTTAGCGTATCTAATTATTCGCCCATTGTAGCGTTGTTATTTTTCATCAATCTAACTTCTACTTTGGCGAGAATCCTTTTCATCGATCCAGCTTCCATTTAGGCAAGAATTCGTTAATCAACCTAGCTTTTATTTAAACTGGAATTATTTTTCAGCAATAGAACTTCTTTTTAATTAAGATTTTTTCATCAATCCATCTTCTATTTAAGCTAGATTCTTTTCATCAATCCCACTTCTATTTAAGCAAAAATTATTTCCATCAATCCGACTTCTATTTAGCAAGAATTCTTTTCGTCAATCCAACGCTGAAACCCACGCAATGGCGAATAATTAAATACGCTAAAATCCACTTTTACCTATTATTACTTTTTATAATTATCATCATCATCATCATCATCATCATCATCATTTTCATCGTCGTCGTCTTCTGAAAGTAATAAGAATAATATAGGGCGAATATTCATCATCTGTAGGAAATGAGTCTTTTAATAAAGATCGACTGATGATAAGTTCGCCTCAGTCCTCCTTAGCTTTCCTACAGCCACAGTCAGCGTTGTGTCAGTTCCCAATATTAATTTTCTTCCACCAGTGCATCGCCGACGATAGAAAGAGCTTCTCACGCCAAGCCCCACAACCACCAGCTGCTTTGGCTTGGGCAGTGCGCAGACAGCACCACATGGTACCTAATCAAGACTCCTGCTCGGCAAGATGTTTGCCATTTCTTCAGGGACCAGCTGGAAAGCACGCGCTTTGCTTATCCCGGGCATAGGATGCTGATGGCAATCGAAAGCGAAACTAGGTCGGATGTTTATAGGGACAGCGTGCACATGCGCAGAAAGGAGTAGGCCTACCATGAACTGTATACATTCATCAACAGGCCATAGCATTAACAAAATTCCAATGTCACAGAGGATACTAACACAAGTCCAATGAGAAATAAAAGCGACTTTTCCACGCCTAACATTCACTAGATGGCCAACACAATCATAGTGCAATACAATCCAGTTCAACGCATTGTAGTACAATACAACCCGCATTGTAGTACAATACAACACAATACACTACATACCATACAATACAACGCATTAAGATACGATACAGCACGATAAAAAAATACGGTTCAGTACCACACAATGTAATAGACCTACATTATACAATAGAGCAAGTGACACGTGACAAGTCACGATAGGCCATACACCGCCGATAGCGTTCTATAGTTTCTTACAAGACGGCGCAGGTTAAAGTCACAGATTTAGGATATAGCCCGATTTAGGTTATAAACATGCAAGATTTAGGCAAATGGCAATACTACCCGATTAAGGCTATGACGCCGATTTAGGCTATAGGACGATATAGGCTATACAGCGGTTTAGGATATTCATTCATTAAAAAATTTATAAGCGCCCCTTCAAGATTCCTATTCAGAGACGCTCCCTGCGCTATTCTAAATGATGTTAGAGTCAATATAATGATATAATAGGAAGATTTAGGATATTGACCCGTTTTAGGCTATAGGGCGACTTAGGCTATAGGACGGTTTAGGATAGGCTATAAAACTTAGGCAGTTTAAGACCATAGGCCGATTTCGGCTATAGGCCGATTTAGGTCATAGGCCGCCTATAGGCCAAAGACCAGATTTAGGCTAAAGACTAGCCAGATTTAGAACTGGATTTAAAGATTTCTTTTCAACAGCCTCAATCCCTTCCCCTTCCCCATCTCCACCTCCTACTCAAGTCTGACGGCCATTTCCGCTTAATGCGCGACAGGGAGGGAGAAAGGAAATCAATATGGAAAGAAGGGAGAACTCTCCGAGGAGGAGAAAGAAATTCTACCGGACGGTCAATGATCTGGAGGAGAGTCTACCGGAAGGAGGAAGGGTCCGGATGGAGGAAGGGTCCGCCTGGAGACTATGGTTAGGTGCGCTAATGCAAATAAACTAGCGCAGGGAGAATAACACAACAGCGACTCAGACAAAACCAATAGCGGAGGGTGGGAATTCAACAGCAGTTGTGAGAGACTAACAGCAGAGGGAGAATACTTATTATTATTTTTAAATGATAATAATGATTATGACAATTATATAATAACACTAAAATTATTATTATTATTAATTTCATTATTATTATTTTATTATTAGTAAAAAAACTGTAATATTATACTATGGAGCTGTATGCGAAAACTCGAGACAATGGGGATTTCTAAACCAGGAGGCAGAGATTTGAAACCAACAGCATTAGAAATAGAATTGAGGAGCACAGACAAAAGAACCGAACTACATAGTGAGGAGAATCCAACAGGAGAGGGAAGAGAATCGAAGAGCACAAAGAGATGGACCCATATTCTAAAATAGTGTGCTTTATGACATTAAGTGTGCAACTGACACTGTCGAGTGTGCGGTTGACTGTCTGTAGCGTGCAGTGTGTAGTATGAATTTTTGAGAGATCAGCACATAGTGAACTGCACACGATTTCATTATAATACCCGAAATTTTGCATACAAATTCAAGTGCAGTTTGACAGTTTGAGTGCGTGTGTGTGAGAGACAGAAAGAGAGCAGTTAACATTTTCTGGGTAATTTAGGCACTGGACGAACCTAACACCAAAAGGAGGAGAATCGAACAGCAGAGGGGAGAGAATATCGAACAGCAGAAGGAAGAGAATCGAACAGCAGAACAGCAGAGGGAAGAGAATCCAACAGCAGAACAGCAGAGGGAAGAAAATTGAACAGCAGAGGGAAGAGAATCGAACAGCAGAGGAGAGAGAATCCAACAGCAGAACAGCAGAGGGAAGAGAATTGAACAGCAGAGGGAAGAGAATCGAACAGCAGAGGGGAAGAATATCGAACAGAAGAGGGAAGAGAATCGAACAGCAGAGGGAAGACAATCGAACAGCAGAGGGAAGAGAATCCAACAGCAGAACAGCAGAGGGAAGAGAATCGAACAGCAGAACAGCAGAGGGAAGAGAATCGAACAGCAGAGGGAAGAAAATCCAACAGCAGAACAGCAGAGGGAAGACAATCGAACAGCAGAGGGAAGAGAATCCAACAGCAACACATCAGAGGGAAGAGAATCGAACAGCAGAACAGCAGAGGGAAGAGAATTGAACAGCAGAGGGAAGAGAATCGATCAGCAGAGGGGAGAGAATTGAACAGCAGAGGGAGGAGAATTGAACAGCAGAGGGAAGAGAATCGAACAGCATGCAGAGGGAAAGAGAATCGAACAGCAGCAGCAGAGGGGAGATAATCGAACAGCAGAGGGGAGATAATCGAACAGCAGAGGGAAGAGAATCGAACAGCAGAGGGAGATAATCGAACAGCAGAGGGAAGAGAATCGAACAGCAGAGGGAAGATAATCGAACAGCAGAGGGAAGAGAATATACCAGCATACGCAAAAGAATCCAAATACGTCGGTTTGAGCAGGATCCACTAGCGTAGGAATGGAATCTAACAGCAGTTTAACGTTAATCAATTAGCGTTAAACCAGGACAATCCGCCAGCACATGGCGGACAGTCAGTCAGTCAGTCAGTCAGTCAGCGTAGGGAGCAACGTCTACCGCCAGCCGAATACGAATCTATATTCGGCGGAGTGAGGAGAGTCTACCGCTAAGGGAGAAGGATCAACCGGCGCAGGACGCCCGGAGAGAGGGGGGCAGGAGGAGGAGGAGGAGGAGGAGGATTCACCAGCCGAGGGAGTCGACGTCGTTTTGGACTCTAGCGGATCGATGGCGGTTTGTAACGCCTCACTTAAGAAAGAGGTCATTCCTTGCGGGGTCTTCTTCGATGGGTCGAGGGAATGCTTTCCGGTAGAGAAGGCAAATGACCGATGAGAGCGGAGGGGGTCAATCCAGTCACTGAAACTGCCATGGGTTAGGCTGTGCTGTCTTAGTCGTCGGAGACCTCCGTAGTCTGAAAGGTCACTGACCGTTTGGAAAATGCAATAAATAACAGTCTACTCATGCAGTTTCCGCCCTTCCTTCTCCCCTCCCTTCCTCCTCCTCCATTTCTTCCTCCTACCGCTTCCATCTTCTCCCTCCCTCCCTGTTTTCCTTTCTTTCTCCCTCCCCTCTTCCTTCATTCCGACGTCTGCTCATTTCCGCAATCATCCTGGCACCATGTGGGCACGCATTAAACTGAGCCAGTTTTCATCCCAGACAAACGCTAACGAATTCTGTGCAGTTTGGTCGGAAACAGGATCCTACAGTGTCGTCGTCGTCTTCATCGCTTTCATCTTAGAACTGTTGTCTCTCTCAGACTCAGACTATCATTTTCAGCCCACTGCTACATTTCCTCCTCCTCCTTTTCCTCCCTCCTCCTCCTTTCCTCCTCCTCCTCCTCCTTTCCCCCATCCTCCTCTTTTTCCTCTTTCCCTTCCTCCTCCGTATAAGATTGTCGATAGTTAGCAAAACCATCAGGACTCTGCCATGGCGATTTCCAGGTGGTGCCAGTCCCAAGCCTGGTAAAGAAGGAGGAGGGCGACGCTAATCTGACACCATTGTTATGATCATGACACCGTGTCGTTAAACAGAAACTAGAAGCAACATTATAATGTTTCTTATCAACATCATTCTTCAGAAGCAATTATCATCATGGGAGCGGTTAGTGTAATGGTAACACTCTGGCACGAAGAGCAGAAGATCAGCACGGACCCGGGATCGCTTCCCGCTACCCTCCCAAAGGTCAACTCAGTCTCTCATTCGCCAGATGGCGTTGGAAAAAGAATGAGCGTGATGGGCGCCTTGCATGGCCGCCAAACAGTTAAATTCGACTCCCGTAATAACTTGTGATCACCCGTTCATACTATGAGTTGCAATCATACTGCGGTGTCTCAGCTTGAAATGCTAAACAATGGTTCATTGTCGTCACCCTAATAATGATCGCTAGAATCGAAATCTTTCATATCGGTTTGCGCCATAATCATCTCCTTCGTCCTTCTATTTTCCTTTTATTCACTTCTTCTTCTTCTTTTTCCATCGGTTCCTTCCAATCGTTAAGAGATAGAAAGACAGACAGATTGACAGACAGACCCACAGTAACAAGTAGAGACAATCGTGAGGAGACAGACACACAGATAAATAGACAGATAGATAGACAGACAGCGTGCAACATCATTCGCCTTCTCCTTCCACGATTTCTCTGCGTCATCCTCGTCTTACTGGATTCTCCTCCATTGTCCTTGTCCTTGTCCAATTAAGTGACCTAAATCCGCTTGTCCGTTATCGTTTTCAGCTGCTCTCAATTCTCTTCCTTTCAGCTTCTTCAATATCTCATCCTTCATTACTTTCAGCCTTCGTTCTTCCTTCCTTTCTTCGTTTCCTTCCTTTCTCTGTTCCTTCCTTCCTTCCTTCATTTTCTCCTTCCTTCCTTTCTTCCTTCGTTTCTTTCTTCATTCGTTCCTTTCTTCCATCGTTCCTTTATTTCTTTCTTCGTTCCTTCCTTCCTTCGTTCCTCCCTCCCTTCCTTCTTTCCTTCTTTCGTTCCTTCCCTCATTTCTTCCATCGTTCCTTCCTTCTTTAGTTTCTTCCTTAATTTCTTTCTTTGTTCCTCCCTTCCTTCTTTCCTTCGTTCGTTCGTTCCTTGCGTCCTTCCTTCATCTACTCTTTCCTCCTTTCCCGACGTCGAACACAGCAAGAGCAATCTTGGCCTGCTTAATCTGGCAGCAGAATCCATCTGCCTAGCTGTCCGTCTGCCTATCACCGTATCCCCTCTTGCATGGATGCTCTATCGTCTCACTGCTTCCTCGCACGTGTGCCACCGTTGCCGACAACCGAAGTCAATGACCTGGTTCTCTGCCTCAGCCGCCGCCGCCGCCTCCAGCGCCATCTGCCTCCAGCAAGCAGCAGCAGCAGCTCCATCAGCTCTCTGGCTCAGCGTACATTGCCCTCAGTCCCAGCATCATCATCACCATCATCATCAGCTGTCTCAGCAGCCACTGAGTGCACTGAACGACATCTCCTCTCGGTGCTGCTAATTAGGAATATTTGACGCGCACCTGCAATATGCATAAGGCCTCCCAGCCTCCCTCATCCTCCGCCTGCCAACGTCGGTTGGGCGCTACATAAATCCATCGTGCGAAGGCGGGAGTGATCGGTCCATGGGGAGAAGGAAAAACAGGTCGTCGTCGTCATTAGAGCTCAAGTTGTCCGAATATGTTTCTCTTAATAATGATTATTAATTATTGTAGCTTAATTAAGAAAAGAATTAAACAATTACTGGTGGTAAACATTGATGATCACTATGATAAAAAAGCTGTGCAGATGAATAATATGTGATTGTGTGATATACCACAGTGATATACGATATGACATGATATACGTTTGATATGCCATTATATGATATGTATGCTATGATCAGATATGATGTGATGTGACATGATATACAATTGATGTGATATACATGTATGATATGATACATGATAATTATACTAATAATCTTCGTTTATTAATTCAAACTGACATGAAGGCAATATGATAACAATTCATAGTATGAATGGATGATCACAAGTTATTACAGGAGTCGAATTTGACTGTTTCGGCAGCCATGCAAGGCGCCCTACACGTCCTACTGCTCATTTTACCAACGCCATCTGACGAATGAAAGGCTGAGTCGACCTTTTGGGAGGGTAGTGGGAAGCGATCCCGTGTCCATGCTGATCTTCTGCTCTTCATGCCAGAGTATTACCATTACCCTAAACCCCCTCCCATATTGGTATGATATACCCCAACATAATGATATGTAATATATAGACTATATCATGATATTATTTGATGTGCTATTACGTGTATATAATATGACAAAGTATGAGCATACTGTAGAACAGTATACTGTTACAGTAGTATTTTAATTATATACAAATTAATCACGATCATCGTCGTCTTCATAATCAACTACAGCGTAATCAGCATAATTAAAAGAAACATCAGAACAAGAAAAAGCATAATTAGTAGTCTACAATAACAATAGCAAACGACTGTGTATTGTTCCATATTGCGCTGTACGTGTTTACATGTATTTGCCAGTGCGGCTCGTCTGAGAGAATATGGAAAGCTTTTCAGACTGGCAGATATACAACAGTCGACTTTATTATACAGGTCACGTGTGGCCGTATACGTGTCTCTTATGCACTGAATTTAGTATTATTTTGTTATTGTTTTGTGGGCGAATGTCTGCTTTTGAAAGGGTCAGACGTCGCTTAAGACGGCTTTGACCTCAGCCTAGTAGTTCAATTCTTCGTTAAAGACGCAGGGAATTAAACGGCCATTGACTTGCAAAGTGCAAATCGAGCACTGACTGTTCCTCTCCCTTAATATATCACAGCCAATCGGTGCTCTCGAGTCTCAGAACTTGCGCCCAGAAATCTGAAGTGTATTGTCGGACCGTGGATCCGCGGTAAACACCGTTTGAAAGCACTACACGTTGTACTTGGTACCTTCCAATAATCGGCCTGAGCAACTCGTACACACAGTTCTGCAGACAACTGGCCACAGCCGGCTCTGGCCACAGCCGCGCCAGTAGAGACGACTTCAACAGCGGCTGACGCTCCCATTACGTCACCGCTCGTCGTTAAACCGGCTGCAGTGGAAACGGGCGGACCCAGCGAGAGCGATACGCAGCATGTCCCATGGCACACATGTACAATGTACATGATGGCTGATTGCTAATCTCTGATTTCCCGATTCTAATCCACCGGCGGTCACATTAAATCGCCAATTCGTATGTCACTCATTGCCCGGAATATTGCGTTCACGGCACTGACAGCTGGTCCCGATTTTTTGTTTCTGCTGCCGAGTGCCGACCAAATGATGGCCCCAAAACTATAATTGCTAGACTGGCCCGCAAGGATATTTTCAAGTTGTTGTCGGGCGTCAGCTTTGGTCAGAAATGTAGGTCAGCTATTTTTTAAATCAAGAATGGTGTATAAAAAGGGGCCAAAATCTCAACCGATTTTACCGCATCTTACTCCACTTTACCTAATCCAGAGTTCCCTTTTTGTACCTTTCTTCCTAGAGGTTACGTGATAACCTTTAATGTATTTAGGACCTCTGTCAACAGCCTGGCAACAATAGCTGTTATCTGCAGCTGTTATATGACCATTTCTGATAACCTCTTCACAGACGACAACAGCAACAAGCGATGCTTCAATCGACAATGAACTGACTTGAACCCACCACGTGAGATTCAATGGGATATTACTGAACGATATCTAAGAAATAGGTCCTTAGTCCTTACCACCAACCACTCAGCAATAACAAAGTTCTGCTCTTTCTGGGCTGCGTTGAACATAACCTATTAGATAGCCTAGAGAAAACTGCAGTGTGGTCGGTCTTGATTAAACAAAGACAAGCGGTCCTTTGTCCAGAGATAGCCGAACAGATAAGAAAAGTAGACCAAGAGTCGAGACTCTTTAGGATCAAGTTTTAACCTCATTTCGATAAACAACGCAGATGCCAAAGAGGCATTCGATCCGTTAAGCGCACACGCGTTGCACAATTTCCCTCCCTACGGCAAACTTAGCATCTTCTGCGTCTGCTAATGCTGATGTTGCTGGACATGACGTTATGGCTTTGTTTTCGTACGGCATAAAAAGACAACGAGATTGCTTCAGCTCCGTTCCCTGGTCCAGATAACCGCATCTTCTGTTTAGTTGGGCCTATGTCATACGCACACGCGTGTCTGACTGTCTGGGTGTGTATGCGCGTGTGTGGGCGTTGGTGTGGTGGGACGAGGGATAGTCGATGCGCGCGTGACGCAAGCTGTGGGTAACGTTCGATTCGATCTTAAAATTGGACCAGCGTCCATTGCCTGGCACCACGACTCAACATGACTGACTGCATGCATCCAGCAGGGCACACTTAATCTCATGAGGGCAAGCGCCGACCGTGTCGCTAACCACGCACACTGCCACACTTACGTATTTAGTATTTACCCTACTTATAGAACCATATATCATTTCAAGGATTGCATGCATAGGCCTACAAATGGCAGGCAGAGAAGATTATGCATATAACAGTGTGATTCTCGTTAACGATAACGATAACGAAAATGTTCGTTAACGAAAATAAAATGATTTCGTTAACGATAACTATAACTATAACTAAAAAATAGAATTAACTATAACTATAACGAAAATAACAATAACGAAAATTCATCTTTATTTTCGTTAATACAAAAAATAAGAATAGGAAGTGCAATATGGACGATTGGACATAAATGAGAACGAAAAATGCGATATTTTTATTATGCAATTTGTCAGTTACTTTGGAAACTCGTGTTTCATGAAGCTGAATGCACCCATGCTTCAAAGGCTTTCAAAGCTCTGAGCAAATTGTGAAACAGCGTGTTAATACGCACAATTTTGCTTATATAGCCTTAATTATTGTAACTAAGTAGTAACTAAAATTAACTAAAATAAAAATCGATTAACTATAACTATAACTAAAAAATAATACTAACTATAACTATAACTATAACTAAAATTTAAAAAAAACCATTAACTATAACTGTAACTATAACTAAAATAAAATCTTTAAGGAGAATCACACTGGCATATAAAAGTATCCAAGCACATACATGTACATATACTTATACACGTATGTATTAAATGAAGTGACATTCCTATTCCGTCTCAATACACGCGTCTTCCAGCTAACCGCCTCTCTCTGCATCAATTAACTAGGCCGAGAGTCTACCACATGGCTTTGGGTTATTGACTCCTCGAGTATTGCACAACAACGTAGATTTCGATTTGGTTATAAGTTAATTGTATGAATGTATGTGTCTTCAACCTGTCATAAACTTACTCATGCACAAACGCTCAACTATACATGTATGCAGAGGCGAAAATCTGTACATAACTTTGGGGAACAGAATTTTGCATTGGGGGGGGTAGATAGGCCCCAGTCAAAACTATGTGGGGACAGTCCCTCTCTGCCCTCCGTGCATTACGCCACTGCATTTACGAATTATTTCAGATTAAAGAGCTACTTATTTTGAGGCCCATTTTCTATTGCTCATCCATGCAGATGAACAAACTCATTGCAAAAGTTTACACGTTTCTCCTACGAACAGACGGCATATATTTAAAGGTGACCTGACTCATAGAGCATGTGTAATTCATTTCAGATGCATGCCAAGGAAACCTTAATCAAACCGACCTACATGTACAATTATCGTCACCCCTGTCGTTCTAGTTTGCCTAGTATAATTATGTGCGTGTGACGATGCTATAAAAATTGTCGTCATGACAAGACATGACATATGTACATGTACACGTGTTTATATCGAACTATGACCTCGACCCTACTCATTTTTCGATGAATTATTTGGGTGAGATCCTTCACCACCCCTCGTTTGAATGGGCGCCACGCCATTTAAAGCCACCGTGTACGGACCGTGCTAGCCCGAGATTTAAATCTCCGAAATAAGCCAGCGAACCGCACACTCTCTATAACACAGACGCAACCTAAGCTCTTACCAATAGAGAAAACTGGGTCAGTTGCTATTTAACGATTGTATGTCATAAAAAAGATCATTGACGTGTCCCTCCTCCTTTATTCATGCTTGGAACTGGCACAACCATTCAGAATACGGGCACTGGCGGAGTTTTAGTCGCTCCAGTCAAACTTTATCATAACAAGTCAGACGTCTCCATAACTCAACGTATCTATATGTACGTCTGCCGAAATCATTTGAATAACAACAAGGCATTACTGTTCGCATATTCAAGGCAGGTGGCGTTATGGGTGCAGGTCAAAAGCGATAGTCAACCTAATTGATCCCAATTATCTACCTCTTATCGCATCGTATCTATAAATTTATATTGCGCCTCTCGCAGTCCACACCAAGCAGAGGTGCTCTATAATTCTCACAGTGGCTATTACGCAAATCAGTAATAACTTTTCTAATTAGCCAAGTAGGCCTACTCTTTCCTCATTGATAAACAACGTTTCAAACTTCAACATCATTTAAATCAGCGTTTATCACATTAGTCTATCTTGTAAAGGCACTATTAAATTTACCATTACAATTACACATAACTTGCGTAAATAATGTAGCGCTTACCTTCCAGCCGGCTGAGCTTGAGTTGTCGCCCTTGTTAGCGAAGTAGTCAACGTTATGGACGATCCAGTCGTAGATCTGTGAGAGGGTCAGACGTCTCTCGGGGGAGCTCTCGATCGCCTTCGTTATCAGCTCCGCGTAGGACAGGTTGCCCCAGGCGTTCCGCCGGGTCCAGTTCTTCCGGAAGTTCGTCACTGGGTCCTTGTTTCCGGGTAGAGGAGACGCCCCGCTCGAGTCCGCCTCTGCGCTACTACAGTTCAGAGCTGTCAAGACCACACCCTCTTCTTCCGGGACCTCGGTCGTTATAATTGTGGTCATCGGCTGACTTCCGACTGACCACGTGTTGGACCGGGCACGGTTGACCGCCGCCGCGTGGGAGCCAGCGTCTGGACTTCCCTTGGCCATGGTTTCTTCAAAAACAGGAGTGGCAGTCTTCATCCTATAAGTCGTCGAACAACGCCAAGTATCCGAGTCTTGTCCAGTTATCTGTCCGTCTTACGAGAGTAGTTCCTTCGTTGCTTTTCCGATTCCCAAGTTCCAAGTGACTCGGTCAGAGTTTCACAGTTCCTCCCTGCTCCACTTCTGAGCGTCGACTAAAAACAGAAAAAGGCGACACCGAGTTTACTGACCCAACTCAATGCGAGCCCAGCCTTTGCGTACGCACGCTTACATCACATCTCCCTCTCTCGAATATATAGATACTCATATAACAGCACGCGAATGCGAGCACTGTGTATATATATTCTTGTTGATAATGTAGGCCTGCTGGACAGCTAAGGGAGACCACGCCTCTTCTTATATCGGAATGGGGTCATTAGGACCTCTCTTCTTCAGAAGCAAGTAGATGCCTGCACGCCAGTTCACTGCACTCTGTCTCTCTCTGGTGCCGTGTGCGTCCTGTTGTTTGCCCGAGTGTCCGTCTCTCTGCCTTCGTGCGTCGATCCGTCCATCGCCCCTCCGCTCGGCTGTTACAGGTGTTTACTTTTGCTGGGCAATCACCTCTGGCCTGACATTCGTCTGAGCGTTGCGTCGGTCGTCGTCGCAAGAGAAGCGGACCGCGGTGCACGTGGGAGCGGACGCGTGCGAGGCTCCCTCCCGGCCCTCCCCGTCCGTCCGTCCGTCCGTCCGACCGTCCCTGCCTTCCTTCCTTCCTCCCTCCGGCAGGCTGTGTGCACAGCCAACCATAAACAGCGGCCTATGGATTACAGGCCTGTGTATGCGTAGGCCTGTGGCTGTTGTTGGGTCTATAATATGAGCCGTAGAGCGTTCGCCTAACTGCATGCGAGAGAACTAACCTAAAACGGGACCTAGACGCAGTTCCCTGTAACGGAGCTATCGACCGTGACAGAGTGGTTCTACGTAGTAAGTGTACAGCTAATTATATAGCGCCCCTATATATCTATGCGGACCGTAACTGGTTTGAATGGAGGCTGGAATGCATGCGCCCACAGTGCAGGCCCAGTTCCAGCAGTAGCTATGGCAATAGCAGCAGCAGCAGCAGCAGCAGCAGAAGCTGGCCATAACCCCATCCATCAAACAAATGCGGTGCTCTACATTATATATATATATATATATATATATATATATATATATATATATATATATATATATATATATATACACACATATATATTATATATATATGCATATATATATATATATTATATATAAATGTACATACAGATATATATATTATATATACATGTACATACACATATATATTATATATATGTATATATATATATATACATGCATATACACGCATTTCTGTGAGCGCACGTATATGTATATAATGATTAGAGGCACGATGACCATCAAGCGCTGCTCATTGCGGCAGCTGCTGCTGGCTGCAGGGAGTCAGCGATGGTGCGGTGGTTGTGATGATGATGCCTCGGGCGCAGACGCAGGGTCAATTTCCTGCAACGTGGCGTCTACATGTCCCTCTGTCTGTCTCTGTGTCTGTCTGGCTTTCTCCGTTCCTTCCGCTATCCTGCCATCCATGCCTAATCCGATCCGTCGATCCCTTATTTCTGCTGGCATCGTCCCCCCCATCCACCCTGCTATTGCCAACCCATCCGACCCCCGCAGTCTTTCCTCCCTGTCGCACCGCTCCAACCCAGGTCGTTGGCCTCAACGGCTGACAGATACACCGCAAGTAAAAAAACCGTAATGCTTCTAGACCACGTAGCATTGGTCAAGAAACTCAATGTAATGTCTAACGAAATTCACCGAGAGCAAATAAGCCAGCATTTGGAGGCGAACTGCGTTAATATATATATATATAGGCTCTCTATATAACACATGTATGGGACGCAGCCTGCGCTAAAACCAATGTAGCTAACTGGACCAGTTGTTGTTTAGCGACTGTCTGTCATAGTGTTGTTTTAGTTTTGCCATGAGTTTTAGTTTTAGTTATTATTAGATTTACATGCTAGGCGTTTTAGTTATTATTAGTTTTAGTTATTTCGCCAAGTTTTAGTTTTAGTTATAGTTTTAGTTAATAGAAACTGACACTTCGTCGTTTCAGTTTCAGTTTCTTCAGTTTTAGTTTTAGTTTTAGTTTCAGTTATTTGTTCACTGATATTTAGCCGACGACTATGTATATCAAATTACTACATTGAATGCGATAAAAACATCAAGCGAGATGAATGTTTGAATGACTTGGTTAGTTGCCATTTAACGACGCTGCTTCATAACAAAGATGATTAGCGGTGCCCTCCTCGTTTATCCAGGCTCGGGACTGGCATCATTCGAAAAGGGCCGTGACAGAGTTATGTTTGGAGGTGAACTGCGTTAAGTTCTGCACAGTTCTTCTATGGCCTTAAGACTGTCCTGTTTGACCGAGGTTGGGCTGGGTGAGCGCATTGGAGCTGAGTAGACTGTCTTGAAGGGGCGCTATATAAAACTACTGTAGCCTTAGCCTAATAATAATAATAATAATAATAATAATAATAATAATAATAATAATAATAATAATAATAATAATAACAATAATAATAATAATAATAATAACAATTTGACAAAATTACAGTTTACAGTTTGAGGGAGCCTGAGGTTGATCTTTTCTACCTCGGGCGAAAAAAAATATAAAAATAAAATAATAATAATAATAATAATAATAATAAGTTTGAACTCTGCATGCATTCACTTCTGTTACCCTCAAGACTTAAACAATGTTTTGTCAGAAAACGTCACAGTCGACGTCATTGTCGTATGTTACCACCCTCCACTAAACTCTTCAGGGTTTCAACGCCACTGCATAAAATTGGTCTGCATTTTATTCGAACATGAGGTATTATGACTCCACGAAGCGCAAGAGGATGACTCACATGTGCGGCCTACATTAGACGCACTGCCTCTGTTTGTGTATGTCTCTGTATCCATGATACCGTCTGTGTATCTGTCTCTATCACTCTCTCATCCTCTCTGAGTTCGTCTTTCTGTCTCATACTCTCTCGCTTTCTTACTGCCTGCCAATCTCTGTCATTTTCTAGCTCTATCTCTTTCTGTATCTCACTGAGTCTCTCTAATTCTCTCTATATGCCTCTCTTTGTGTCTCTGTCTCTTTCACTCTATCGACCTCTCTGAGTTTGTCTTTCTATCTCATACTCTCTCGCTCTCTCACTGTCTGCCCCTCTCTGTCATTTCATATAGCTCTATCTCGTTCTGCATCTCATTGAGTCTCTCTGTCTCTGTCTCTGTTTCTGTCTCTGTTTCTGTGTCTCTGTCTGTCTGTCTGTCTGTCTGTCTCTCTCTCTGTCTCTCCCTCTCTGTCCTCTCTCTCTCTCTCTCTCTCTCTCTCTCTCTCTCTCTCTCTCTCTCTCTCTCTCTCTCTCTCTCTCTCTCTCTCTCTCTCTCTCTCTCTCTCTCTCTCTCTCTCTCTCTCTCTCTCTCTCTCTCTCTCTCTCTCTCTCTCTCTCTCTCTCTCTCGCCGCGAGTGATTTGCGCAAGCACAGAAGTAGGCCATGTTGTGA
>JACEVL010000006.1:882279-952279 GCA_020284085.1 Aporrectodea caliginosa | reverse complement strand
GTATAATTCTTTTTTCAGACCTCACTCGAACACGGTTATATCTCCAATTCACGTGATACAAAATTAATGATTCTATTGGATGACTGACTTGTTCCTCTATAGCTTTGAGACACTGTCCAAATTTGTGGACATAGAGCTTTATAGCACTCACAGATTGAGCTAAAGAAAGCGTCTCCAGTTAAGCTAGACTGTTCAGGACATAGCCCCTGTCATCCCGGTAACGGATATAGCGTTAGGTTGATTTTTCAAAAAAGTGGACATAGAGCCTTATAGTTCTAGGGGTACGATATCCTTCTCCCCAAGATCTTTCTCCACTTCCATTGCAAAACTACTCAATGTGGTTAACCTAGTCTCTCAATGGATGTCGTCCAACCTGCTCTGCCTCAACCCCTCCAAAGCAGAATTCATCATCCTCGGCCTTCCTGACCAAATCAAGAAAATACCTGACCTTTCAATACACCTATCCACTAATTACTCTTCATCTCTTACCTTCACCTCTGACGCCCCTGTCCGCAATCTTGGTGTTACTTTTGATCCACATCTCTCCTTCTCTAATCACATCTCCAACCTCTCGCGCTCCTGCTTCATGCACATTCGTGACCTCCGCCGCATCCGACCCATGCTCGACTTCAAAACTGCCTCCACCATTGCTACCTCCACTGTCCACTCAAAGCTCGACTATTGCAATTCCCTCTTTCTCAACCTTGAAGCCACCCAACTAAAGCGTCTGCAGCTCATCCAAAACTCACTAGCCAGAGCCGTCACCAGAACGCCCAAGCATCATCACATCACTCCCATCCTCAAATCACTCCATTGGTTAAAAATCCCAGAGCGAATTCACTTCAAAGTCCTCTCGCTAACCTACAACTCCCTACAACACTCCCAGCCCAGATATCTCCGCGAACTCTTCACCATCCAGCAAACCCGTTCTACCCGATCATCCTCCGTTCTCACTCTTTCTAGACCCCCGGTCACTACTCATCTCAAGTTCTCCCACCGAGAAATATCCAACACTGCACCGCGTCTCTGGAACGATCTACCTCCTGAATTCCGCAATTTTTCGGTTCCTCCACCATCATCGCCAATCATCCACCACCATCTGCCTCAGGCTCCTCTATCCATCACCCCAAGGCTTTCCACTCGAAACTAAAGTCTCTCCTTTTCAAGAGAACCCGGAACTCTTATCCTGACTCATCTGATCCTGTACCTTCCAATCCTCGACCTAAAAGACACCCGACTTAACATCTGCTGTGCCCTCTCTGATCCCCTGGAAACCGGACTCGGACCTCCCTCGGACTACTCTTTTGGAAAACCCCTCTGACTATACGCAGTGCTCGTGAATAAGCTAGTGCCCTGCGCTTGGCTTTCGAGTGGCGCTTTAGAAGTTTGGAGATTACGATTACGATTACGATTACGACTATAGGCCTACAAAATCATCTTTTACAACGAACGCTATCAATGACGTGGATCATGGACCTAACCATTTTCAGCACAATGCGTACTTACTAAAAGTCATTCTGTCAACGGCACCACACCTTAATTTAATGTATTTATTTTTCCAGTTAGTTCTTTATGTGTAATGACGATCAACGCTCCTCGTATTCAACCGCGCAGTGTTGCGCCTATTTTCATGGGTGCCCGCACGTTAAGGCAACGGGTACTTCCCCAAGATCTTGAGTCGTCTAGGCATGTATGAGCTTCATAATAAAATATGTTAAAAAATTGAAAATAATTTTAAGTAATTATGATAATATGTTACACATAGAGCTAGTTGTAGTTGTCTATTAATTCTAACAAGCATGCAGTATAGTTATTATAGTCAGACGCGTGATTGGTGGCTACAGCAAACGCGTGATTATGGCTGACTGATAACATCAATGTTGACTTAGCTCATCAGGGATGCTCCAGGGCAGGGGTCTCCAAAGTTTTCTAGAGGGGGGCCACATTGCTGACTTTCTAAAGCTCCACGGGCCAAAACTCCGAAGAAAAAACCGCGAATGAATAACTTTAAACAGACTATTTATTCCTGAGGTACCGTACCGTATATATGATGCAGTGCAGAATTTCAATGCAGTTATCAATAACAGAGTTCCTATATCTACAAACAGCGACGTGGATTTTGGCAATATGCATGTCAGCGACGTGCCAGGATTTAACAATAATGAATTATGAAGCGGCATTAAAATTTTCAATTTTCCCAATTTAGTTTGTTTCTTCAAGGGCCAGATTAAAGGCCTTAGCGGGCCGGATGTGGCCCGCGGGCCGTACTTTGGAGACCCCTGCTCCAGAGGCATAACATGGGACCCAAGTGAGCTTTATGGGGCCCATGCATATGGGAATTTGAGTCTTATTTGAGCTTCATGTAGGCTATAGGGTGATATTCACTTAACCATACTGTGCACTTTTAATATTTTCTGTACATGTATTATTTCGCAGTGAGTTATGGTAAGCAAGCATTGCATCAACAGAAATTCTTCACACCTATAACCAGGATTTAACAATAATATCTGAAGAGCATGCGGATATATTAGCTTCGTGCTAATATATGCGGATATATTAGCTTCGTGCTATAGCCTTATACTATTCTATTTCGGTTACCGCCAACGAGAAACTTCTTAGTGGTGAGTCGTGATAATTTTGAATAATACACTTTTTACTTGTCTAAATTAACTACTAAATTTGCTCGAGCAAGACTACGTACTGACTAGGCTTCATTTCTTTAATTCTCTGTTCTTTGAGCCTTCTTTCCTTTTCTGACTCAGTCGCGTGAGAAGCTAATCAAAGACGTAAAAGGTAGGCAATCGCTGCATTAGAGCTAAGTAGCATGACAGAAATTGATAGCAATGTCTGAGATAAGATGCTATACCGGCTGCAGTTAATTGCATATCGGTCAATTTATTTATGCAACAAGCTGCATGCTTCAATGGACAACAGCACACATGCACGTTTAGCATTAGATCAGGCATGGGCAACTTCTTTTAATTTTTGCAGATTCATTTTCCAGAGAAAATGAGACAGTATTAATTTTAAGCTTATTCAAATTAAATATTGCGGAATAATCGTTAAAGTAAGTGAAGATAATTTTTATGATGAAAGCCTAATTACCCTAATACCTACGGCCCAGTCTAGGAGTTTCGCTATTGTTGGTCCCAATAACTGGAACCAGTTACCTCAGTCCCTCAGACAAGTTCTGCCAGCGCCTGAAACCTCTCTCTTTACCAATGAAGACACTGACCCGGGTCGGGAGCGCCTCTGTTTCCGAGTGGCGTTATATAAATGCTCGATTACGATTACGATTCTACAGTTTTAAAACATGGTTATAGATAAAAAAAGTTATAGTTTTAAAAATAGTTCCAGTTCATAGTGATCATCTGTAGGTTTTCATGTCTTTGTCCATTCTGTCATCCAGCCGTGGCAGTGTGGCACTCTATAGCAGGTTCATGGCACCTGTTGGATCCGCAGCTCTCAGGTTGGGACACACTGACGTAGACTATAATAGTATATGACTATAGACTACGTCAGTGTTTCCCAACCTGAGTGCTGCGGCTCCAACAGGTCTATGGTCTATAGACCAACATGACAACAGAAGACAAAAGCGCCGGTCCTACAGGCCAGATGCAGAGGACTCCTTTCAGTCTAGGCGATGTAATTAGCCTTCACCGATACCGAACGTTAAACGAGGAGACCTACTCTGATACGTTAGGGGTCAATTCAACGATTCCTTAAGACTGACTGAATCAGACTGATGTTTTCTATTATCTTCATTTTATTTATGCTAGAATGTAATTGCTTTCAAGAAACTATGTGACAAGTCGATTACAAGAAGTCATAAGCAAAGCATAGCCTAGGGGCCGTCCATAAAGTACGTCACGCTATTTTTGACCATTTTACCCCCTCCCCCCTGTCACAAACTGTCACAAAACTCGGACCCCCCCTAAAGTACGTCACACTTTCGAACATAGAAATAATAATACTTCCGAAAGCAAGGCTAATACATAAAGAAGGCTTCGCAACAGCATTATTACTAGCGCTCCTAGCGAGAGGAATCGTGAAAAACACATTCAGGAGATATGCATTTCATGCTATTTTGACATAAAACTAATTAAAATGTTTCAGAAAATTTTTGAAAATTATTTTTAAAGCTATGAAATTCTACTAAAAAATAAAAAATAAATTATAAATAAAATTTAAAAATAAATGTGTGACGTCACACATGGCCTGACCCCTCTCCCCCTGTCACAAACTGTCACACTTTCTTAAACCCCCCCCCCTGGAGCGTGACGTACTTTATGGACGGCCCCTAGGTCTAAAACCGATATTTTTTAGACTAAATAATTCGGTGTAGTGTAAACGAACGCTTGACTAATCCGAGAATGAACTATTTCGAACTATTTCCTGAACTATTTCACACTATTTCCTGAACTATTTCACACTATTTCCTGAACTATTTCACACTATTTCCTGAACTATTTCACACTATTTCCTGAACTATTTCACACTATTTCCTGAACTATTTCACACTATTTCCTGAACTATTTCACACTATTTCCTGAACTATTTCACACTATTTCCTGAACTATTTCACACTATACTATTTCCTGAACTATTTCACACGATTTCATGAACTATTTTACACTATTTACTTAGCTAGTTCACACTGGATTCGGTAGGCCCTATATGGCGCTTAGGCAAGTTCGGCGTGTAAACACTGGTCCAACATGGTTTTGATTATTTCTCGTTTAATTTCCTAATTCGGTGTAGGCAGTGTTGTTCAGTAATTGAAATACATGTAATTGAATTACGTAATTGAATTACAAGTTCCGTAATTGTAATTGTAATTGAATTACATTTTAAGTCCACTAATTGTAATTGTATTTCAATTACATTATTGCATGTAGGCCTAATTATAATTTGTAATTGAATGAAGTGTAAATTACAAATTACTTTCATAATGTCAGCAAAGATGCTATAGCCTGATGGGTTGACCTGGGCCACCCATTAAAATGAATAAACTACTCTGCATTATGATTGCATGGCAACATAATTGTCAACATTATTCTATCCTGACACCCCCACAATCTTACAACGCACTTTGATATACCCAAGGGCAAGGGCTGACCATCACTATCAGACTATCCATGCAGCCATGCACTCATTCTTAGCTAGCTTACTGCGGCTGCCTACAGATAACAGAACTTCCATCTTCAGCTCCAGTTGAGCGTCTCTTTGGCAGTGTGGTTAGACTAATTGACTCAATCACCTAGGCGCAATCAACTAAGTTCTGTAACTGACAATCATTTTGAAAAACTTCTACTCTTAAAAATCACGTAAACCCTAACTTGTTTTAATGGATCATAATTGTAAATTGTATTTCGGATACTTGACAAACTTATTATACCATAAGCCCATTGGATATTTTAGTTTAAAAATAGAGTAAATTAAAAATTATCGAAAAAAATTCTAAATCATTTGCCAATTTTAAAGGAATGATTGAAAAGTAATTGGTAATTGAATTACTTTCAAAATGTAATTGTAATTCAATTACTTTCACAATCAAGTAATTGTAATTGTAATTCAATTACATTTAAAAGCATGTAATTGCAATTATAATTCAATTACATTTGCAATGTAATTGATACAACACTGGGTGTAGGCCTATTTAGTCGTGGTTGGACTGGGAGCGCTTCTGAGTAGATTACCATGAAGGGGCGCTATATAAAAGCTCCTTAATAATAATATTATTTCTGAGAAAATTCATAGCAGGCTATTTCCCGAACTATTTCACACTGTTTCCTGAACAATTTCGTACAAGGGCAGTTTGTTGTTTCTTAAGTGTCTATCTACTACTAGCGACATCAAGCGAATGAGATAGAATCGACTAAACTCATTGTCAAACTGATTAAAATCCAGCCGTTAACAGGTTTTTCTTGCGACCAAATAGAAATTTCCAAACCCTGAAATGTTTCATTTATATCCTTGACTTTTTGACTAATTCAGAATTTAAATCTTGCATCCGACGGCTTTTAGAAATAGACTGGCCATGGCCAAGTTGCCCGCTTAATGGTCACTCTGTGGTCACTTAATGGTCACTGTCTGGTTACTCTGGTATGTTTACGGTTTATAACGTTTATTTAACGACGCCGTCATAACGACGATGATTGGCGTCTATCTGGTAGGTTTGTCGAGGTACGCGCTTATATAGGTTTCCGACAGCGCCTGTCGTCTAGAACTCCTACACTGCTCGCTTTCTGGCAGTGCCAGTCCCAAGCCTGGATAAAGAAGGAGGGCGACGCTAATGATCTTTGTTATCGCACAGTGTCGTTAAACTGAAACTACCTACCTGTCGTCTATTGAAACAGTCGCAAAAGTACTGAAACTGATTGAATGTTTAAGGGCAGGTTTTGGCGCATGCTCCAGATCGCTATCACCGTGACCGTCCCAGTCACAAGCGCCGAAAGCGAGCGATAATGTTTATGTCATGAAACGTATCAAATCGATGTCGCACGATAGATTAGTCTACGCAACATTTTCATAGTAGCGATTGAAAGGGAGTTGTAGGATACTTATCAACTGTGAACTAGAAAAAGGTAATCATGACGATTCAGCGAGGGTGACAGAAGACTGCCTCTGCGCTATGACCAGCAGTAGGCAAAGCTTGAACTTCAACGCAGTTGCTCAAAACTGACAACGAATATCAAACTTGCTATAGTGTAATAGGGCCTATACTACTAAAGCAGTTGCCAGACATACAAATAGGCCTACCGTTTTTTCACCGGATGTGTAAACGTAATCGTAATCGTAATCTCCAAACTTCTAAAGCGCCACCCGAAAGCCAAGCACCAGCTTATTCACGAGTGCTGCGTATAGTCAGAGGGGTTGTCCACAAGAGTAGTTCGAGGGAGATCCGAGTCCCGTTTCCAGAGGATCAGAGGGGACACAGCAGATGCTAAGATGGTGTCGTTTAGGTCGAGAATTGGAAGGTAGGCCTACAAGATCAGTTGAGTCGGGGTAAGAGTTCTTGAAAAGGAGAGACTTTAGTTTCGAGTAAAAAGCTTTGGATTGATGGATAGAGAAGCAGATACTTATGATGGTGGGTGATTGGCGATGATGGTAGAGGAACCGAAAAAGTGCGGAATTCAGGAGGTAGATCGTTCCAGAGACGTGATACAGTGTTGGATATTGCTCAGTTGGAGAATTTGGTATGAGTAGTGACCGGGGGTCGAGAAAGAGTGAGAACGGAGGATGATCGGGTAGAGCGGGCTTGCTGGATGGTGAAGAGTTCGGGGAGATATCTTGGCTGGAGTATTGTAGGGAGTTGTAGGTTAGCGAGAGGACTTTGAAGTGAATTCGCTCTGGGATTTTTAACCAATGGAGTGATTTGAGGATGGGAGTGATATGATGATGCTTGGGCGTTCTGGTGACAGCTCTGGCTAGTGAGTTTTGTATGAGTTGCAGACGCTTGAGTTGTGTGGAATCAAGATTGAGGAAAAGGAAATTGCAGTAATCGAGCTTTGAGTGGACAATGGAGGCAGCAATGGTGGAGGCAGTTTCGAAGTCGAGCATGGGTCGGATGCGGCGGAGGTCAAGAGTGCCAAAAGCCCAAAGCGCATCTGGAACCTGAAAAATTTCCCCGGTTAAAAACCCCCGGACCTTCGCTTCAAAGGGGTACGGCTTGGCGGCAGAAGTGAGGTTGTAGGAGGAGAAGGCAGGGACTAGGAGGAGAAGGCAGGGACTAGGAAGGGGTTGAGGGAAGGGAAAGGAAAGGAAGCGGTAAGGGGAGTGGTATGGAAAAGGCCTTCAAGAGGGTGATGGAAGTACAGGAAGATGAAGGGGATGGAGAAAATGGAGGAGCGGCCGAGAGAAAGGGAAAGACCTCGGGCTGAAGCCCCAAAAGCTGAAATCCTGGCGTTGTCACTGTCTTGTCGGTTTAACTCTTTAATGTACGGCGGCTGACTATCCCTCTAGGAAAACACGAGGCACTGGCTAAGCTAGAGTTAGCACGTATACCATCGAGGAGAACTTACCAGAATCAAGGACAATCGTGTTATTGGAACATCAAATAGCCTACTTAGGCTACCGTATTGTCGATGGCCTGTCTTCAATCTCAGCAATGTCGGCATTATGGTAGGCCTATAATAGGCGATATATGCGACTGCGTAGAGCGGCACTTTTCAAGGGCGGCAAATTCCGACAAAATATATGATGGTCACTTCCATCAAAAAGATATGTCATTTATAAGTAAGAGACGGCATTCTTGTCCTCGTCTGTAGCACATAATTATTCGTCAAAGACTGTCAAAGGCCGCCTCTGGATCTCATCATCCCAGGGAGACGTCTGAGACCGTCCACCGATCTATACTTTCCTACTTCAAGAGTTAAGCTGAAGAGTACTCATAAAAGCATCGAAGAGTATACATCGAAACTTTCGAAAGTCAACAGATGATAACAGTTACTAGGCCTACCGGTACAAACCGCAACTGGTTACCAGATCTCTGTTAAGACTCAATTTCTGAATATGGATCGGTAATTCTCCGAGGTACCGCGGTACCGCCTCATTGTAACTGTTCTCCTTCAAGTTTCATCAGCAGCTGATTGTTGGTCCCAGTGCATATTTAACTGTATAAGTACTGGGACATTTATACTGGGACAAATGTCCCAGTAGTTGTAGGATTTGCCGCAGTAGTTTTGGTGATTTGTCCCAAGTGATACTCTAAATTTAATGTTAGTTTCCAATAACATTGAAATTAGAGTAGTAGACGTTGTCCCAGTATTCCCAATCCGTTAAAATATGCACTGGTTGGTCCTGTCTTTGAAATGGTAGGCATTCAAGAAGTAGGGCTTAAGATGACAATATTGCCTGCCGTTCCAGGATTAATTGCCATGTGAAGGATTAAGAGACTTCGATCGGAAAGCCGATTGTGAACTTCGCACTCATCGCCAATCATCCACCATCATCTGCTTCAGGCTCCTCTATCCATCACCCCAAAGGCTTTCCACTCAAACTAAAGTCTCTCTTAGGCTTTTAAGAACTCTTACCCCGACTCACCTGATCCTGTACCTTCCAATCCTCGACCTAAAACGACGCCCACCTTAAGCATCTGCTGTGCCCTCTCTGATCCTCTGGAAATCGGACTCGGACCTCCCTCGGAGTACTCTTTTGGTCGACCCCTCTGACTAGCGCTCGAATAAAGCTGGTGCCCTGCGCTTGGCTTTCGAGTCGCGTTTGTGAAGTTTGGAGATTACGATACGATAACGATTACTTTGCATATAGCCGTATACGTGGATCAGGCTTCAGCAGTCTGCTTTCAGGCTTAAGGGAATGGCACACAGATAACGTCGTGTTTTGAATTCTTTACTCAAAAGAATAATCAGCAGTAACTCCGCTATCGACCTCTGTCTGGAGTCTCTGGACCGACCGCTCGAGTCATCTCCATCAGAGTCTTCTGCAATGGAACCGTCTTCTCTCATCTGGAGTGCCTGCCTCCTCTCCAGCTCTATCATCTTCTGTAGCCTACTTCTGCCTATCGGCGTCGTTTTCATCACGAACATCGTCGGTATCTTATGGAATCATAGACCGTTGAGATCGATAGATTTGTGTTTTGAAATTTACACAGTATAGGCTACTTTGGAAGGATTGGTGTGTGCTGTTGGTAAATAGATGATAAGACTTTGAATTCTATTCTTGCAGGTAGGCTATTTTAAGCCAGTGAAGTGGTTTGAGAACATGAGTAGTACTGTACAGTGGTGGTTCTGGACTTCTGGTAAGATTTAGTGACAGTCCGAGCGAGAACATTCTGGATAGCTAGAAGCCTATAATATAGAAGGCAGTTTATTTGGTCTTTATTGCAATAGTCTAGTCTAGTTGAAGCATAGGGCGGATTCTGCGAAGGTCACGGATATACATGAAGCAAGAGCAAGATTACAGTCGCTTTCCAATAGTTAGGGACTTAAATTCACGAAATCTATGGACTGTAAGGAAACGTACGTTGACCTTCCAAATTCTTATTTTCGCTTACAATGATCGAACTCCCAGAATATTATATCGTAATCTCGAGATCTCTACTGCGTCTTACACAAGCATGTAGGCCCTAATTAATTTATGATATAGACTGATCAGCTTTATTGTGCATCGAGATACTCAAGCCGGACATATTTATGACTTCTTAACACGGACCAAGAGGACAGAACTATGCAAAGTATAGACATCAACCATAAACGTTCGTCTAGCAGACGTGCAAAGTTGAAATACCTTCTTAGAATATCAATGAGTGGCTCGCCATAATGTTGTGAATAACATCCGCGTTTCGCACCTTGATATGCCTACTGTTAGTTTTAACTTAATCGGCGACTATAATTTTAATATTGTGGACAATATTTCACTTAATTATTATTCAAGCTAGCTAAGCTCTCCTGCAAACAAATTACCTGCATTTAAAACCAAGGGCATGCTATATAAACAATTTTTATATATAGACCTAATATATTATTTAGGCCCCTATTTATGAATGTGTACACACACACAAACACACACACACACACACACACACACACACACACACACACACACACACACACACACACACACACACACACACACACACACACACAGCACACACACACACACACACACACACACACACACACACACACACACACACACACACATATATATATATATGTACACATTGTACAGTGCCTCTAACTCTAAGCAACTTAAAACTTACAATACCGGTCTCTCTCTGTCTCTGTCTAGGGTAGTACATGGCTGCAGATCAAAACAGTATCTGTCTTAAGATACACAGAAATGTTTGCCTAGTTCTGGGGTGAATTTCTATTGCAAGTGGGAGACTAATAATTCAAGCAAGTGACTATTAGTCATCTGTCTATCAGTATATACACAGTTATTATATTATATAATTGTTATATGCATACACACATATATACGGATGAGTGGCTTGAGTGAGAGATACTCATAGCACTTATCCTGCATCACAATGTCCTTGTATTTTAATAAAATTATGTGTATGTGTATTTGTCTGAGCACCATGTACATGTGTGTGATTTTAGTCTGCAAAAGCTGTCATTAAAGTTGGGTGTTAACTTCACCAGAGCCATTCAAAAGCTATCATATCACCATCTGAAAAGCCATAAAAAGGTTGGCAGGAAGTAGATTTCACCAGAGCTACCCAACAGCTGTCATAAAAGTTAGAAGGAAGTTACTTTCACCAAAGCTGTCATAAAAGTTAGAAGGAAGTTACTTTCACCAAAGCCACCTGAAAGCTGTCATATCCTATAGAGTGTTAAGTTACCAGTAAGTGTTAGACAACAATTCTAACTTTTCTTTACAAGGTCAGAGCGGGATTGACCTATAAGGAAAATAAGCCATGGCTTAGGGCCCCACAACGTTTTGAGTGCCCCCAACTGTCAGGAAATATAAAAATCAGATGGTACACACGTTTTGAGGGCCCCAACTGTCAGAAAATATAAAAAATCAGATGGTACAAAGGTCCTATTTGACAATTTTAGAAATTTTTCAAAGTAATAAACAATGGTTTTTCTCCAAATCTGGAAAAAAATTTGCATGGCTCCTCCGGTTAGGGCCCCCGGATGTCTTAACCCGGCCCTTGGCTTAGGGCCCCCGAAAGTCTTAATCCGGCCCTGGTTACGGTACCTTATAAATTGTCGTCATTATTATTATTATTCTGGAATAAGTTGCCTAGCAAACCCAAGACATTAATTAGATCCTAAATATTTCTTTTCGGCTATTCCATAAGCACTTAAAACCAATCTGTGTCATCAAGGTTTAGTGTTGTCAGGTTGGAAGCGCCTCTGAAGGGTCTCTCTTGAAGTAGTACTGGGCCTACATATAATTATCTGACTGCAACTACAAAGGTGCTCTTTAAGTGGCTCTATATAAATTCAATCTGACGATCTGCTTTGATGTCCTCAATCCGCACACAACTTTAGGGGCAATGAAATAACACCTTAAAAATAGTAGGTCACAAATGGCTAAAATCAGCCACACCAACTTCTAAGCTGTCGTTTTTACAACGACGTTTATTTACTTTTGTCACATTATCGTATAATAGCAAATCATCTTCAGTTGACCTTTTGGTCTAAATTTCAGCGACCTTGCCCCCAAAGTGATAGAGGGCACACCGTAAACAACATCAAGAGCACTGGACCAAAGACACGGTCAGAGTTTCCTAACATTTTTATTCAAGAACTTTCAAGCGAGAATTTGATATTTTTTAGCAGATGCATACCACTTGTTTGGCCCTCATCAAAGAATATGTCACTGCGACCACAAAGAACACAAATGTTAGTAACTGCATCGGGCGAGGCTCGAACCAGTACTCCCCGCGTTACAGGCCGAGTACTCTAAATAATCGGCCACCGTGCCATGATAGAAAGTAAAATATTTTGTCTAGTGGAAAGGTGAAACTACTCTGTGTAGATAGAAATGGTCATTAAAAATATTTCTCAGCCTTTATAAGAAGTACCGGGCAATATGAGAAATATTCATGTGGTTGTGGATGGAGGGCAAATGGGTCATTGATCTTGCAGAGATTATGCCCCAGAACTACTCAACTCCATAGGAGGCACATAAATGAAGTATATATATGTCCCATTACACTGGACAACAAATTTTAACTTTTTTTTTGTTGCCTAAAAAACTTTAGCTGTTCTATATAGATTTTGGCACGCTGAATCCAGTGGTGTTCTCAGAATTTTTGTATCAGGTCAGGTTTTTGAGAAAAATGGTTTGCAAGATTTTAAAAGAAATTTACTTAGTGCATAGATTTCACTATGGACAACAAATTTTAACTTTTTTTACTTCCTAAAAACTTTAGCTGTTCTATATAGATTTTGGCACGCTGAATCCAGTGGTGTTCTCAGAATTTTTGTATCACGTCAGGTTTTGAGAAAAATGGTTCGCAAGATTTTAAAAGAAATGCCCAGAAATTTACTTAGTGCATAGATTTACAATGTACTGTTACTTAGAGAACTGACAGTCGCTTTTCTCAAAAACCTGACGTGATACAAAAATTCTGAGAACACCACTGGATTCAGCGTGCCAAAATCTATATAGAACAGCTAAAGTTTGTTGGGAAGCAAAAAGTTAAAATTTGTTGTCCAGTGAAATCTATGCACTAAGTAAATTTTTGGGCATTTCTTTTAGAATCTTGAAAATCATTTTTCTCAAAAACCTTACGTGATACACAAATTCCGAGAACACCATTGGATTCAGCGTGCCAACATCTATATACAACAGCTAAAGTGTTTTAGGAAGCAAAAAGTTAAAATTTGTTGTCCAGTGAAACCTATGCACTAAAAGTAAATTTCTGGGCATTTCTTTTAAAATCTTGCAAACTATTTTTCTCAAAAACCTTACGTGGTACAAATATTCCGAGAACACCACTGGATTCAGCGTGCCAAAATCTATATAGAACAGCTAAAGTTTTTAGGAAGTAAAAAAAGTTAAAATTTGTTGTCCATAGTGAAATCTATGCACTAAGTAAATTTCTTTTAAAATCTTGCAAACCATTTTTCTCAAAAACCTGACGTGATACAAAAATTCTGAGAACACCACTGGATTCAGCGTGCCAAAATCTATATAGAACAGCTACAGTTTTTTAGGCAACAAAAAAAGGTTAAAATTTGTTGTCCAGTGTTATCTATATGCTCTTTGTCCCAGTCCGTTGCCCCCAGTTTCATACCAAAATTCTGTTACAACTCCTATCATTAGTTATTCAGCATAAAGGCAGACTTGCCCCATGTTCCCCTATCAAGCTAAATAAGTATGAGGACACTTAATATAGTGCATTTTAAGTAACTTACAATGCCCTCTGCCATCACAATAGTCACATAAATATAATTGGTTCATTGGCACAATATATATAAAACCTTAGAGGCTTGAAGAAGTGCTGTGTTTGGTTAAACTCTATCTGCATTGAAGGAGGTTTAGGGTAATGGTACCACTCTGGAGTGTTGAGCAGAAGACGCGGGATCGATTCCTGCTACCCTTCCAAAGATCCAATAAGCCTTTCATTCGCCAGAAGGCATCGGTAAAATGAGCAGAAGGACAGATGGGCATCTTGCATGGCTGCCATACATTTAAATTCGACTCCTGTAATAACTTGTGATCATCCGTTCATACTATGACTTGTAATCATACTACAGTGTGTCAGTATGAAACAAAAAACAAACATGATTATTATTATTAAATAGATCATTCAGATGACCATGTTCCAACCTACATCCTACAAAGACCTACATGATGAATGGGAATGAAGTGTGACAGTAAAACAGAAGCTGGGATTAGCTGCAGCAAAAGCACACTTGGAAATTCTTTTTCAAAGTCAATTCACAGAAGATAAACTGACTTCATGCATAAAAGGTTAAAGTAATCACCATTTTATTACTTATCATTCAGTCATTATTTAGCGACATTAACAAGTACAGAAACAATAATAATTTACAGAAGAAGAAATGACTTCATTTGTGTAAAATGATAGCAGCAATGCTGACGATGATAATAATATGAATAGCAAACCATAATAAATATATAATAGTACTACTACTGATAACAATAATATTAACAATAATATTAACAATAATAGTAATAATAAAAATAATAATAATAATGATAATAATAATAATAATAATAATAATAATAATAATAGCAATAATAATAATCATAACAATAATAAATATCTACATTAACAAGCCATCTCAGGAAAATGATCCCAGCAGGATCTTTCAGCTTCAAGAGCAACCTAACCGCTGGACAAGGGTTCCTAATGAAGGACTACATGATTCAACAATGAATTTAACATAGGGTATTAGGATTCGAACCCCCAGTTAAAGGTGGAAGGAAGTCTGCAAATGTTCATTTCCAGGCCACCCTAACTGCCAGTTAGGCTATTAATAAGCTTTCAGGCTGGCATACATTAGAAACACAAAATTTCATGATCAAAAATTAATAACATAGAGCATTTAAATATGTTTGCAGAACATGAAAACCAGTTAATTTCTGCAGTGTAATCATTGATGCATCATGCAGGAGGCATTTTCCACAACCTATCTGGTCAATTCACATAATTCCAGCACCTCTTAATTACAACAATCTCCGGTGGGCAAAGAAATTCTGGAAAGTGCGATCTTTCAACCATTCTTAGCTCCCAGCTCCTTGCTATATGAATACAGCACATTTCTTTCAATATTGGTCTCTGAAACAAGTTTAAACAAGGTAATAAATGCTCATTTAATTTGTGCTCCTGTATTTCTTCTTGATACTCCTCTCTCTGAAAATTCTGAAACAGTTTAGTAGACGAAAGTGATTGCTCACTTATCTGCCAATTAGTTGTTTGCCTTCCTCAAGCAAATCCCTCCCACGCGTGGGAGCAGTACGAGTGACCGAAAGCTTAAGGGACGTTGGCTCATAAAACAACCACATATCAAACAGTTACACCAGTAATTACAGATAATATCAAGTAAACAATGCAATACAATTGAATTAGGAATACAGATGATAAAACAGACAAATGCAGTTGATAGAAAGTAGATTTCACAATTCCTACTTCACAGTCAACATTCTGTGAGACATCTAAATCAAGATTGCCATTCAAAGGCTTTAGCAAAAGTGCTTACATTTCGATAAGCTACGTTCACTATTCACCCTTGGCACAGAACTATATAAAGTCCACACATTCACGTGTCCACTTGACATAGAAAATTTATAGTCTATAAGAAAAGTATGGTACATAAAATAAATACACAATAGGCACTTGTTAGCTAACGAGTGATTAGCATTGATAAATAATCCATATAAAATTCTGCTAAACTTCTCTACACTTAGACAGCCATCAGTTGTTGCCAAAAAACACTCTTGCTGTTTGCTAGAATAG
Organism: Aporrectodea caliginosa; assembly: GCA_020284085.1. Taxonomy (NCBI): domain Eukaryota; kingdom Metazoa; phylum Annelida; class Clitellata; order Crassiclitellata; family Lumbricidae; genus Aporrectodea; species Aporrectodea caliginosa. Next base: position 936,369 of record JACEVL010000006.1, on the reverse strand, counting down.
AAAACCACCTATGTTGAATCAGACATGTTCCTCCAGCTTAGTAGCCCCAACATATTTTAGAATTCTTTCAAAGAATTGTCTCTGACATTTAACAACCAGAAATGTCAGTTTTAAATAAATTTATGGAGCAAAAGAAAAATCAGTAGATGACTATATACTCGATAAACAAATCTAAGTCACTATAAATAAACTACATATCCAGAATATCAGAGCCAACTACGGTTATTTACAGCAGTCCCAGAACATTGGCGGTCATTGACGTGTATTGCTTCGAAAAGACCCAAAATTAGTAACAAAGAAATCGGTAAATGGTATTTCATGTAGCATGTATTGATTAGGAATGGAGCATTCTCCACAGACACAGATGTACCATGATGCTGTGCCAAATCTCGCATTAACAACTGATGATCTGCAGTTTAATAGGATCCTACAAACTATGGGTTTGGCTTGTATCTCGAGTTTTTCGGCCGAGTTTCAGTTCCTTTGAGGCGTTCGTTGTGCTTGCGAGCCTCGTAGTGGAACTGCGGTGACCTCATTTCGTACCTACAGGAAAAAAGAAAGACTGAATTAAATGATACTGTAACAAGGTACAATGTCTGTGGCACCATGAAGTCATTAGATTAGATTAGAATTCTCTTGCGCTAACTCTAAAAGGCAGCCATAGGTATCAAGCGTTAACCCTCTGGCCCCGAGAAACCGATTTATGAACCTGGTTGTGTGTCCGTTACTTATTCTCGAGAAACCGATATATAGGGCTGTCAAAATGTTAGTAAACTGCAGCCCGGGTACCCGAGAACAACCTGAACGGGGGCCCGTAAGCCCGTCAGGCCGTCAGTAAAACAACCTCCAAATTGGGTATTGATTGCTAGAGACTAGTTAAATTTCGTAATATGTGTGCTACATTGATTGACAGCTGTCACCGGCCAGTCCCAATGGAGGATAGCTTGCATGGGGACAAACATTTCCAGTGAGGCACAACATTCTGCAGCCCTCATGAACGGGTCTATTCTGAATGGCGCCGGCATAAACAGCCAATCCCCCTCCGCTGTCGGCGGATTTAGCCCTAGGCCTCCCACCCAGAGTCTATAGGCGTGGAGGGGCGGCTTGTCTGTCCACCTGCCCTTCTTGGATTGGCTTCTCTTACACCACACGCGAGCGTGAGAACTGTTCAAAATAATTTCTGCCGGCGTCAACGGCCTTTGTACGATGTTGTTCAACTCGGAATCCGCCACACACGTTCATGGCGTACTGTTACGATGTTACAACGTGGCACTCTTGAAATACAATTGCCCCCACGCAAGCAATCTTGGGTCGTAGACTGCCCCACCCCACGCGGCTTGGCTCTACAGGCAACAGCCATCTGCCAGCTATTAAGCCCTTAGACCATAATTAAACAATTGGAATGATGTTTAAGGCATTATGCCTCTTCCTCGGGCTTTTAAAATTGATTTACCGGCCCGGGCTCAATCGTTCGAACGGGGGCCCGGCAACCCGGGCCCCCGTTGACAGCCCTACCGATATATCGATTTCAACACCCATGACGCATGGGAGTGCCGGGATACGAAAATATTGCAATGGGAATTCAGGGGCAAAAGGGTTAATGACTTCATTTTTTAGCCTCAGCATATGTGGGTGAGTGGTCAGCCCTCTGCCTCACTGCCTGCTCTTCTCAATGACAGTGTATAAAGCCATTAAGCGTATAAAGTGAGCATCAATTGATGCCATGTGCATTAAGATACTATCACTGCAGAAGTCAATGAACCAAATTAGATCAGATTAATAAATGTTATCAAATGCTATCAGCCATTGTACTCATTACAACTAAGTTCGCTAGATGAACATCTCCAAATATATGTGCATGGACATCTGAAACTTGCAAATAAAAACAAAACAAATACCTCAATGTAAAACAAAGCCCTTCACAGGGATTTTTTAAATGAAGTAATTTTAGTAATATATCCCACATTAGCAAGAAGCCAACAATATTATGACTGCAAACACCCAGAAAACACGAATATGTCTACATTTAGAATCTGTATTCTCTACTATATCTGCATAATGCAACTATGTAAGAATTACAGTCATCTATCAGTTGCACTACAGACAAGACTCAAGGTCCCCACACATATTGACTTAAATGACCAATTCATAGAAGGAGAATTCTATTAATTTCCAATTAACATACTCACAGTAATGAACCTAATACACACGGGGTAAAAGACAAACAAAACTGCATTTGACAAATGCATATAAACTAACACATAAAACACCTCCAAGTATTTAAAGTTTTGGAGTTTTATTAAACTGCTTTTCAGTGCAGGTCAGTTCACTTAAAAACCAAGCAAGATGCAAATTCATAAATTATTTGGGTACTTTACTGAACACTTCAAATTTATGATACTGTCCTGACTTTCCCTGATTACATCAAATTTACCAAATTTTGACTCTGGTAAGCTTCTCCAAACAACTAAGAGTTTGACTATATGGTTTCACTAAAAGTAATGGTCAATGGATGTTGTGTCCATTAAGATACTAGCCCTGCAGAAGTCACTGAATCTCATTAGATTAGATTAATAAATGCTGTCATGCTGTCAAATACAATCAGTGCAAGCAAAACATCAGATCTTTACAGAATGAACATATTGCCACACTCAACTGAGTTATGACAAACTAAATGCATTATACACTTCTTTGTTCTAACACAGTGTCTTCTGAACTATTAATAGTCAATGCTATTTTGAGCTATGTTAAATTCCTGTCCCAACATTTTTCATGTCAGTGTCTTTTTGGTTGCACCTTCAAAAATCGCTTAAATTGTCATTGGCTAATTTTAACCTAAATGATAGCACAATAACACAAACAGCTATATAAAATACAATGGGAGTTGAGGTCTTTCCTTATGCATTGCATTTGTATGCCAATCGCATCAGCCGTGATTCAACCAATGGACACACAGTAATCAATCAAGGCATTAGAAAAGCTAGGGTAATCAGTCATTTGTTTGATCACATTCCTGTGTCAGCCAGACATCAGGAGTCATTGAGATGGTGAGTGACGAAGCCAGACAATGCATTGGGTCCTTTCAGTCATTCAGTCAACCAGTTAGTCAGTCAAGATTCTGAATAACTGAATAATATAATTCTTGATGCTGCAATTAAGCTATTTCAGTCGCAGCATAAAAAAACATGACAGCATAATCAGAACAAATGGATGACCTTTCCTTACATGACACACATAACGGCATGACAAATTATTCCAATCAGAATGAGAATTGCACAAAAATAACTTCGAGGGGGGTTGACGTTGATTCATGTGCAGTTTGGGTGTGAAATGTAGACTTACTGTGGAATCCTAAGAAAGACTAGAGGGGTTGAACCCCCCAACCCCCCCAATTCTCACCCTGATTCCAATTTTAAATGAAACACTTCAAGTAGAACTTGGGTGCACGGATTGGCAGCGACGAGCAATGCCGCCTGGAAATAATTACCTCCTAATAGCATTGCCACGGTGCATTGGTGACAAAAGCACGGTCTGGACCCGTGGACCTCTCGATCAACCGCCTCTGCTCAACAGACGACATAGCTCGCATACCGGAGTCACGTTTCCGACGCCGATATTAAAGTATTCAGCGGTCCTATTTAGCACCACGGGCTCTTGATCGAAGGCCCTATCATTCGGTCAGCGAGTGAATGTGCAATCAAGTACGAGCGGCTCAAATCGAGTGGAGAGCCGAAGCAAACAGGCAATTAGCATCGGCTAAGCGAACTGGCGATCAGCCAGAAATTGCTCAGATATTGCCGCGAAAAATGTGCAAACAAACGCGGGCCAAGGTACAGACTACATTTAACAACTTAAATGAGTGGTCTGCCGGTGATTTATTAAGGTGTATTATCAGCTCGGAGCTACAGAAGTTACTAGACAGCAGTGTTTCCGTTACATTCCAGAAAGAGGACGTACTTACGCCCTGACCTAGAATTTTGGACATAGCTCATTTCTAACGGCGATCACACAGGGCATACGAGTATGTTACATAGCACAATACACAATCACACACTTTATATCAATATTTACGACTGCATTTTCAAGTCCCAATGAAAGTTTGTATATGACCAGAAGCAATAGTACTAATCCATAGACCAATCCACATAGCGATGAAATAATACCTCCTTAACCTTAGCGCTTGACGTGTATATGTCCGAAGATAAATAAATGGATATATGCAACTCACGATTGGAATTTTACTTACGCCTAACCCGAAAAATTTGGACGTTTTGGACATTTGTTATGGACGTAAAAATGGCCATTTCGGTGCTAACGGAAACACTGCTAGATAGTCACTGAAATAGACCATTGCTTAGCACACTTGTACTGAGAATGAAGCCACTAAGGCTGGCAATGTGATCTATGTCAATTCGTGTGATCTGTCCAGGATTTGAAGCCAGACCACAGAGGCATAAAACAAACATGTTAGCTGCTTGGCTAGAATGACATCTACCACCTAAGTTGAATCTGAAGACTACACTCAAAGGAATTCAGTCCAACAGAAAAAGTCTAGTCTTTTTGGTGGGGGTGCCAGAGGATGATGGTGCAATGGTAGCACTCTGACACGAAGAGCAGAAGATGAGCATGGACCCAGGATCGATTCCCGCTATCGTCCCAAAGGTCGACCTGGCCTTTCATTCACCAGATGGCATTGGTAAAATGAGCAGTAGGACGTGAAGGGCCCCTTGCATGGCTGCCATACAGTTAAATTCGAGTCCTGTAATAACTTGTGATCATCCATTCATACTATGACTTGAAATCATACTGTGCTGTGTCAGTTTCAAAAATAAACACCAATATGTTATTACTTAAAGTTTGCGAGAGTGAAATGCAAAACACATGACAATTATCTCAATAAATAAGCTGAATTATTAGCAAAATTAAAATACTGCACTTGGTGAAAGATGCCTTCAAGTGAAGAATGACCATAGTAATATGCACCGATTTCCAGTGCAGCTGCTCTTCAGTGGAGTGTTATTTTAAAAGGCAACTCAGCGAGGAGCAGTGCATTTTCTCTTGAACTTAACAGCAGAAGAAACCAGCTGTGCCTAGCACTGCGACACTCTACCTCGGCTCTTTCACGCTGTCTGCGCTTGTATGTTACTAAGCGTAAAATGCATGCATGCACTGCATGCACATTGCACAGACACCCACTTTACAATGGTGAAGCAAAAGTATGTACCGGTCATTGTAAGATGTAAGAATTACCACAGAAAACACAGGGAGATGACTGACTATACATGTTGCCAGGCTGTCATTCCTGTTAGAAAGCAGTGCACTACAAGGTTTACTACAGTTAGGAGCACAATTTATGGAAAAGTGTATCTTCGACGGGAGTCCATCTGAGAGTGAGGAATGATCATATTGAGAAAATGATTATAGTTGGGAATGATTATAATTGGGAATGGTTGTAGTTTGGAACTATTACAATGGGTAATGTTCATAGAAAAGGAAATAAGTAAGTATATTCTTTATCATACCAGCTGCCAGACTGCACTCTGGTGTACATACATCATAATATAGCAATAAATCAATCAATTTTCGTTTATTAAAATAAGCTGACAAGTACGCAATTTGTACATTGATAAACTAAGGTCCTATTGGATGTTTAAAGATAAGATTAATGTTTAGATAAAATTAAAACAGGCATGTTATACATAATTATTGGATCATTAGTGTTATAAATCAAAGAAAAGAATCAATATATAGTTTTATATAGTACTCTGGATATGAGATTACAGTATCTTTGTTAGGAAGGGAACACCATGGGGACGGGACGGAATGAGTATCCAGTAGGACGAATCGGAGAAAACAGTGGGTAAAGAACTTGATGTTGGTCGGAGGAAATGGCACCAAACAAACGTCATAAAAATGCATGAAGTAGAAATTATTAAAGTAAGGAAAGTTTACAATAGAGAATTATATAGTCTGGAATAGCTAAAATGGGGAGAATGGTTATAGTAGGGAATGATTATAATGGGAATGGCTGTGGAGAATTATTATAGAGAGGAAAGATTTAGTAGGATATGATTGTAGTGAAGAATGATTATAGCAGAGAATGCTTACTGGAGCATGATTACGGTGGGAAAAGGTTATAAATGGGAACATTCATAGTTCTGAATGGCTACAGCGGGAATGATCATAGTAGGGAATGACTACAGTGGAGAATGACATAGTTTGGAATGGCAAGTGGTTAAAATGGCCTTGGTGAGCAGCGGGAACTCCAAAGAAGAGTTTTATTGGAACGCATGCATTACCAGGGTTCATTGCATGGTGAGCAGTGGAAACGAGAGCAAAGAATTTCCCATGCATCCCCATCAACTTTAAACATTGGGAATGGCTATAACGGGAATGATTGTAGAGGGGAAATGATTGTAGTGGGGAATGATCATACTGGGAAGTGTTCTACCTTGCACTTATCCAGTTATAATTATCTACCGGAATCCTACCAAAGTTTCGAGCAACTTTGCAGAAAAGCAGACTTTAACCTCTTTTCTGCCATCATCAGCAACCCTGCACATGTATTACATCAACTACTGCCTGATATAGTTCAGAATGCCTATGGAATGATTATAGTGAAAACTGTTTCATACTCGCTACGCCCCAGAACCCACAAATGAATAATACCTAAGGCAAACTCTAGTGGATCTCGTAAAACATTTGTCACACCGATGCTTTATACTTAATTTTTTGTATTTGATGATCTTTGTACACCAAAGTGCGGTTAGCAGTTGGTTTTTCAATAAAGGATATACTTACTTACTTATACTTAAGTGTTCCTCCTTACTTAGATCACACTCAGCTAACTGAAGACCTCTAAACAAAACTCTGAACTATCGCATTTCAGTTGATTTGAATACAGTATTGTATTGCATCTGAACAAGGCCCCGATTCTGGTATCAATAAAAGAAAAGCAAGGCCAGCAAAGACGTCAGATGACTCAAAATGCCTCCCGCTGATATTGACCTACAGTGGAATAAGCAGTCTTTATATTAAAGACAAAATAAAACAGTTCAGACGGCATTTATAGCACACCGACTGAACTCAGCACACAGACAAACACATGTTTAGTCACCACAAACAATCTAAATACACAGTACATTCAAAAATGCAAACAGATTATTTTATATGCTAAGTCAGCAGCTACTCAGAACAGAACTCAGCGCATACACCCGTATACATATAATCTACCCACGCATTCTATATATTATATACAGTACATTTAAAAACACATGCAGATCATTTAAGTCCCAAGCCAAGTTTTAAATATCCAATAAGTTCTGACATTCAAGAAGATACCTGGTCATAAAATACTTATGATAACTTATTAGAAAATGGTTTACTAATTAACCAGTTCGTTAATGAATATTACAAGTTACGTATGAGCTGAGAAGTAACTTGCCATAGTTATGCATTGTGAAACACACTCATACCACTTTTAGAAACTTTTCTCATCAGTCTGGGATGAGACGTTGAGAGCGGATGCCTCAACACTCAACATGAGCTATATAAATCTTCTGAATGACAAATGAATGAACGAAAATAAATGAGTGAATAAATTCTTTTACCCAAAGTAGAAACGTTCCCCACAATATTTCCCTACAATGACCCTTCTGGATTGATAAAGTTCATGGCAAATAAAGGAGGCCTTTGAGCTGTGGATATGGCGCAGAATAGAGAAAATCAGCTGGGTTTTTCGAAGAACTGATGAGGAAATCTTACATCTGCTGGAAGAATGGGTGATCACTGATAGGCACTATACGGGGACGGCAGAAGAAATGGATAGGAATCTCTTAAATAAACGACACCATACTAAGAGACATCATTGAGGGAAGAGCTGGAACTAAAAAGATGAGAGGTAGAGCCAAGAACAATGCTACTCAATCTGGATGTTGGCAGAGGAGGGATACAGCGGACTGAAAGGTTTCTCAGAGAACAGAGAAACCAACTGGCGTGACGTTGGACATATTATCCTGCAGTTTTGGCATCAGTATATCACTGTGGAAGAAGATTGACCATGGTGGATTCCCTATAAGTGGCTCTATTGGCAAATAAACAAGTTTCAGAAGAGCTTTGCTCTTCTCCCTCAGTTATTTATCTCTGGCTCATTTTTCAATTAATTGATCAGGTGATATACCCACCACTGCTGTCCATTTTAATGGGTGCCATGCCATTTCATACTCCGTTGAGGCCAGGACTGTCGCAAGTCCGAGATTTTAATAGATCTCTTAAATAAACCACCATCGGAGAATGAAGAAGTTTTCAGAACAGCTAGAACTATTCAAGGTCTGGCAGAGCAAATGTGCCTTGGAAGTCAATCTATCTGTCAGAAGATGATACTTTTGAATCAACAGTGAGGTTTTCTCTTAAAGTTAGTTACCCTCTTGGTAATGACCACTAGATTGATATTATCATACAGTTTTGGCATCAGTATATCACTAGGTTGGACTTAGACTGGCCAATGGTCATTTCCCTATAAGGTGGTTCTAATACACCAGCTGATGGATGAACTGTAAAGAGTCCAGCTGGAAACTAACTTACCAGTTAGCGATTGGGCTGCGAGCTCTTTCGACCTCTTCTTGAATCTTAAGGTGGCGTAATCGTTCCTCTTCGATCTCAAGCTGCTCCCTCTGTAGTTTGGCCAGCTGTTTTGATAAGGCGTTGAGGCCAGAACTGTTGACAAACCTGGACAACATGAAAAGATAATCGAAAATTCATTCACTACCTACTAGATTCATGCAAATACCTGCATTCAAGGATGAATTTACAGGTTCAAATTCATCAATGTCAAAATCATCATCAACATCATCATCATCATCAATATCATCATCAGCAGGACTACCATCATCAGTTCCTCACACCATCTGTCTGAGCGGAGATGTGTGCGAACAAATTAATGATCCCCATTATTTTCAGTCAGTCTGTCAAATTCAGTGCTGTTCTAAGAGACAAAATAAGAAAATGGGTTTTAAACAATCGGAAAAGTAGAAAAAGTACAAAGCAAATGTAAAGGTAAAGGATAAAGAGGAAGGACCATCAACGAATTGTAGAAATAAACAATCAATGTAATCAGCCGTTTTGTGCTTAAAAAACTTGCTAAAATAGGGAAAGAAGTAGGATGAACTACAATCAGGTAATCAAGATAGTTTTCCCCATTAAATGAAACAAGACATATAAAACCCTCTCTGATATTTGTTTCTGCATGCAGCACTGTGTATAAAATTTATACACGCGCAGTATTATATAGTAGCGGCAGACACGGCTACAGGCGTTGCTGTCACGACTGCTCCGGCTGCAATGCCTGCCTGGAAACAACCCAAGTTTCGAAGAACTATGCCAGAGTTCTGACGCCCACCTCTTCAGGGGTGTTCAAGCAGCCCCAGTCCATGTTCTACATGACTTACTGCCCGCAATTAAATCTGTAGTATATGTGCTTAGGCCACATAAACATGACAGAATTCTACCTGTTGCCGACAGTCTAGCACGCAAAACATTTATTATTAGGATGATTTACTCGTCATTATATACTTCATAATGTACACCACAATGCGGTTAGCAATTGGTTCAGTAAAGGATTTACTTACTTAAATTACTTACTTAGATTCACACACACACATTTCACACAAACACAGGGAACCTAGATGTCAAACCATCCCAAACATCCACAGTCCAGCATCGAAGCTCGTAATCGTAATCTCCAAACTTCTAAAGCGCCACTTGAAAGCCAAGCGCAGGGCACCAGCTTATTCACAAGCACTGCATCTAGTCAGAGGGGGTTGTCCAAAAGAGTAGTCCGAGGGAGGTCCGAGTCCAGTTTCCAGAGGATCAGAGAGGGCACAGCAGATGTTAAGGTTGGTGTCTTTTAGGTCGAGGATTGGAAGGTACAGGATCAGATGAGTCAGGATAAGAGTTCTTTAAAAGGACAGAAAGCTTCACTGTGGTTGGTGCATCTGTCTGAAACACATTGTCTACTCAACTACAACAGCAAGTAATGGGTCTTCGTCTGTCACTGTACCATAAGCGCCTGAAAACCGTTTTGTTTGATTGTGGTCTTGGGATACCACTAGGAAGTGCCTCTGATGCTTTCTCTTGAAGCAGCACTATACCTCTAAGGCTCATACATACATACATACATACATACATACACACACACACACACACACACACACACACACACACACACACACATACATACATACATACATTCATACATACATATTGAAAGAAAAAGAGCAGCCCCTCAGCTACCTCTGACAGGCATTCACCAGTATGGATTGTTAGTACCTTCATTTTCTTGGCCTCAACATATGAGGGTGGAATCTAACTACCTGATTATCATGTACCTCCATAACTATCTATAGATTCCTGCTGAATCCTATAGGATTCAAAACGTCTCTGTATTTCCTCTCATAATTATTCACATCTAGGTACGCACTCACCATGAACACACCCACATGAACATTAATGCTTTAGCTGACGGATTTTTTGTTCCAAAGTAAATATTTAGTGATGCTAAAAATTCTGACTGAATAAGCTTCATTGGCAAACCTACTGTGTGGGAGTAATTTTTACCTAGAACAATATAATTATATGCAAAACAGGTAAGATGAAAAGCAGAATTTTATTATAAGAACTATGCCAGAGTTCTGACGCCCACCTCTTCAGGGGTGTTCAAGCAGCCCCAGTCCATGTTCTACATGACTTACTGCCCGCAATTAAATCTGTAGTATATGTGCTTAGGCCACATAAACATGACAGAATTCTACCTGTTGCCGACAGTCTAGCACGCAAAACATTTATTATTAGGATGATTTACTCGTCATTATATACTTCATAATGTACACCACAATGCGGTTAGCAATTGGTTCAGTAAAGGATTTACTTACTTAAATTACTTACTTAGATTCACACACACACATTTCACACAAACACAGGGAACCTAGATGTCAAACCATCCCAAACATCCACAGTCCAGCATCGAAGCTCGTAATCGTAATCTCCAAACTTCTAAAGCGCCCTTGAAAGCTTGAAAGCCAATCTTGAAAGCCAAAACAGTAGTGAGCAGGGCACCAGCTTATTCACAAGCACTGCATCTAGTCAGAGGGGTTTCCAAAAGAGTAGTCCGAGGAGGTCCGAGTCCAGTTTCCAGAGGATCAGAGAGGCACAGCAGATGTTAAGGTTGGTGTCTTTTAGGTCGAGGATTGGAAGGTACAGGATCAGATGAGTCAGGATAAGAGTTCTTGAAAAGGAGAGAGTAATTTTTACCTAGAACAATATAATTATATGCAAAACAGGTAAGATGAAAAGCAGAATTTTATTATAAAAACTGAGAAGAGCAGTCCTTGAAGCTACGACAGTAAATAATAAGTAAAAAGACGCAACCATACTGTAACGATATAATTCTTATCAAATGCCCTTCATTCTAAATTGACAAGGCAAAATTTTTTTGTCTATCGGAAGATATGGCTACACATGAATTGTTAGTGACTTCATATTTCTTAGCCTCGGCATACGAAGGAGGCCGATGGCCAACCATCTTTCTTGCCACCTGATCTTTACACTGATAGTGTACAGTCAGTGTATTCATTATCACTGAGTTTGCTAGGGGCACAAGTGACTCTGAATGCTCTACATAAACTTCTACCTGGTAGTAATTTGAACCCCTGACCTTAATCTGACAGTTCAGTATATTAAGTTCCACAGCATCCCTGTCATAATTTCTTCCATGATGTGAAAACTAAAGGCAAATTGGTAAATTTAATCTAAATGACAAATTAGTCTTATGCCGGAGCCATTTGTCAATTGGTAGTCCAATCTTGACTGATGATTTTCTGCTAAAAAATATATTTTACAGCTTTCAGATTGTTTCCATTACAATAGAATGCCTTAAATCACTTCATATCACAGCATGGATGAATGGATGGATTGATCGAAGCACGGATAGATGGAAGGATGCAAGCACATCGGAACAGATGGGGTCAGGGAGGCCATAACCCCCACCCAAGTTGTCGTCACGAGATACATACACATATACATATCACATACATACACATATTACAGAAGCCTACATATTATACATATTACACAAACATACATAAACATATGACACAAACACACACAGGTATGCACTATGCACGCATACATGCACGCACATTCACACAAACATATATGCAAACACATACACATGCATGCATGCATGTACACAAGCACATATATAACCATAACCATAAATTTTATTGTTTTCCAACAGAAACAAAGAATACAAGCATCATAAGTACAGTATAATAGTTCGGAAACAACGGAGGTAGAGAACAAGTCTCGACTAGTAGGGTCACCCTTACATCATTGCTGTATATGAACACCTCATACACACATCCATAAACAGACACACACACGCATACCTGCATACACATATACATGCACACACATTTAAGTGTTCAGCAATGCACTTACAATTGTCAATGGTGCATGGCAGCCATATACTTACTTGCTTACATGCTCAACTTATTGTACTCTACTTGGCAGGTCAGACCAGTTAGTCCCATGAAATAATGCAGTCATTTTCATTGGACCTTACAATATGCCTTTGTCTGTGGATTTGATCAATACTGTTATGCTTTCATTTATTGATGTATGTTATGGGTCTTTCCTACTTTCAGTTTTACGGCATACAAAAAATTGGCCAAACCAAAAACTGGACATTTGTCATTCCCAAGATATTTCTGGACAAACCCTCTGACTTGACGCAGTGCTCGCGAAAAAGATGGTGAACTGCCCTCAGCTTTTTTGTAATACTTTTAGAAAATGCAGAGTATGTGATCACAACGGCTACCACTGTCAGTACTAGGTCAATCCAACTACTAGAAATAACATAAATAACATACAAATGAAACGTTACTAATGTATAAATTAACAGCAAACCAGTTTCTTCTAAAAGCTGCGGCCAGACTAATAGCCCGACTTCCTCGCTCATCTCACATCCCCTCTGTCATGTTTGACCACCTTCACTGGATCCCTTATTGCTCGAATTCAACTCAAGGTTCTTACTCTAATCTACCGGTCGTATTCTGGCCTAGTTCCCAAGTATCTTCGTGACCTCATCCACCTGCACACTTCAGCCTCCTCTCTTCGTCCGCTAAGCTGAGTAAGCTCACTTGACCAGCACCATGATCTCCTTGTCCCTTGAGCAAGGACTGCTATGGCCAAAACTCGAGCTTTTGCCTTCATTGGTCCTGCATTATAGAATCAGCTCACTCCATCGACATGTTCTTTGCTGTTGACTGGTATACTCCGCTGTCTCAAAACCACTTTCTTTCTCTGGGTCTTTCGCACTGGGAGTGAATCTGATTGGTGTACACTTTATAAATCTATATTCCATAATCTTAAAAGTTTGTCCTTCTGTATGTTTGTTTGGCTAAAGGCTCGCAAATGGAACGCTCTAGCGATACGAAATTTTTTTTTACAAAACCTTCTTGTAAGAATTTGTAGGTCAACGGTATTATTCTCAACTCACAATTAACTTTAAATTCCAATTTATGGACATTTTAAGTTTTGATATGGTCATTGGTCACATTCAATATCAATAACGGCAGCCATTTGTCTTCACGTCAGGCGGGGCTAAATATGCAAATCAGGCGCATTCGTCATAAAACCATGATGTCGCCCTGAAAAATTATGCTCGCTAATGGATCACTAAAAACTAGAGAATAAGAGGCTGAGCTTCGTCTACTATATATATTTAGCCCGGGGAACAAATAACCCATGGATGAGAAGCCGGCTAACTACGTCTAGTATATAGATACAATACAACATGTTGCTAGACAAGGTATCCAAAACCATGGACACAGCAAAGCTTCTACACTGCACAGTGGAAATTTGGGTTAGCAGTACAACCAGATCACGTAGTGCAGTGAAGTGAAGGGATCTGTAGTCAGGAATGGATAGGACCAAAACATATAACTTGTTTGCTCTTTTCATCCTACTGGACCAGGGGTTTCCAACCTTCCTGTAGTGATGGAACTTTACACAAAGCACTTGTTTGCTCACAGAACCCAGTGCATTTCATCCATCTAATGTTTCATGATTCATGAAATAGGTGTAATCATTCTTGCAATGTTAGGATAATATTTATCATAGGCGTAGCTACATGAAGGCAGGAGGAGGCATGCCTCCTCTTGGTTTTTCCATATAGTGGAGTTTCAATTGATCAACGACGCAAATGACCAGGATTTTGGCAAGTTGCCTCCTCTTGAAAACTCCCGTTATTTTGTTAATCCTCAAACTCCCTGCTACTACCCTCGAAAATTTTGGGAAATTTTAGACTGAAAATCCTTGGGAAACTGTGAAAACCCCGTCACTACCCCCTCGAAAATTTTCTTGGGAAACTCCTTACTACCCCAGAACCCTGGTTGGGAAATCCCGTATTGTGCCTGTGGATTGACTTACTGACCTGATACCCCCCCTCGAAAATCCTTGGAAAACGCTCCTTAGTAGCTCCGCCCTCGAAAATTTTGGAACGCTTGTTCTTGGAAACACTCGTTACTACCCCCCCCGGTCGTCAACTTTTTAAATAAGGTGGATACCCCCTAGAACCCTCTAGATTCTGTGAAGTTGCCTCCTCTTGAATTTAAGTCTGGCTACGCCACTGATATTTATAGTTTATAATTTTAAACTTTGAGTATGTTATTTGCACCTATTATATTACATTGCAGTTACATATTTTAGTTGTTGCTCATCATTTTGTGAATTCAGTTGGTGGTTTTAAAATTTTATATTGAACTGCAGTGGAACCCAAGGCCAAAACCAGGGGGAACCCTTAGGTTCTGCAGAACCTTGGTTGAAAATTATTGTGCTGGATTGACTTACTCACCTGATAATGAATACTAGGGATGTTAAATGGTAATCGGAAATCCCATTACCGGTTTTCAAAACGATTATCGGTTTTTATTATTTACAAAACAATAATCGAATTCATTTTAAAAATAATTTTCGTAGAGAAAATTATAAGAAATGATTTGTACCGACTATGAGCTTAAAGGTTACCATGAGAATAAACTAATTGCAACAAATAAATGGTAGCTGAGTTACCCACAGTATGGTACTGTGACGCAGCACGTTGAATGCAACAATTGCAACATTGTCAGGCATGTTCGCTGTCGGTGAATGAGACGAGTAAATTACAGAACCTCTGAAGCACTTTTTGATGTCTAAAACGTCGTCAAATGCAATGAATACCAACGGCCGACATCTTTGTTTATCGCTGCTACGCCGGGAATAGCGGATTTTCTATGAAGGCCACTAAAAAATCGATAATTGGTTTAAATTCGGATTTCCGCAACCGATAATCGGTTTGCCAAAAACGATATTAACAACCCTAATGAATACCATTGATGGATGCCTGGAACATTGGTACAGAAGTGCTAAACCAGTTTATAAGACTTGATTAGATGCAATAGCCTTTGTGATCTTTGTAATCCACATGCAACAAGCAATTTATCAATGCACCTGCACTCTATCTGTAAATCACTATGCATTGTTTTGCTAATTGATATAATATATTCGTTCATAATGACATTTAACATCACATAGGCTACTGCAGGGGTGGCCAACCTTTTTTGGCCCACGGGCCACTATGATTGTTGGTAAGCACGCGGCGGGCCGCAAAATGTTTGTCCTCACAGCCTCGAAAGAAATACAAATGTTTATTTCATATTTTACAATATGTATAAAAACAGGTAAGACTACATTAGGTCACTAGAACTTACAACACTAAATCTTTTAGTGTCGTAGACATCATTATTATGCAGTATTGTAGTAGTCGGACAAGTAAGTAGGTGCGAAATGAGACAAATAAATTATTTAGAAAGGGACGTGCGGCTGCCGATCATCAGCCCGCAGGCCGCATTTGGCTCGCGGGCCTCGGGTTGGCCATCTCTGGGCTACTGCATAGAGCGCCTCTGAGTAGATATCTTGAAGGGGCGCTATATAAATGTTCAATTACATAGAAGAGGTGCAGAGCAAGGCATGTTTCACAAATGTGAAAATATTCAAACCTTATTGTCTTGCACTTGAGATAAGTACTTTAACCCAAGAATATCACCATGAATTCATCACTTAAAATTTAGTAGCTCTGGTAACCCACATGCAACCAGCAATTTATCTATGCACATGCACTCTATCTGTAAATACCACTTCAATGGCCTTGAATTCAGAGGCATGTCTGCCTAACATACGTTGTTATAGTTCCAAACACTCTTCAATGGTCTTGACACTACAGTTTTAGCACTCAAGCATAATGTAGAGGCAGGTAAATACTCTACTATTATTACTTACCTATTATCACCTATGCATATATGTACAGTGTGCATTCTTTCATGAGCTCCAGGCTTATGCTACATTCTGCTTAATGCGAATTGGCTTTCGGTCTCCCAAAGCCATTAACTTACCATTCCCTATTGGTTGAATGCACCCTACAAGAACTGAAGTGTAGAGCTAAATATTGACTTTTCAGCATTATCTCCTTTACAAGAGGAACACCCTGTATCAGCGTTTCCCAAACTGTGGGTCGCGACCCACTGGTGGGTCGCGAGCCGATTTTTGGTGGGTCGCGAAAAGTTTTTGAAATGGGATTTTTAAATATATAGAAATCATAAAAATGTGAAAGTGAAAAATGAAAAAAATTTAAAATAGTTTAAAAAATGAGGGCACAATATTACACTCATTACGGAATTCTGGATTTGACAAAGTTCAGAGTGAAAATTTGGATAGGCAATCGGCCGCAGCTCAGCGTGACCATCTAACGACAATAATTATAGCGCGCATAACTCGAGAAATGTAAATGTAAATGTTCGCGCCTGTAGCGAGCACATAGGGCTGTGTCCTCGACGCTGCTAATTTTTCAATGAATTGATCGGGTGAGATCCTTCACCACCGCTCGCCTGTTTGAATGGACTCCAGTGGGGGTAAATCACGGGGGACCGAGGGGACTGTCCCCACAAATTTTGACTGGGGCTTATCTGTCCCCAAAATGCTTTGGTCCCGAAAAAAATCTGTTCCCCAAACTTATGTACCTCTTTTCGCTTCTGATGGACGCCACGCCATGGGTGCCTGTGCAAGGACCGCGTGCTATCCCGAAATTTAATAACTTAAATAAGCCAGCATTGAGAATGGAACCACAATCGACATGCTGTCTTTCACAGAGGCGCATGAGACGCACCCTACGCTCTTACCAATGTAGCTAACTGGGCCATTGAGAACCTTCTGGTAGCTTCATCCAGTACATGACTCTACGTCCTCGAGTTATATGCACGCTATTGTTGTTAAATGGCAGCACATTTCCATTGCTAGAGGTTTTTAGCACTTCTCATCACCATGTTTAGAAACGCCCAACTTTCTCTTCATCAGCGTTACTCGCATTATGTATTGTCTCCCCTAAGTTCATACTCTCTGCATTATGGATAACTGGTTGACAAGGAAACCAACAACGACACTGAAGACGAGCCTTAAACAACGAATTCAAAGCAATAGAAACGAAGAAAAGTGATGAAATAGTATCACTCGACTACTTAAACATCGGATTTTCGTGTAATGGAGATGAAGAAACTGCTCAGTGGATTGTTTGCTGTGAAGTAGGCCTACTTGCAAACAAGAGCATACACAAATTGCGTCGGCATATTGAGACGAAGCACACCGATTAGAAAAACCAGCCACTCCAATTTTTCGGAATCAAAACAAAATTTTGAAGCAAGCTGCAACTGTCGAACTCCTTGCGCCTGAAAATACCGCGCATTGACGTGTACGTCAATGCCGTTGACCATCAATAGTAGCCTAAACGGCAACAAACGCACCATTCACACAGGCCTCACTATGAGAAATAGATCGAGGTTTTTTCTAAAATTTGTGTTCATTAATACATAAAAATATCGGGTTTTTGAGAACTTTTTGTCCAGTAGAGATATGTGGGTCGCAATAGATTGTCGTTCTAAATATTGGGTCGCGGTGCTAAAAAGTTTGGGAAGCACTGCCCTGTATCATTAGGCATGTGCCCCCAATAATTTCACGTTCACCAGTTCGCAGCCCACACCGTATGTGTTATCAATTACCACTAGATTTTATTTAGGAAATATTATCTCTTAATTCTGGCACTTCTTTTGAAGGCATACAAGAGTGATAAAGCAGTGCTTTGATGGTGGGTGGCCAGTCCTCTCCCTCGCCATCTCTTCTTCCCACCGACAGTGTGCGGTTAGTGTACTCATTATAGCCGAGTTGGCTAGGGGTGCAGATGGAGCAGAATCTCAAACAAAATTTCTGCCCTGGACGGGATTTGAACCCCGACCTCATGACTAACATTCCAGCACACTAACCACTACATTATCGAGCACCCCGAACTGGCTACAACTAAAGTAAAGAGTTATAAACGCCTACCATTTCCTTGTGCGTCAGATGCCATGAGGTATATCCTGTCAATAGAGCTTTTTGAATTTGAACTCGACGATGAGTGACCGCTTCCCGGCCGATGGTGTCGGCGATGACCCGCAGAGGACGACCGACTGGTCTTCTTCGAGAGCGTCAGCGTCGGTTGGACATGGAGCAGCGGATCTTTCGAATCGGTCGGCTGATGAACCGTAGCACCAAACGTTACGGGAAAATACTGCTGCGCCAGGACAGCTTCCGACGGTTGCCGTAGCAACAGAGTCAACGTCGCAGAACCATGTGACACGCTGCTGCTACTGTCTACTGACGTCGACATCATCGACAACGATGTCGCCTGAGACCGTTCGCTGTCGGGAGACATGAGGACCTCATCCGCAATGCCTGTTGGTGACGATACAGACCAGCCATTCGTTGAGGATGACAGAGCATCCATATTCTTCGAAAAATCCAAGTGATTCAGCAATTTCAGACTGTTTGGCAGACCTGTTGGCGACTCGTTTAAGTCTTTCGACGCCGTATCCCGTAAAACTGTAACTCCACGTCGGTTCAAGTTTCTTGCGTCGCTAGCCGAGGACCCGTTTGTAAAGTCTGCAACGTGATTTGTCACCCTTTTGGTGTGTAAACCATTTTCATTATCAGTTTGTGACGATGCAGGTAGACCGGCCAAGCTACCGAAGTAGGAGCTTCGTTCAATGGCCGTGTGGTGTTTTTGTGAAGGACTTGGCAGCACTGAAAAGTTTTCGACAGCAGGAGAATGTGTAGCTCCGTTGCAAACAGGTGACATGTTTGCGTACTTGTCGGGGTTGTAGTCGGGCTTGTACGAGTGAGGCACGCTCGACTGTGAGCCTCTACTGCATCTTCTACAATCAGAATTACCAATTTCATTAAATCAATTTACAAAATGTTAATGTTCAGTTGTTTATATTCTCTTTTGTGTGTTCAGGAGTTCTAATTTTTGTATTGTTTCAGAATCAAAGCTAAGTAAAAAAAGCTGAGGTTTGAAATTAGTCAATTCCTAGTTGCACTGTCACAGAAACAACAACAGTCCCTTCCAAGTTCCCACTGTATGCTCTCACCTAAATATATTAATAATTAATTTTTTTAAATGTACAAAGCTTGAAAGTCCACTGGGAAAAGCGGTCAAGCAAAATAAAACTGCCATTCTGCATGTTATACTGGTTAAAAATGATGGTCAGTATTTGGAACTGATTCAGAATATTCACTCTACCATGCCAGCAACTGAGACAGAGTTGGTCAATGCTACAGATGAAAAGGAACTGGATAATAAAACATGCACCCAAAAGAACATAAACATATTCATGTACAATCACTGCCAAATGCAATTAAAAGTTAAACTGAAACTGGGCTGCTCCTAAATGGTCGTTTTGTAATTTTATTGCATTCCAGCAACATTCACAGTGCAACATTCAAAGCTCGAAAGCACGTGACAGCAATATGAAAACAATAACCAGTTCTACAAAAGCAATATCCGCAGCAATTTCCAAACACGCTCAGACCAGCCACATAATGCAGGAAATTCATAAAAGCAGAACGTATTATGTAGACTGCAACCAAACAACAGAACAGTTCCTACAAACCAGCAACTTGCACTGTTCTATCAGATGCTACAGAATGCTTAGCCGCACGCTAGCAACATGTCGAGCACACGAAATACCTCCTCTGCGAAGAAACTGCTTTTGTTAAGCAGAGCATACTAATTCCAGAACAACCTGCTTAACTTCCTAGTTCTAAACCACAGGAGAAGCCTAACGATGTCACGTGTTAATGGATAAAGAAGGCACACAGCCGACCTTCAGCGCTGACGCCATGCTAGGAGTCAATGAACGTACAAGAATGAACACGAGCATTTTAAACAATCGTGAATGGAAGCACAGGTGGGCCATTCATGTGGCATCCATTGATCTCCACGCAATTGTCTTGGGTAACAATGCCATGCGTGGCATAAACCCAGGCCTGACACAATTGCAACGTACACTGGCCAGCACACAGCAAATAACACTCTAACAGCCAGCTATTATGGTGGATTTCCTACATAACCCATTTCAAAGTATCACATCTTCATTAACACTAGGATCTGTGGCAAAATGTCCTTAGTCAAATACTGTTCAAAAAGAGTAAATGTAGTCTTGACACCTTACAGCCATGCTCAGTCAAATGGTTCACTTGGATTACCATAATATGTAGGTCACATGTATGTAGGTCACAGTCTTATTTTAAGACAATTTCCATGTACAGTTACTGCTTAACAAGGCCGTTTCGTAACAAAGATCAGTGTTGCCCTCCTCCTTTCTCCATCCTTGGGACTGGCAGGAACATAGTGGGGGCAGTGGTGGATTTCAATGTGTATGAAGTGGTGGTTATGGTAAAGACTCCAGTTACCACATTCTGTATAGGAGCATGGTCTGGGCTGTGGCTGTATACTAGCTATTAAGAAATATGACTCCACTCGTTTCCAGATAAGCGGAGATGGATTGCGGAGACTCAGTTTCATTCAATTCAAAAGCTGACAACGTAGGCCAGGTAGAATTCTACCACGACTACACAAATAACTAACATTTTTCCATACATTAAAATGGTGTCGCAGAATTTAAGAACGTTTCCTTCATCATTTAAAAGCCTTCAGGAATAAAAAGACAGTTATATGCATACAGAAAGAGAAAGTACGGACAAACAGAAATCTAGTAAACAGCAGGCCGACAAAAAGATAGCCAGGCAACTGGTGGGGAGACATGTGAACAGATAAGCAAATAGATATAGTATGCAATGGCAGAAACCAAGAAAGAAACACAGGTAAAAAGGCAGACAGACATACATACAATCGGATAGAAACTGCATACAGGCAGTCTGTATATACATGTATGATTATTTGAAATGCAATCTGCACCTGTAGTTCCACTGCCCACACAATTCCCGACAGCATTTTCGCTCATCCCACATAAGTAGTAAGCTATATCTCTCAACCTGCTTCTCACATAGGTTTTCCAAATGGACGGAGTTATACGAAAACGAAACCTAGTGGTTGTCTGCAGTGTTAACGCAAAATGGAGTTTTAGGTAAAGCATCACTATGCTAGAGCTGTACCGAATATTCGTATTCGATTCGCTTCAGACCCAAATAGTGCTCCGAAATAGTTTATTCATATTTGGCCGAAATTTTTAAAATCAAATACAAATAGTAAACGCATTACATAAATTTCAGCACATATCAATAAATGCGCTACATAAAATTAGTGCCTTGCCGCATAGTTTCCTTTGTGATCTAAACCCTCTTTTTAGCTTCCGGTTTATGCATCTGAGGTAAATAAACCTTAAACCTTTTCGATATTGATTAAATTCAATATTTACAATGTAATAAGTGTTCTGAAAGATTCACATTCAGCGAAGTCCAGTGTGAAAATATTTTACAATAATAAACAATGATCCCACCAACGTCATAAATTTGCACTTTGCAGTTTGTGCACGGTAATAATTTCACATGTTTATGGCCCTAAAAAAAGTTTCACGACAGCATAAAATGATCATATAAAATACAAACATGCTGAAGAATATGTACTGTTCATGTACTCAAAATGCGATGCATAAATAAGTACAGTGTGTGTTCAACACGTCTTTCTTCTATTTTTCTACTGTCTTGGTGAAAAAACGTCTCGTTAGATAATTTATTTATCCAGTAACTAGCTGACACCTGACTTGCACTCTCAGGGTCAAATCTGACTGTTTAAGGTGTTTAAGTATGCTATTTTGCATTCATACCCTCAGTGAATGGCAAGACACTAGACTAGAAACCATTGATAAAAAAACTCAAGGTTTTATTTTCTATGCAAGACTATAATAAGCTGTGTGCTGTCGTTTTTAAAACATATCATGGTCTGCATCACAGGCAAACTATAATTCCAGCGAACATGCCAACTCCCAGAAATTACTATCTAAGTTTCTACAAGGTATGTGTAATTGTGTATTTATACCAATTAAATTCAGCCAATCATTTACTATCCCATGCACCAGCTGCGGGTTGTAACTAGCTCTCTGTCTTCTTCCTCTGCCTCCACTCTGGTGAACGCCTTAATTCTTAATTGATTGGACTACTGCTCTTCACTCTACTGTGGACTTCTACAGGTCTAAAAACTACCCTAACTAAACAAGACTTGGAGTCTAGTCTAACGAAAAGTTAGGCAGTCTGATGTAGCACACTGCGACAGTACTATAATAATTGTGACAAAGGTAATGGTGGCAAAGTAAGATTTGGACTTATCAATGACCATTACTTTATTACCAACTGTTCACAGTGTATGGAGTTAAAATTTTCCTATTAAACCAGTGTCAACATTAATGTATGTATGTATGTATGTATGAGCACTTGTTAAAGCGCTCCTTCAAGATTTCTACTCAGAGGCACTCCCGACTACAGCGCGGACACTGAATCGGAGTTTCACGCCGAAGCGCATGAGCAATTGCGAGTGAAGGACTTGCCCAGGGTCCTTACGTGGTGGCTTGAGGTGGATTCGAACCCGCAACCCTCCGGCTGCAAGGCACCGAACATACTCCTACACCACCGCGCCCCACAATTAATGGCAACTGTCCACATCTAGCACAACCAAACTCTACGTGAATGCTTCCAACACTGAACTGATCAGTAAAACTTTTAACTGCAAACTTTGCTGTTAACCGAACATTTAAATACAAGGCAGACAACCCCTAACTATTGTATTGCATTCAAACATTTATAATTAACTTATTACATGCAATAAGATATATGGTGTGAACCATAAATCAAATCAAAAAGTCTCCCCACTAATCGATTTTACTACTTCACCTCTTAGACTATGACCTCTTCAATTTCTGTTACCTACTAATAGCATTTAAGAAATCTTTTAATGACTGTATTCATACGTGTACATTGTATTCATTGTACATGGAATATTCTAATAAATTTGAATTTTAAAATAGCTAATATAGCACCTTCAGACCAATTAATCTATTTACATGCAAAGATAGATATGCAAATATGACAATTTTAACAGAATTTAAATCTTAGCCATATCACATCATTCTACCTTGTAACCATAATACAGAGTGGAAATCCAGTGTGCTTATTCATGTACACTTGTTGTGTTTAGCTCTGGTGCAAGTATTGGTGTCAGTATTGTACTGACTGCTCATGTCGACGTTGGAGACATTGACAAGGTCTGAATGAGGGCATGTTCAGAATGTCATTATGCTTAGCTAATTAGCAACGTCTATCGCCCAAGGCATGAAAACCAAGGTCAATATCCAGATGACAGATCATCAGCTGAAACCTTGTCAATTATAACAGCAATGACCATGATATAATACAGATGATATAGGGATAAATAGAACTACTGTCTATATGGATATACATATGAAAATAGATGATACAGATATAATACAGATGAAGATCAAGGATGTTCAAACCTATTTGTACAAAGGGAAAATTTATACCAATTTGCCTCATGCTTGAGTGTCACGGAAAAGATTTCATCATAAATTAAGATCATTACTAAAACTTAACACAAATACGTACTAACAATAGTACGTAACATCATACTTGTAATAATAACAATATAGTAATAATATTAATAATAATTTGTGTTGAGCCTGTAAACCTCAGGGATCATATTTACCTTGGGGCATAAAAAAATTAGTAATAATAATAATTAGCTTACCTGAGAATAAAGTACTACATATTCACATTCATCATGTAACATAACTAACGGTATCTGGTTTTCCAGCCATGCCTTGCACCAAAATCCATTTAAATAATGCTTAGTTAAATATTGTGGTCTTCAACATTCCTATGGGTTCATTTGTTAGGGATAGCTATTAATTTCAGTTCAGATCAGTGGAATGTTTCAGTCTATGAATTTGAATGCACCTCAGTGGAATTGTTTCTTCCACCTTTCCGTTGTTCTATTTGCTCACCATTGGCCACGTTAATGTTCACCATGTGCAAATTTATTCATGAGAATTTTAGAAATACTTTAACAAATTTAATATATGTACTGAATATATATATCTAGAAAGTTTAAATGCTGTTGTGAAATAACTGCTCAGTACGTGTGAAACTTAACACTAGAGGTAAACTCCAAACTACGCACCAGCTTTGTCGTGAATTTAAGCTATCAAAACTTTAACCCGTCCTTCACCTCAATTGTTTACATGTACATATGTGTAACCTACAGGTAAGGATAAGTGAATACTAGACATTCTTTAAATCAAATGATTTGACTAGAATGCAAACTCAAAAACTTACACAAGTTTGTCTTTCTGTAATATGAGTGATACCGGTAAACCCACTTTAAAATGATCCCACCCTATAAATCCTAGAAAATTTCCTTATGCTCCTTTTCACATTAACACCACAGCTAATCATGATGTGGGCATTGTGGGGTTTGCCAATGACAATGATTCCACCAATTTGGAGAACCTAAGTGGAATCAGTCTTAACCTCCATAGCCTTAAACGCTTCCACCTGCCCATGAGCTGTGGCTTTCTATGCATAATCAAATCCATATCAGGTGCCACACCACCAAATCAGGCTTTCCTTAATCGTCCTACAGGCCTTTCCTGTGGAATCATGCCAGTCATCATACCTCTACTGACTGGCCTTCACACAATGACCAAAGTACTGAAGACTTGGCATTAGAAAGTTCCTTCCAAACAGTTGCATCATCTTTACCTTCAACTCATTAGATTTCTTGTCCATTCCCAGAATCTGAAATACCACTGAATCCTGCAAGCCTCCACTTCACGTTCAAAACACTTTGTCAAGTGCTGTCGTTAAAAATAAATTTAATTGTTAAAATTAATTAATGATTAATCGATTAATTAATTATTAACTTCCATAGCCCTAAAATATCCCGGTACATAAAAAATACGTTCCTTCAGAACTAACAGTTATGGGTAAACAACAACACAGGCAAAAACACTCAAGCTATGTGGTAATAGTCCTTCCAATCAACCCAGTAAACAGACTATTAGACAGAAGAAATTAAGTAAGTATATTCTTCATTAGCCAATTGCTAATCACACTTTGGTGTACAGACATCTACTGAACACAGTTAAAAAGCATACAACATTCTCACAAAATGTTTTGATTATATGGCTCAAATTAAACGAAAAATACAAATTAAAGAAAAAGACACAAAGACTAACAGCCTACATTGGCGCCTCATAAACAATGTACAATAAATAAAGGAAACTGAATGGGTCTTGGCGGTCCTATTCGCCCACTCTGTGACAATGCATAGCCGTTCCTTCTCTGTGGTTGATCCGACAACCTGTAATGGGCTTCCCTCAGGAATACAACACCTTCCAAACAGTGCCACCATGTCACGATATAGAGTATCCCCCATACATGAGTATACCCCTTAGCGAAATGGAGTTTTCGGTTTAGTTTGCATTTTTGGCAGTTTCTAAGTGTATTCAGTCGTACTGTTTTCAGATTTATTGTACACATAAAAAAAGTTTAAGTTGCGTATCTTTAGTTTGTACGTCGACCTGAAATTAATTTACTTTGTTTTTTGGTGATTTTGACTGAATTTTCGTCTTGGCTATCAAATTATGCAAAAAGACGATGGGGCGCCTCATAGAATGCTTTATCCCCCTGGATACTCTAAACCGGTTTATTCCATCCGGGGGATATGCTTTAGGGGGATAGAATATCTCGGGACACCGGTTCTCAGTTTCACCCACTGCTGAAGACTGTTCATTTCCTGGGTCAGGAGCACCTCTGAAGGGACGCTATATAAATTTTGATTGATTGATTGATTGATTGAGGAACATTACAAGCAATAGATTAATCCTATTCATTGGAACTGTAGCCTTAACAAGCCAAGGAAAAAAAACAGCATTGATTAGTTGCCAGTGAATGTCAACCAAAACAGAGATCATGTGATTTCCTCCACTAAATAGACATGCTAGAACCTTTGTTTTGCCAACACGGTTTCCTGTCTCTGCACTCCATACACACTTCATTTTCCTACTATAAATCATTGCTTTCCTGAAAGCTCAATGCACAAGCATGTTTATCATAACAGTGTCAACCAAAGTTCCTTGGAAATAGTGGGGAATGGGTATATATCAGATATATATACCAGCGAATGACCTCGCCAAAAATTTAATTGAAAAACGAGCAGGGTCAAGGCCATACAGTTGCTATAAATAAGTGTACATTTACACTTTTACACATTCATGTATTAAATTGAGTGCCTCTTTCAACATGGCTCTTCAGAGAAGTCTTCCTATGGTTGAAGTTATAACAGAACAATATGAACTCAAAAATTGGACAATACACAGAAATTGAATATGTAGACAAAATCGAGGTAAACTTTACAGAATTTTAACAGACAATTTTTGCCACAATCCATTCTTCTCATAAACTTTGCCATATTTAACGTTAAATAACGTTTTAATTACATAAACTGCCACGTTGCTGAAAGTAACTTGGAGAGGTAATGAGTGTTGGTAATGGTAACTCTTGAGGATCAAATTAACCCTCTAACATCGAGTGTACTAAAAGTGACTGGGAAACCAATGCAGTTCATCGCTAAAGTGTTAAACTGCCTCAAATGTAAAATTATCCATTCCCATCGATCTGTAGAATGTAAGAAGAAATTCCAACACAATCAAATAATATAAATGCTAATGTATTTATACCAAAATGCTAAATTTATGAATGCTCCTAAATATTTACATTTACTATTATTTTCACAGACATGTCCACTTCGCACAAATAATTCTGCATGATGTTCATAAATTTATATCCAGTTGTCAACCCTGCCCAAAACAAAATGTCGATATTCCTGACGTGCCAGCTTTCCAACCCTAGACTCAGCGGTTCAAGGCCACGCATTCTACCACTGTGCAACACTATAAGAAGCTCAGTGCGTTCTCATATTACCACCATACATCCTAACACAGACAATTCAAAGACCGACCAGTAGACAAACCGACCAATAGATTTGCTCATGCGCACAAAATCGATGTAACCCTCAGTCCCACCAATTGTCTGCAACACTCTTAGGGCGCTCTCGCAACTAATCAAACATGCAGACCGAAGCTTACAGAACATTAGTCGCAAGTTTCTACCTAACGCGAGTTAATATAAAAAAACAGAATTGGCGCTACGGCAGCAGAGTTGAGCAGAGGAATATGCCTCTACCTGCGAAACGCCCATAAGACCTGGAATGATAACTAGAAAACATCATTAGCAAGCTATCGATTAGGCTCTACGACACAGGCCGCCAAAGGCCTCCCGTAAGCGTCACACAGGCATATATCTAAATATATCATGCATAAGAATTACACACAAAACACACATATCTATATATACATTATACATGCATATATATATATATATATATGCACATATATATATATACATGCACATATATATATACATGCACATATACATGCATGTGTATATATATGCACATAAATGTCTATGCGTATATGCTTACACATGTATATGGATGTTTTTCTTCGGCTCGTATGTCACTGCAAACCAGGCAAAGATAATTGATTTTATCTAGATAAACTGCAGCCTGCCTGTGAACAAACACTGGCCGTTTAATAAAACACTGGAACCCACAAGTTTCGAGTCACTATGACGCCGATTATTTTCAACAGCTCCTAACGACTATTCAGTTGCTTAATGGCATCAGATGTTGATAAAAAAATGTATTTTATACAAGCAATGAATGCGACAATGATGACATGACAATGGGTATTACTAGGGCTGGGCATTTAACGCGTTGTTAACGCGATTAGATTTTTTAACGCAGTTAGCGCGATTGTCACTGCGCCCAATTATTTCTAGAAATTCGCTAAAACAATTCTTGATAAAACCGCTGAGTTTAAACTTTAAACTTAAAAGTAAAAACTAAAAAGTAAAAACAAGTAGTAAAAGCATGTTTGCTTTTTCTTTATTGACTGCAAACATTTATATAGCGCATATTCAACATCACTACTCAGAGTCGGTAGAGTAGTGATGTACTTGTTATCTATTGTGACATGCGTTAAAAATTAATCGCGTTATTAAAAATTTTAATCGTGCGATTCATTTCGATTAAAATTTTTAATCGTTGCCCACCCCTAGTTATTACCATTAAACTCCGTGACTATCTATCTCTATTTTCAGAATGTTGTTATGCTTAGCTAATTAGCAACTTCTATCGCTCAAGGCAAGAAAACCTAGCCATAATCAGGTCAATATCCACAAGATCAGTTCACTCAGACATTCAACATCAGTTGAAGCATTCTCATTGTGATAGCAGCAGTGATCAGTATATAATACAGATGATATAGGTATAAATATAAACACTGTCTATATGGATATAGATCTGAAACTAGACGATACAGATATAATATAGATAAAAATCAAGGGTGTCCAATCTATTTGTACAAAGGGAAATACCAACTTGCCTCATACTCGAGTGCCACAGAAAAGATTTCATCATAAATAAAGATCTTTATTAAAAATTAACACAAATACATACAAACAACAGTAATATAATCATTTCTTCAGTTAACAATACCAATGCAACTTTTGTTGTTACTCAATTCCCCACATTTTTGCCAATAAATCTGTGAAGTTTGAATATCAAGTCAGCAAGATATTGAGCTATGTCAATGTCAAATGCAGAGTCACTTGTTTAACCATTACGATTGTTATGAAACTTGATTAAAATACTCTCAGTTTAGACGGATTCAGAATCCTTGGATGAACATTATCAGCAAGCCAGATTGTGGCCTGTGGGCAGTATATTGGACAAGCCCATATAGATAATTCATTCATTCATTAATTTCGAGCACTTGTTATAGCGCCCCTTCAAGATTTCTACTCAGAGGCGCTCCCGACTACAGCACGGACACTGAATCGGAGTTTCACGCCGACGCAAGAAATTGTGAGTGAAGGACTTGCCCAGGGTCCCTACGCGGCGGCTTGAGGTGGATTCGAACCCACAAACCTCCAGCTGCAAGGCACCGAACATACCCCTACAACACCGCGCCCCACAATGATGACGATGACAATGTTGAAGATGCTGATAAAATTAACTGCAATCAAACCAGTACTAAGTCATTCACAAAACTTTAACACGAAGCTAGACAGACAAAATTTAATTTCGCTAGACATGACAAATTTCATTTTCTTAATATGACAAACTTGTATAAAAATTACTGCTGGTAACAGTAGACGATTAATACATAAGTATAATGTAATGGGGGGCCGATAGCGCATTGGATAAAACACTGGCATAGAGAAGCGAGAGGTACCGAGTTCGAGCCCGTAGGGCGGATATGCTTTGTAGGCTGCTATTAGCGCCGTGTATTGCAGGCTGTCTGTTCTGTTAGTAGTTAAGATTGTTCAATTGCATAACATGTAAATGTACAGCGCCGTGCGTTTGTCAGGCGCTTAATAAAGAAAAGATATTATTATTATTATTATTATATGGGCAGGGTTGACAACTGGATCTAACTATATGACCATCATGCCCAGTTTCATGATTATCAAGGTTCCATGTAAATCATACCAGTACTATACAGTGAGAGTGTACACTTGCCATTCCAAAGAGCTCATTTTCATTTGGGAAACACAGCTCATTTCTGGACATATGGCTCAAGAGGAGAGTTCAATACGACAATGATATGACAGTATACTCAGAGAAGTTGCTATCTGCTACAGTGCTATTGAACAGTTGTGGGAAATTGTGAAAAATCAATCAATTTATTTTATTGTTCACCATACAACGGAACATTGCAATAACATGAAAGCATTAACCAAATATATGAATCGTTCTATTGCATACAAAATGGATACAAAAGAAGAGCTATATACTATACAAGACTGATACTAGTTACCATTATTACAGCGAGTTTTGACAAAATCACGTGTAATTGTTTTCAATGTTTTTTTCTCAGACCAATTTTTATAATTATCATCTCCTATGGCATTGGCAAGAATTTTTGTGAGTGACAACTCACAGTCTAAGACACTACATCTATGTGTCTGGGGTAAACTCACATGTATGAAGGACACTAACTATGCCTTGGAAGCAGTGCTTTGTGTTTATTTACAGAACCAAACATACTTAAACAAGTAAAATAAATCTATGAGCCATTCACATATTTAAAACATGAAGCACATATTTCAAACAAAAAGCACTTTTCCTTGAGAATGACATAACTAGCTAATTAATACCTGTACAACATCTCTAATAACTCTCTTTTCCTGAAGCAACAGGCTGGACAAGCTGTATAGTAAAATAGTTTTGATGGCCTTGCTTTCAGGCCAGTTGACTTGGGTTGCCATTGTTTAACCATGGCAAGACCAGACTTGACACAAACAGAGCTTAAATATCTCAATGCCATCATATTCAATTCTGTGGTCAGGATTTACAGCATCCTGTTCAGGTAATTCCAGCATTCAACAGAGCGCAAACATGGCGTAAACATGGAATAGATTTTATGAATCTATAATGACAGCTTACTGTAGTCAATTGTTTTGTTACAATCAACATAATGGCAAATACTGACTGACAAACGCAGAACGATCAGAAACAAAACATAAAACTCGGAACTGGACAGCATTTGGCCAAAGAAATGTTCGTCGTGGCTGATCGAACTGCCAAGGTCATGTTTCATGTAGAATCGTAGATGCAGTGTTGCAACTTGCAACTAATCAATCGTTTTATTATATAGACATTTAATGTAATGTAAAGTAGCAAAACACCTGTATAGCACAGGTCTGTTGAACACATACTTAGATCTAATTGATCTAAACAAGAGTGACCTCAGGTAGCCAGAAAATGTCAGTCGAGTTGAATGAATCAAAGCAGTACAAGTGTACAAAGGAAGAAATCTCGTTCCAAGAGGAAGGTCCTGTGCACAATAATAATAATAATAATAATAATCATAATAATAATAATAATAATAACAATAATAATAAAAAAAATAATAATAAAAAAAAAATAACAAAAAAAATAATAATAATAATAATAAAAATAATAATAATAAGTGCATAATAAAAATAATAATAATAATGATAATAATAATAATAATAATCTTTGCTTAACATTTTCAAACTGAAAATTATGCAGTATGATCACAAGTTAACTGTTTGGCAGTCATGCAAGGCGCCCATCACATCCTACTGCACATTTTTTTCAATGCCCTCTGGTGAATGAAAAGGCTGAGTCAACCTTATGCAGGGTAGTGGGAAGAGATCCTATGTCCATTGCCTCTTCGTGCCAGAGTATTACCATTACCCTAAACCCCTCCCATGAGGGGTTTAGGGCATCAAAGTTTAGAAGCAAGAAACCAGTAAATTTCCACAGGCAGTGCAGTGACTAGCAACTAGGCTGATTCAGAACAGGAACACAATGCTATGCATGGTGGTGCAGTGTCAACTTTGCAGTTCTGCCAAATAGGAAGATCTTGAATCCTGAGTAGGTGTTCAGCAATCACGTGATCTGCAACTAAGGTCTAATGCAACACGTGATATTTCAAACTGTTTGGAGTGGCTGACAAGAGCTGACAGCTGGTTTCATGATTTAACTCTTTAAGAAAAGATCAATGTCAAGTAGTTCGGTTGTCTGCACTGCTCTGCAGGAAAGTCTATACAAACTAATCACCTAAAATCCTCACATTTTCAAGATAGTAAAATTGCAATTAGTAACTTCAATTGCGCTGGTGTCTAATGCACAAGGCATCAACCGATGGCACACCAAAACCAAGCCATAATCAGGTCAATATCCAGAAGATCAGTCCGTAAAACAGAGATCTGACAGAGATAAATCCTATGGTGGATAAGCAATTTGATATCCCAGCAAATGATAATCTCGCAATTTTCCTAGAGATGTGGTGTACAATGTAAACAAAATTCCAAGAACAGTGCAGGGCCAGAGATCCCAAACCAGTGCTTGAGACAACGAAGAAGAAGAAGCGAATGATCAACAGTATCAAAAGCAGCAGACAAGTCAAGAAGATGTAAACTAAGATGGCCTCACCTCAGCACCTGACCTGCTCTGATTTGACCTGACCTCAGACTGAACCAACCTTATTCAACAGTACCAAGTCTTAGCCAACCTATACAGGCTAGAGCAAGATTGATGAACTTCCACCAGCAACCAGATATTCTCTAACAATTTTGCAAACCTTAATTCAGTCCGAGATACTGTCCAAAACCTAAAGTTCAACTGGCAATGCTTAAGCAACTGCTGAACACTCAAACAAAGAACAGAACACACACAACAATCACTATCTAACTTCTGATCACTAACACTGAAAAAGCAATTACTATATGTAATGTAATTGGACCTCTCTATGAACAGTGCCCTGTAAGTGCCTGTTGAAGGTGCTTGGTCAAGCTAGCCTAAATGATGCTTGAATTCATCAAGACAAGCTCAGCTGTAACAAAATAATGTATGAGCATGCATAACTTACCTTAAAGCAAAACTGGAAGTAACAACAGACTTGCATTGAAAGCCGAAATAAAACTTAATGAAAAGCAGGCATGATATGGAGCTCATCAGTGCTCGAGTTTCCGGGCTCAAGTGCAATTCACCTGATTGTGTAAACACTCTGCAGACCTTTACTTGTTTGCAGTGCTGTTATGGCACTCATTCCACTCATTTGCACTAAACCAATCTTAACAGAAAGATCAAGATAGTCTCAAAGTCCTGTGCACTGAGTTTCAGAAAATTCATGAAGAGAAAATGCAATGGTAGTAGCCTAGTATCTGTTGGCTACATTTGTCCTGTCCTCTGCCGGTCACATGGTGTACTTCAGGTCTGAACATTTCAGCAACTCTTGAGTACGTCATCAACTATCAAACCAGGGCCAGACTCTGTTGACTGGGTTCCACACATGTGAAAGCCTGCCAAAAGACACTTTTCACCATTATTTATTTGCAGATGAACCCCATATTGCATTTAGGCTGATCGGAAATGCCTTCAGTAGGTTCTTAGAAGGTGCTGAATAGATGTCTAGTACATATATACATACATACATACATGGTAGACGGACATAATTACCCAGGCTAGGACATAATCCCCAGGCTAGGATATAATCCCCCAGGCTAGGACATAATCCCCCCAGGCTAGGACATAATCCCCCAGGCTAGGATATAATTCCCCCAGGCTAGGACATTATCCCCCAGGCTAGGACATAATCCCCCAGGCTAGGATATAATCCCCAGGCTAGGACATAATCAAGCAAAGGCTCAATCCAGGTCCTTTGCCTGCAAAGGTCCCTCCCTATGGAATGGACTTCCTCCTTCTCTACGCTCTACAATCCTCTCTGGTAGCAACTCGATCTCTTTCTCTCACCTTAAAACCTTCCTTTTCTCTTGGAGTACCTTGCACTGGGAGCGCTTCTGAAAGGCTTATGCTATGAGAAGCGCTTTATAAATGATCAAATACAATACAATACAATCACCCCAACCTCAGCAAAGTAAGGTGGATAAACTTATACATTATATCCAATAACATCTAGAAGAATATTTTTTGATTCCACTGGAAAAGCTTAAAATACTAGTTGGACCAAATTTGTCAAGAATTGTTTAATACAAGCAACGGCAAAGTAACAATATTAGTCTAAGAGTATGTCAAGTGTGTCTCGTAGAGCTCTGTAGTGCCCATTTTGGACACAACATTTTAATGTGTCCAAGAACGCGGAGCATATCCCCGATGGATTTTGTTCCATCTCACCGATTGTTCCATCTTGCACACCATTCGTTCATTGTAAATTTAATTTTAGAAGTGAATGACATTGACAAGACTTAAGTTAAGA
Source organism: Aporrectodea caliginosa (assembly GCA_020284085.1). Taxonomy (NCBI): domain Eukaryota; kingdom Metazoa; phylum Annelida; class Clitellata; order Crassiclitellata; family Lumbricidae; genus Aporrectodea; species Aporrectodea caliginosa. The sequence goes on along the minus strand of JACEVL010000006.1, from coordinate 902,065 downwards.
CCTAAACGACATTAACAAGTCATAACTTTAGAACTGAATGACAATAACAAGTCTTTAGATCTTAATTACATAACAAGTCTTAAGTCTTGACCTGAATGACATTAACAAGTCTTAAGCCCATACCTTAAAGACATTAACAAGCTGACACAATGAACAAAAAACTGGGCAATTAAGGTTTATCAATTAAATACAGAAACAGGCTAATTGCACAGATGGGGATTATTCCAGAGGGATTTTGTCCAGAGGGATTATGTCCTACAACCTAAACATACATACATACATACACACACACATACACACACACACAAACACACACATTTAGTTACTTGCTAATCTGTAACAAAATAATGTATGAGCAATACTGCTGGACTCTCAAACCACTGTATCTAGTGAAATTATATAACCAATTACAAACTGCCCATTAACCTCAAACAGACCATGGACTAATAATAATATATATAATGGTACTATTATAGAAGTGTTCGTATAGGACTGTTAATAAATTTCTATTGCTTCACTTAAAAAAACGTGAGGGCAAACCTTCACCTCCTCTCCACTCTGCAGACCAGAAATAACTCACTCTACAGATCTGCAGTTGAATGGTTTCCTGGCTTTGCCTGTGTTAGATGAGATATATGTAACTGTTGCTTAGCACATAAGAAAAAGTTCCCAGTTGCTGGACAGTGTTTTGTGTTGTGTTTCTTTAGACATTACCATCGCCCCTAAGGAGTGGAAGGCTGAGTCAACCTTATGGGTTGTAATGGTTGATCTATGGCACTCGAATATTGGGATAAGGACACCATCTATTCTGCATGATTAAACCAAGACAACTGGGTACCGGGAAAGACATCAAAACAAACCCGAGAAAGTGCACCTAAAACACACTTAATACGGCAACATACTGTTAGGTGCACATTCCGCAATTGACTGTTCTGTAAGCTCCAACTGTGTTGCACTGATGCTCACAAGCCATATTACAGAGATCAAAAGAGCCCAGACTGCACGGACCAGCCACCAATTAGGGAAACCGCCATTTCATAATGACGTGGATAAAAAATGTTTGAACAAGTCAGGTTCTTCATTAGCGGCTAAGCAGCAACAGCTTCTAATCTAACAATACCACCAGGGTCTGTTAATGAAGACAGATAACTCAACCATATTACAGGTGGACTGGTTTTTCTAATCAATAAAAGAAGCCCTAGCATTCACAAGTTACGTCCCATTGTGCGTTTGCAAGTGGAGTAATAAAGAATATACTTACTTACTTGCTTAACATATTTCAGGTCTTACAAACGTTCACAACAATATCAAGGTGTAACTGTCCCAGGTGTAACCGTCCCAGATGTAAATGTCCCAGGTGTAATTATCCCAGGTGTAACTGTCCCAGGTGTAACTGTCCTACGTGTAACTGTCCCAGGTGTAACTGTCCCAGGTGTAACCGTCCCAGGTGCAACCGTCCCAGGTGCAACCGTCCCAGGTGTAACCGTCCCAGGTGTAACCGTACCAGGTGTAACCGTCCCAGGTGTAACCGTCCAAGGTGTAACCGTCCCAGGTGTAACCGTCCCAGGTGTAACCGTCCCAGGTGTAACCGTACCAGGTGTAACCGTCCCAGGTGTAACTGTCCAAGGTGTAACCGTCCCAGGTGTAACTGTCCAAGGTGTAACCGTCCCAGGTGTAACTGTCCAAGGTGTAACCATCCCAGGTGCCTCTGCAGCAATAAATTAAAATTTTTAACCTCACAATTCTGAACATTCGCCACTTACAAGTGTTTTTAGATCGTTAACACAAGTGATTTATAAGTCGTAAGTGGATTATGAATCTTGAAGTCTGACCAAGAGCAATTAGAGCAGTGCCCTTTGAGCCAGAAAAAGAGCATACTTCTATTCCAGAAAATGTAAATCCCTCTCCAAACAAGTACCCCAACCTACCAGCACCACTTGTGACATGTGTACAAATTCAGAGATCATATTAGTGACCTATAAAAGTTTTAATGGGGTGATGATAATCAAATGGTTAGTGTTAATATGCGACCGTACGTATGAAATGTACGTGATTTCTTTCTATGACGTATGTACGGTATGCGTACGTTGCTATGCCGTACGTTGGCATGTATGTTGACATCAGTTCATGACGAAAATAAAGTACAGAACATTAAGCACAACAAAAGTCAACAAGATCAAACAAAACTAGCCTTCTAGGACATAGCTCTAGTCTAGGCTCTAGCTACAATAGCTAGCCTGTCATTGTCAGCCAGTCACATAGTCAATTTAGTGAATTTTTATTCACTCGTGAGCATCATTCATCTGTTCAGTATCGGACTCGGTGTCACTGGAATCACTGCCACTATCAGCGCAACTACACTTATCATTCCATTGAACTGTCTCATTATAATCCACATAATTTATTTTATTCAAAAGACGATCATTTGTACGGTCGTAAACCATTCTGTCAATTGTCTTGGTCTTCAGTTGGTTGCGACATTTATTTTGTAGAAAACCAAACAAACTCCTATTACAACGTTCTGCTTTGCTAGAACTAGTTGTTTGACTGAGAACTCTAACAGCAAAACTCTGAAACTCTGTACTGTACTGTATTTTGTTTAAAGATTTATAAAGCACCTCTCACAGTGCACACCACTCGGAGGCACTCCCAGTGCGAAAGTCCCCCAAAAAAAGACAAGTTTTGAGGTAGCAAAAACATGTAGCAGGGCCACCGGATGGTATATATGGTGTTACTAGCACTACCATTGGTATGCTAGTGCTCATGCTCTTAGCTTCTGCTTTGGCAACTGGTCGACCAAATAGTCCATGATTGTATCGCACCTCGTTTCTTACTGGTATCACTAACAGAGATTACCACAAACCATAGTTGTAAAAAACGTTTTTTTCGTTTTTTATTCTTCTCCAAAAAACGTCGTTTTTTTCGTTTTTTATTTCTCGTCACGTTTTTTTCCGTTTTTTATTTTTTTTATGTAACTTTATTTATTTATTTACTGCCTGTTGCTATTTGTTTAATTTTATTTTTGTCTGATATCCCTTACGTTGTCTCCGTCCTTTCAAGGATTCATCTATTATTTATGTCACTATTTAGTGTCATCAGTTGAGAAATAAACAGCACAGTACAGGAAATAAAATGTATAACAGTTATTTGAATTTCTAAGTTATCCAAATGTGAAATGTTGTCTTTATACTCGGTAATCTCTGATTGACTGATAAACTGACGGATATTACTCCATATCAAGTTTTTATATAGGCTAAGTCAGAAATGTAAGTAGACCTACAATTTTTAATTAAGTACACTCTATACTTACAAAGTTTAATTTCTAATTGCTTATGTCAGCATGGATTTACGTGGACTTAATGTATAGCCTACAATTTAAATTTGAAAAGATTTCGATATTTTTAATTTCTCAATTTCTTTTTAAACCAAACTTAAGAAAAAGAAAATAATAATTATTGTTGTAGATTAGGCCTACTAAAAGGCTACTTGGTGTTTACTAATAGTTATGTTATTTGCTGATTAAAATTAAATTGTGTAAACAAGGTTTTTAATTTTAAAACGCAGTAAAAGATGTAGCAAAGTCAAATTATTTTCGCTTCCGTTTTTCTCTTGTTTTTTTTCCGTTTTTTATTTTTTTCAATAAAACGACGGTTTTTTCCGTTTTTTATTTTGATTTTACCGTTTTTAACAACTATGCCACAAACTACAAATGGTTCAAAATTAGTTTCCAAAACCATAACAAAACCCTTAACTATCAGCATATCTTGACTGTCATTCGTGTCAACATCTGAGTTTCAAATCATAACTCTGTCTAATATGTCAAAACGGTAACAATCCATTGAGTTAAGTAGCCCATAATATATACAGCTTCCAAGCTGTTAAATCTATAAAGTCTCCACATCCCTTAAAAATCTTTTAAACCCATGGGGATCATGAACCTTTAGAACACATCTGACAGGCAGGATAACACAAACAACAAGTGCCTCAGCATGACCTCACTCAACGCTTGCGGCTGAAATTTAAAAAACACAGATATGTTTCGCACAATTAAAATCACAAACTGCCAGAGTGGAACAAGAGTAACTACATCATAGTTTACAGATCCGTTAGCTGATAACTTCACCCAACAAACACGACATGGTCCATTTGCCTGAATGCAAACTAGACCACCGTATACAACAAAACAGAGCACCTACTTATACACCGAAATCAATTGCACAACCAACCCGAGCCTCATCTACACAAAATATGCAATTAATTTTATAGCTAACTTGAAACCAATATGCTTGGAGACTCAATCCAAATAACTCTGAGTGTTTTAAAAATAATGACTCCACCCACATTCAAGAGAACACTTCTCAGGATCTATTTTTAACAATTACAACCAGCATAAACATAAGAAAGGTACTGTACAATATAATGGAAAGTTGTTAATGCCACTCACCAAAAACAGACCAGAAGCTCACAATGAACCCAAACTTCAGGAAACATCCTCAACCAGATTGGAAGAGGAAAGCTTTTAAGTTTAGTTTGACAGTAAGCTCTCGGTAAGAGAGCTACAAACATTGTTAGCACCAATGAATACGCTGGTCTCCCTGACATGGGTCTTGTATGGTGCTAAGATATTTTGGAGATTTAAATTACATTACATATTAAACATAGACACATTAGACAGTCCAGCTACTGTCAATAAGCACCAGACAATAGATTAAAAATGTAACAGGAATGCTTTTACTTCCCATGAAAAGGATTACCATCTAATGGTAGATGCACATAATTCCCCCGGACATAATCCCCAGACAAGGACATAATCCCCCCAGGCAAGGACATAATCCCCCCAGGCTAGGATATAATCACCCCAACTCAGCCAAATAAGGTATATAAACTAATACATTATATCCAATAACATCTGTAAGGATATTTTTGATTCCACTGGAAAATTTTATTAAACTAGTCGGCCCAAACTTGTCCAAAATTGTTACAAGAAACGACAAAGTAACAATTAGCCTAAGAGTAGGCCTACATCAAGTTAATCTCATAGCTGTGATGCCCATTTTGGGCACAACAACTTAATCGTGCCCAAGTCCACGCAGCATTTCCTCGATGAATTTTGTTCCGTCTCGCCAACCATTCATTCATTGTAAATTTAATTTTATAAGTGAATGACATCAACAAGACTTAAGTTAAGACCTAAACGACATTAACAAGTCTTAACTTTAGACCTAGCAAGTTTTAACTTTAGATCTAAATGACAATAACAAGTCTTAAGTCTATACCTTGCTAAATGTACTGGAATTTATAACCGAGATGGAGTCTACATAAAGTACTATAATGCCTTCAGTAACTATTTAGTTAAAGTAAATCTAAGAGTTCAATTACAAGTGCAAGTGCCAAATATGAGTGTCAAGCAAGCAATAGGAACAGTGTGCACACTCTTTCCTTTTTCCTGGGAGTACCTCGCACTGAAAGGCTTATGCTATGAGAAGCACTTTATAAATGATCAAATACAATACAATACAATACAATACTCCTGAATGTCGCTCAGTAACAATGCTACATCACCAACCAGAGACATTTGCTGTTCACTGTTTTTAACTGTAGGCAAACTGCCTAGGCAGCCAGATTGTTCTTAGCTGCCAACCCAATTAAGTGGCATTGATATACAAAGAGTAATGCATAACAGTCGTAGCCGAATTATGCACATGCGCGATATGCATATATCCAAAGTTGTCTTCCCTTGAGATAACCTATATCAAAATGGGACCAATCACCTTTTATTCATATAAGCAAACTAAGCACATACTTGCTATGCACTTCAATGGTTTTTGATTGTACTGTTACTAAAACAATGTTCAATCAAGGAAGCATTTTGCCATAATTGAGCCCATTAAACGAAGTCTGTGCATCACTTCAATGCAATGTTCTCATTTATATCACTTTCAACATGATCAACGATGAGCACGATCATTATGAATTAGATGGTCATGATACTCAGGATATTCATCGCTATCGAGCTATTCTGAGCTTCACTGTAATTGTATAGCGTCACTCAAAGTGCAAGACAAATCAGAGGTGCTCTTAGTACTAGACTATATGACATCAAAGATCATTAATGAGTGCACCAAGAAATGACCATCATCATAACCACCAAGACCTTCATGACCTGCAGCAACATGATAGTCACCATCACCATCTTCATGTCATATAATTTATACAAATACATCATCATCATCATCATAATCCGTTCCTGATGCCAGCCATTTGGCGGCGATGGGTACGAATAAATGACCGCCATTGTCCTCGGTCATTTGTCAAGTCCATTGCTCCCCTTAGTGTCAGTCCAATGCTACTACAGTACATACATATTGACAGCTAATAACTGTAAAAACTGTATAGCTATATAGCAGCCTTCAAGTAGCACAGACCCACACATAAACTTCCATGCATATAATGAGCATCCGGAGCCCCGCATACCCGTTTGAAAGGCTTTTAAATCAATCCCAAAACCCGGCCGAAGAAGCATAATGTCTAAACAGTTTAATGACGAGCTGCATTGGTTTTCCAGTCGCTTTTAGTACGCCTATGAAGCAAAGGCATGTGTGTTGGGAGCAGTGCAGATCCAAAATTGCTTTCTCAGGGAAAGGGTATTTCAAGAGGAGCGCCACCTTGTAGCAATGCACCAGAGGTGCCACAATAAAAGCAAAGGCAATCAGTTAATGTGCAGCACAAAAAACTGACGTTTCTTATAGTTGTACTTATTTGTAAAATCCCTGCACTATGGAACCAGCTTCCTCCTTTGACACGTTCCTGTTTATTAACTGGTAGGCCAAGTGCCTCTTTTCGCTGTCTGAAGACCTCTTTCTTTTCTCTGGGTCTTTCGCACTGGGAGCGCCTCTGATTGGTGTGCACTGCGAAAGGCGCTATATAAATTGATAGCTACTACACAATACAATACAATACAATACAAGTTGGTTGTCACACAGAGGTAGCTGCAGTTCGTTCACAGGCATCCTAGAACCTCTGATCACCACCAGATGACCTACAACACTCCATACCTCCACTCTTCCTTGCTCATCAAATAGGTCACGGTCTGAGGTTGGAATTCACTGGACCAGGAAACTTTCTACCAGTACCTGCTCAGTAGTTAGTTTTATCAGCTACCACAGCTATCAGCAAATCATTCTTGTGCAGAATTTGTCGACATGTATGAGCAGTATGAATCCAATCTTTGCTTTGCATACCCCTACACCACCGCTTTGTCACGGTGGTGTAGGGTATGTTCGGTGCCTTGCAGCCGGAGGGCTGTGGGTTCGAATCCACTTCAAGTCGCCGCGTAGCGACCTGGGCAAGTCCTTCACTCGCAATTGCTCATGCGCTTTGGCATGAAACTCTGATTTAGTGTCCGCGCTGTAGTCGGGAGCGCCTCTGAGTAGAAATCTTGAAGGGGCGTTATAACAAGTGCTCATACATACATACATACAAACCATCTAGTTCAGCCATGTGCTGTTCGTATTAGAAGTCTACACCGTTTCACCGAGAGTTTATGCACTGAACTATTGTAAATAAATAGCTGGAAAGATTAATGCTATATGTTCTTTATTTTTAATCAAATTAACAGTTGAAATCGTGTGGCTTACAAAAAAGCCCAACTCTCCGTCATTTTGTTGATGCGTGGAATCACAATTTTATCACTTTAACATAAACTTTCAATTATAAAGATTAAAGATTCCCGCAGTAGGTCACCAAAACAGGTTACCATTTTGTATTAATAAAAAAGAAATTGTTTTTGGTCAAAAATATAAAATTCTTCTTTTGGTATGTGGATCAGTAGTCCTGGGATGCGCTGATTCCGATAACCGGTAATCGATCTAGGGCAAAATCCGGAGCAAACCAATTTCCAGATTAAGTTTCGGTCACACCCTATCAGCAAACATTTCCAAACCGTCTTAAAAAGCACTCGCTTAGTTCAGTTAGATAGTCAAGAATGCAGTGCCTTTAAGAGGCACTTTAAATGACCTATATTAAGTGGCCTGATACATATACATACATACATACATATATACAAAGCTTTTAATAAATAGATCATTCGTCTCAACTTAAGTGATATTAACCAAAACAGAAGTTCTCTTATCAATGGAGATGATAATAGAAAAATTAGAACATGAACAATACAGAAACTTCAGTAGTTAAAACGAAGTGCAAATGAGATAAAGAATTTTAAATCCATATGACAAGGGGACAATTTGGGGGGGCAGTTAATACACGTGTCTATCATAGAAGATCCTCAGAGAACAGACCGATATCTAGTTACGAATAGAATTTCTTTGCAGCAATCAAAAGTCAAGAATTTCTAAAGTACTACTTAGAAGTTAAGTAAGTGATCTTTTATTATCGTGAGCTAAACGCCCACACCTTACGACAATGCATACACTAATGATGACAAAGTAGAACAATGTCAGTAGGAAAAAACTAGGGGTGGCCACTGGCCAATGATTAAAATTTTAATCAAAATTAATCACACGATTAAAATTTTTAATAACGCAATTAATTTTTAAAACGCGTGTCACAATAGATAACAAGTACAATCTACCGACTCTGAGTAGTTATGCTGAATATGCGCTATATAAATGCTTGCAGTCAATAAACAAAACCGGAAACTTGCTTTTACTACTTGTTTTTACTTTTTAGTTTTTACTTTAAAGTTTAAACTCATAGTTTTTACAAAGTAATAGCGGTTTTATCAAGAATTGTTTTAGCGCATTTTTAAAAAATAATTGGACACAGTGACAATAGCGTTAACTGCGTTAAAAATTTAATCGCGTTAATTAATTAACGCATTAATCATGTTAATAAAAACACTGCAATATTATGGACAGTTTCAAAAGTCTAAATTAATATGCAGCTATATAGCTCTTAACTAACAGCATAAAACTTTACATAGGTCTATGGTTGGAATTAAACTAATAGATTTGATATAGAAGCCATCATTAAAACGCATGAATGCACTTTTTACATTTGTACAATGAGTAAGTGATAAAGGGTTTTGTTTACAGTAGCGTATGAAAGTATGGTAATGAAAATGTATGCTCTTTTCCATTAGTTGAATTTACGGAAGTGCTTAGCACAAAGTAACTGGTTAGTACAGTTATGGGTGACTGGATGTTTTAGAAATGGCTGTTCAGCTTTCTCCCATATTTTCCCCAACATTAAACTGTCGTCACTCAATAGGCTGTTGCAGTGTTGCACCCAGCCCTATGCAAAAATGAATAAATTCTTCCAACTAAATCTGTTGAAAAGAAACACCCGGAAGAAAGAGTATAAGTTAAGAGCATAAGTTAACTGGGAGATCAAATGAGCTTGAACAATTTTTTGGTGCAGTGGAATGCATTTTCTAATCAATTAGCTACCCATCACTGACTCAGTATGAGGAGGGCCCATGGGAACTTCAAAAGTGATTGCACAGAGTGGGATAGAGACAGAGAGACAGGGAGAGAGTTCTAAAAACTAGGTCCTGCAACTGAAAAAGATCATTCACCATGAACAGTTCTTGTTTTAGGTATGACCAGAGAAAGATAATCAGATGACCTTGTTGAATAAAAAATACATCTGGGGAATGATGACTGATTTTAAGTATTGTGGTTGATCAGAGTTCAGACTTCAGAGCTTTATAAACCATGTAGTCCCAATTTGAAACCAATCCTATGCTGAACAGGAAGCCAATGCAAAGCTTTAAGCATAGGGGTTTATAACCACCTTGTGGGGCGCGGTGGTGTAGGGGCATGTTCGGTGCCTTGCAGCCGGAGGGTTGCGGGTTCGAATCCACCTCAAGCCGCCGCGTAGGACCCTGGGCAAGTCCTTCACTCGCAATTGCTCATGCGCTTCAGCGTGAAACTCCGATTCAGTGTCCGTGCTGTAGTCGGGAGCGCTTCTGAGTAGAAATCTTGAAGGGGCGCTATAACAAGTGCTCATACATACATACATACATCCATACATACCTACAGAGTCAGGCAACTGTCTTTGCAAATGCTGATTTAGTTTGTAAACCATCATTCGTGAATGCACATTTTCAACAGTGACTTCACAATCTGAGTGGTATGTTAATCCCAAACGGTAATTGAAGCTAGATATCAGCAGTCAAAATTTGCATAGATTTAAGTCTGTGATGGACAGCGGTCAAAGTGACATTGCATTTATGCGAAACGATTTTAAAATTATCTATTTACTTTTTGCATAACATAACAGATATCAAGACAAGCATTTCCTGGTAAAGTTATGTCATCCAGAAACTGTTGCAGAGGCATTTCTATAATTCCCTAGAGCAATTCCACTTTGGTCACATCTGGGCACTGCTAGCTTAGTGCTCAGAGCACTATTTTCTATGCAGCTGTAAGTGTCACAGTAGGTTTCAAGGATAATCTGAGCCAGCAATTCTTGTTGATAAACTACAGTGCTAACGAATCTTTCATAGGAGCAAGCGGGCTGACACTTTTAGTAAAATATTTTGATCAGCCTTTAGTGGGGGAACGCAACTTAGACTAATGAAAGCAATACTAGCAATGAGACTGCGGCAATTCTGCATCGACTAGTCTAGTCGACGCAGCATTGCCGCAAAATTGTTGTGCCTTCATTATGATTTTAAAAGTTCTATAAATCATCATTATGAATGCTACTTGCTCCGAAGCTATCATAGGACAATTCTTCACCAGTTCTCCTCTGTCCTTAAACGCCTTGTCACCCGATATAGCCAGCTCTTGATCTTGGGCAATTTTAATCTTCACCTAGAAGATCATGTCGACTCTGCTGCCATCTCTTTCCTAGAGCTTCTTTCCCAATTTGGACTGTGTCAGCACGTAAATAAAACTACCCATCAACTGGGAGGCATTCTCGATCTGATCATTACTGCTGACAATGAACATGTTCATGACATACAAGTTCAACCTCCTACACATTCCGATCATGCGTGCATCCAGTTCTGGCTACCCCATCTCCATTCTCAACCTCTCCATGCCATTTGCATGTCTCATGGCTGGATATCCCTTGACAGTCGGATGCTTGGCGACGCACTTCACAACTCCCAGCTGTCTTCTTCGCCATCGATACTCAACACCCTAACGGTCGACCAGCTCTTCGACCTCTACACTTCCACCATGAACCAGCTTATCGACACCATGCTACCGCTTCGGGAAGTGAGGACTTGCTGTCGACTTTTGGCTGTGTGGTTCGACTGCGACTGCCATCAAATGCGTCGTTGCTCTCGTTGCCGTTTCATTTGCGTACAAAATCTTAATAGGAAAATTATAGTTTATCCATTTCCTATTATTAAAGGTTAACTTAATTATCTACCAAGGATGCTGGCTCCCTATATTCCAACCACTCCGGTAAATACAACTATGATGTCTCAATTTTGCACATGGGCCTGTGTTGAAAATTTAATGTCGTAGTTTTGTGCCTTCATATGCCATATTAAAGCAAACAGCATCTAACAGTATATTCTTAACACAGTTAGTGTGATAAAATTCCAATTTGAGGTTCAATTGTCATTCAAACCAGTAACATGCCCAAACATTCTAACAGTTTTGGTTTCTAACTGGGTTTGTGACGTTCCAAAATTACGTTTCAAACCAGTTGCCTTGCTGAAGAGTAGGCTAGACAGCAACTAGTAAGACACAACTTTCATTGGAATCACAATGTCTTTCACTATGAAAAGATGTCTTTAGAAAGAAATGAATAGATTAATATATATAAAAATTTAACAGATAACAGTCACCCAAAACAACTTATTCTAATTAGCCTATTACAGTTAATGAATGCACATAACTACCTTTCACTGTGTTCATTTATGACCAAAACAACTAATTCTAATTAGCCTATTACAGTTAATGAATGCACTTAACTACCATCCTCAAGCATAAGTCTGTGGTCATTTTGCGACTTGTTCTTTCTTTACACATGCAATCTCATTGTCTACATTTTTCCTTCTATTTCTTACACTTCTCTGACAACTTCTGCTGTATCTCACAGTCTAGCATGTCACACATTCCTGCATTTGCTTCTAACCTAATCGCAAACCTTTTACACTAGAAGGTATCATTAGCGGCACGTTATTCACATAGACTGATTGCCTATGTGCCAGTATAGCCCACTGGCACGCATTGCATCGCGTGACAACAGTACTTCATAAAAACTGTACAGCACAGACCCACACGAAATTTCTTTTCCATTCACAAAAGCCAAAACTTATCCTAAACCCCAGCATGACAACGAAAGACGAGTTCAGGCTACCGTAAAAATAATGAATGAATTTTACAAGATCCTGTCCTTAAGAGACCAGTCCACCCATTTATAACGCGAAAATCCGACCTATCAACAACCACTCCCATGGTTGCCCGCAGAGTATACGCCGCGTAGTAGGCATCGAATAACGCCATAATCTAAAATCAATGCACTGGCAGTAAACAGACACAAAAAACAAGCGACTGGTCGATACGAATTATTAATTTAAAACGCCGCTATGTGTAATGGTTACGTACCGTGTTCTCTGTGGGATATTTCGCTCCTCATCCATCGTCCCATTTAAATATAAGTCTATGATTACAGATTGAGCTTCTTTAGAAACCGCGCATGCGCCGTCTGCAGACCGGATGTTGACGCGCTGGTTCTCCGCTCGTCTGTTTAGATCAAAGATTTTGGTAGAGTTTCGATAAACGTTGATCAGTAGGGTAGTCCCTAAATCACGGTCAAAAAGTGAAAAAATCACGGCCTACTTTTTGCACGGCAACGTGTTTTTCCAGAATTTTCTCGAGGGGGGTAGTAACGACTATTTTCCAACAATAATTTTCGAGGGGGGTAGTAACAAGAATTCTTAAATTAATTTAGTGGTTCCGCGCTCTTTTTTATCGTCGGCGCCATTTTTTGACGTGTTTCGCAACCATTTTTAACGTGTTTTTACAAAAAGTGCTGAAAATGTGAAAAATCATTCACGGCAAACGGCGAAATTCACGGTTTCCGTGATTTCCGTGAATTCGTGATTTGACTACCCTATTGATCAGCTGCGTAAATTATGTTAGATTATTATTTTGTTATTTGGCATTTTGCAGGGCTAGTTCTAGAGCATAGGATGAAACTGCAGTTGTGAAATGTGAGCGTGCTGTACACCCACACATTCGCCGCAAATTCTTCTGACCGCAACCTAGGTGTGATTTTTAACTAAAAAATTAGCTCCTCCGATCACAACGCTCATCTTTTCCGCTTCTGCTTCATGCATAATCTGCGACCTTCATAATCATATCATCACATAATAGCCTATGTGTTTTCTATAGGCCTAGTAGTTTTTCTATAATAGGCCCTATAGGCCTACGCCTACAGCGTTATGTCTGTTGTTTACGCAGTAAACGAAAATAAGATATCGTTAAACTTTGGATCCATCCAGTGGCGTACGGAGCTTAAATGCCGCCCGGGGCGACGGCCCAAAATGCCGCCCTTGGCACTTAATTTTGGAAATTTCACGAAAAAATTGTTTTATTACTTCCGCCAAAATTTCTGATGACCCCCTCTTTTTTTGCTTTCCCCTCTTTTTTTCAAACTTCAAAAACAGATTCCTCTCCTCCCCGTGCAAGACTCATGCTCATCTACTATACTATAATTGTCAGAAGCCGCCCTGTCCTGCGCCTGGTGGCGGCCCCTAGGCGCAGAACAGGGCGCCGCCCCCTCATTACGCCACTGTATACATGCTATTTATTGGATTATTTTTCTACCTTTCCTTCCTTCTTTGTCTACTTTTATTACTTTCTCATATACTTTTTCAATTTTTTCTGCATTCACTCCTTTTATTTTTCTTCAACCCTATTTTGCCGCCTCTGCTCAAGTGCCGCCCGGGGCGACTCGCCCCACCCTCTGCCCATGGGCGTCCGCAGGGGGGCGCAAGGGGGCGCATGTGCGCCCCTCTGGATTTTGAGCATATGTGCAGAGAATTTTTGATTATTCAATTGGTTTGGACGGTCTTGGACTTATAGACTATCTTTGTTTAAGCGGATGTTTGAAAATTTAACGTATAGAGTTCTCTCTTGGTAATATGGAAATTCATATTGTCACCCGAGACGGCGAAATGCATTCAGTCGTAACGGCTAATTTGTATCGTATTCTTTTCTGTTGTTTTAGCCGATCCCTGCCAGATAACAGTTAGCCGCGTAGTCAGAACTTTATATATATATATACATATATATATATATACAACTGTAGGCTACAGCCGCTACATAATATTAATGAACATATATAATTGACACTGGCATGGAGCGACAGTCTCTAAGTAATCAGATTCTTCCATTAGATGCAAGCTAACACACGTTCTGCCAGACTTTTTAAACAATAAACATACCCCGCTCACTTCGGAACCAGTCCAAAGCCTGGATGAAGGAGGAATGCGAATCTGTTGATCTTTGTTGTTTTACGGGTTCAAACTCCCTCCCCCAAGTAAATGGGTAACCGTTGAATTGAGCGCGCACATTTCGTCGACCTTCATCTCAGCGACCTCAATTCGCCGCCACGAAACACAGCGCGTATACACACTCGGGCAGTAGGCCTATCACATGAACGGAAAAGACTAGCACTTCTGAGTACATGAGTAGGACAATTTCGTCTTGCTGTCCCTGACCGAAACCGATTCCGCCTTCGACTGGGAAGGTAGGTTTGGCCGACTAATACTACGCATTAGCCTACTTTGAGGGAGGGAAAATAGAGTAAGGGAATATTTGCGCAAACTCTTTAGGCCTATAGGCTACTCCAAATCGGAAGCTGGTTGTTATAGGCCCTAATCTTATAAAAAATAATGACAGTAGCTTCTTTTGTATAATAAGCTCAATGAGTAGACCTAATATAATAAAATTGACCGTGTGTCTGTGTTTAACTTCCACATTCAGTTTCGTGGTAATTAGGCTAAATATAATAATTTAATTATTGACTAACGTTTTTTCTTTTGCGTTGGCGTGCATACCGAATAAATAGCCTACGTTGCCCAGTGCTTGCCCACTGTTAAGTAAACCTGCCGTTAGACTCGTTAGTATACTGTATAGTCTATAGAAAGTATGCAGTACTGATAAATTATATTAGGCCTATATATGTAGAATAATATAGGTTGATTGGCTGCATTGGCATAAACTTAGTAAAAGTTTCAATCGAATTCCTTAAAAATATAACGTCTCCAGACGATTGCAATTGTTATTTCAAGAATAAGGTCAGATTTCAGTCATATAAAATTTAATTATCATAATAGTTTTTTACAAATGTTCGAATGTCTATGAATTTTTCGCATGTTGGGATCCGCGCCAGAGGATCGAGAGGTAGCCAGCGCCGATGGGTAAGAGCGTCGACGGTGGTGATCGGTTGCTTTCGACACTACTTAGTCCCTGTGACAACTATTTAAAAGTTTGCGCCCCCCTAGAAAAATTCCTGCGGACGCCCATGCCTCTGCCCCCGTACGGTACGCTACTGGATCCATCGATCCATGCGAAATAATAGAAGGATTGAGGCAGCGGAGCAGCCAAAACGGATTTCGTTAATCCTCTCTCGTTATAGGCCTAGCTGAACGAATAGAATATAATTATCAGTCACCTCCTAGCCGTCTTATTTCCGTCACTTGTTCACGGCCCAACCACTTAATTCGCTAAACCCGCTCCTCTTCTGCCCTAATTAACACTCCTTCGCCCTTATCAAGGGGTCCGTGCCTCATCACTAAAATTTGCAAATCGCTCCATATAGCTGTTCCGCCTCTCTAAAACCAACTTCCGCCAGTAGGCCTATTGTGCAGTGTTTAACGTCTCTGGGGGGTAAAGTTCCCCCAAGGATCGAGTTTTCCCCAGAAAATGAAAGAGATGAAATTTTATCCCCAAGAAAAATTGAAGACATGTAATTTTGTAGAATATTGTCTTGGAAAACTCTCGATACTACCCCCGAAAATTCTTGTTGGAAAAAGTCTTGTTACTACCCCCCAGCCCCCGGTTATCAACTTTTATAATAAGCTATCTCGCTACTCTTTCACTCAAAATGTAGCCTACTGATAAGCACTGCTCTTTCACAAATCCTACCCTGATTCCTCCTCTTCCCTTATAACCTCCCTCGCCGTTTCAATTCTAAACACCACCCACCTTAGCCTTCTGCAGCTGATCTCTGACTGTGTTACTAGTAGGCCTATAGAAGACTAGTTTTCAGTGGAGACGCGAGGATTTCAGGTTGGCCCGGGGGCTAAAGCTCTAAGCCCTTCCCTTTTGTCCCCTCCTCCCTGTGATTTGCAGTGATTTCCCACTTTGGGGGGGGGGCTGAGCTGAGCCGCAGTTAGGGGGAGCTAAGCCCCCCTATCCCACCCTGGCGCCGCCACTGCTAGTGTTGGTAATAGGATAAACTAAGCCACACATATTATGTTGTTCTTACGTGTAGTATAATTATAGAAGACTGCCACTTTCAAATACATGCAGTGTCATCTAGCGAATACCAACGTATAGCAAGCCTAAGCTGCGTCGGATGGTCGGATCCAGAATCAGGGTTACAGAGTTGCCTCCCTTAGTTTCAGGAAGCGGAAAATCATGAGTACGAGTCTTCATTGGAGATAGTAGGCTACGGAAGGGCATTTTACATCGATCGTAGGAGGGAGCAGTGATATGAAGGGTTGGTTCTGATATAGCCTATATGTTTTTAGGTCAAGCTCCACGCTACCTCTGTGATCTTATGAGACGGCCTATCTCAGCTACCTCTGGAGGTCCTCTCCGCTCTTTAGACCATCATGACCTTCTAGTTCCTCGGTCTCGGACTGCCACAGCACAGCATTGTGCCTATGCCTCTGTTGGCCCTTTGCTGTGGAATGACCTTCCTGCTATAACTCGTGCTGTGATGTTAAGTGGGGGCACTATACTGTTTCTGCTCGTTCTCTTAAGACTTTTCTTTTTTCGAGGGGCCCTTCGCACTGGAAACACCTCTGATTGGGTTGTACTGTGAGAGGCGCTTTATAAATCCGTAAATAATATATAGTATAGTTGTATGTAGTCTGTAGAACTGGGTTGCACTAACGCTCGTCCCGCGAAATTAGACCCAACCGGGGGCCAATCCGCGATCGCCACAGAGTGAGTGTATAACATGGTGTATACAATTTGAAAAGTCTGGCTTTTTACCGCTCACGGTACATTCCACATGATTCCAGTTTCCAATAATAAGTTGACATCAGGTAATCCGTCTAGCCTAAAGAAGCTATCCAAGTAATAAGCTAGAAGCGCCCAATAAACAATCTTTGCTAAATGAAGACAATATTATTTTTTTTACCCGAGGTAGTATACTAATCCCTCAAGCTATCAAAACTATATACTATCCGGAGAAAGGAAGATGGTTTTCTGGAACGGTTTATCCCTCGGCAAGATCCGGCTGCATAAATGATCCATGAAAGGTGATCGCGTTAAAGCGCTGTATAGTGTATAGTTATAGGCCTACTGTATAGCTATTATTATTATTATTATTATTATTATTATTATTATTATTATTATTATTATTATTATTATTATTATTATTATTATCGTTATTGTACCATCTGATCCTTTACGGATGCTTGACAGATTTGTGTTTAATTCAAAACCGTTCTCCTTCCATTCATATCCATTGTTCCAAGGCATGCGACAGCGTTGAACCGCTGGACCGTAACAGAGACATGTTTGTAAATATCCTGAAGGTTTTATTATTATTATTATTATTATTATTATCATTATTATTATTATTATTATTATTATTATTATTATTATTATTATTATTATTATTATTATTATTATTATTATTATTATTATTATTATTATTATTATTATTATCAGTTGCTCAGTTGCTTATGGAATATTGCTTAGAAAATAATTATGACATCACTTTACAATGCAATCTGCAAATACTGTGACACATTCATTGCATATTTACAATTCATGATGTTAGGCCTACAGTTGACTGTTACCGTGATGCGTATATTATAGGGGACCCCTAGGACCTACATGTGTCGTAAATATCCTGAAGTTTTGCAAACCCCATCTACGGAGCCATTTGAAGGACCTTGAATTTGCAAATGGAATTGCGATAGGCCTAACACTGCATGACGCTTATCCAGTGTCTGCTTGGATTTCACGCAATGTTTTGCTGTCCGTTCGCTCTAAATGAACATAATTTTGTGGAAAATAAACGGCACAAATTAGTCGACATTTCATAACTTTTTTAACAGAACCATTTATTTGGAGAAACATTCACCTTCATTACTTATTTCCTCAGAGTTTGGTATTGTGTTGTAGGCCTACACACATTTCGTAAAGTTAATATTGAAATTATACATTCTGCATGCCTAAATAATAGCCTATAGAGGCCTACTCCTTGTGGTTTGAGGAATTCTTCGTAGAAAACGGTTTAGCGAGGGATTTTTCTATAGACAGTATCTAGGGTTCCAATAAAGTTTCCAACAGTCGAGAAAAGTGTTATGGTCCTATGCATTTTTGGTTTCAGAAAACGATACTGATTTTTATCACAGACGCTTCATGGCAACGGATCAGACGGGTTAAGTTCTAGGATTTCGGTTTCGCTTCAACCGGTAAATCTGTAAAGTTCGGAACCAGAGCTGTCAAAGCCAGTTTGTAATACTGCAAGCGCCATCTTCCCTGCAAAATCATGAAAGATATATATAATTATAACACCAAAATATATAGTGTAAACACATAAAAAAAAAATTCAATGCTATCTGCCAAAGGAGAACGGTGACACTCCGGCATGAATAACAGAAGATCAGCATTGGACTTGGGATCGATTCCCGCTACCCTCCCAAAGGTCCGCTCAGCCTTCCATTCGCTAGGTGGCGCTGGTAAGATGAGCAGTAGGATAATGGGTGTCTTGCATATCAATTCATTGCCTTATTGTTTCATTGTTTTAATCTTTTATTTCCATGTGTTTAACTGTACTTCCCACTCATTCCTTTTACTTTCGATATTTAGTTTAAATTAGTTAAGGTTAGTTAAGATTTTTATGTTAATCAAGTCAACAACTGTTATACTATGTAAAGCATCTTTCGGTCGCCACATATTATGTTGAAATTGTATAGAGGTGTCCCTACTTAGCGGGATCTTTGATCCCTTCAGGGCCTTCCCTTGTGGCATTCAACAATCCATACTTAAAAGTGCAATCTGATTTGTAATATTATTGTTTATTGTTGTTTGGCTACAAATAAACGATTGATTGATTGATTGATTGATTGATTGATTGATTGATTGATTGCATGGCTGCCATACAGTTAAATTCGACTCCTGTAATCACTTGTAATCGACCGTTCATACTATGACTTGTATCATACTGCGGTTTGTCAGTTTGAATTAGGCCTAATAAAAAACACGAATAGGCCTCTATATGTAATAAAATGCTATGTGTTCGCCTAAGATCTATAAATTCAAAGTCAGTCACTAATGCGCTATAGAAGTTTCTATAAAAACAAAAGACGAATTGAAAATGCAAGTCTGCCCGCATTCAATTTATAATAGTAGACCTAGATGATAACGTCCGTCGCGCCATTGATTATAATATATGAAGCGCACAACTTCAGGTCTTCAGTTCATTAATTAATACCAATGATAATAAATGCGCTAACTTCTATAGCGACAGCCTCCAATGCAAAATGAATCAACTAATCGTACCCCTAGAACTATAGGCCTAATTAAGGCTCTATGTCCACTTTTAGGGAAACGGAGAAAAACGATTTTTAAGATTTGCTGACGAAATGTTTTTGCTCTGTTTCATT
>JACEVL010000006.1:867279-877279 GCA_020284085.1 Aporrectodea caliginosa | reverse complement strand
TGCTGGGAAATCATTGATAACTGACACAGCAAGTAGATTTAGTATACTACGAATACTTAATATCCCTCAGATAAATAAATTGCAAGTCTGTGAATTTATGTATCGCTTCGCCAACAAATCTCTTCCCTCAATCTTCA
Organism: Aporrectodea caliginosa; assembly: GCA_020284085.1. Taxonomy (NCBI): domain Eukaryota; kingdom Metazoa; phylum Annelida; class Clitellata; order Crassiclitellata; family Lumbricidae; genus Aporrectodea; species Aporrectodea caliginosa. The sequence continues at coordinate 877,142 of JACEVL010000006.1, read as the reverse complement.
GTGCGCGGTGGTTTGGGGGTATGTTCGGTGCCTTACAGCTGGAGGGTTGCGGGTTCGAATCCACGTCAAGCCGCCGCGTAGGGACCCTGGGCAAGTCCTTCACTCGCAATTGCTCATGCGCTTCGGCGTGAAACTCCGATTCAGTGTCCTCGCTGTAGTCGGGAGCGCCTCTGAGTAGAAATCTTGAAGGGGCGCTATAACAAGTGTTCAAATACAATACAATACAATACAATATATATATATATATATCTTTATCTATGTAACATATACTTTTTGGTACGCTCTACATAACGTCGCCTGAGAATTATCTTGTCGTATCTCCACTTTTTTCGAAAAGCAGTTTAGAGTTGATTTGTAGCAGAATTTTTTTGATCTTTCTTCAGTTTCAATGGCTAAGAGATACGACAAGTCGTTTTAAAGATATTCAACAAAATATACTGTCGTATGTCCTGTTTTCAGACAGATTTTATCGTATCTCCACACAACACTCGTGGTGTAGCAGTGTATGTTGTTGTATGTCCAGAGAAAGCTCGTCGTTGATTGGACGAGCAGGAGATACAACAGTGTAAACCTGTGCGCTTAGCTGGATTAAAGTGTCGCATATCCAGACAAATAAAAGTTTTTAATTTAAAATTTCCGGACTATATCCATGAATATTTTAACGAAAACACTATCTAATAATTGGTCATTGCTTGATTTAATCATTTCATGTCTTTGTTTTCCGTAGGATGGTTCGTAATATTTGTAAATCCATTTTATACAAAATTTTCATAAATTTCTGAAAAACAGCTCTAATCGTTAATTTTTTAAATGCAAAGTCTTTATGCAATGTTGATGTTTTAATATGACATCTGTGTGGAAACTGTAATTTGATAATGCCCTCCTTATTGCATTGAAATTCTTATTTTTCCGCAAAATGCGTTCCAAACTTCAACCTCAATTATCTCGGAATTTTGGAAAATGGAGATACGCGAGGATAATTCTCAGGCGACGATAAGCTGCCTGTATTTATACCGATGCTCTCATTTCTTCCAAGGGAGCAGGTTTCCAGAGGTCTGTTGTGTTGCTTAGACCGACGGTTATTGTGCGATTGAGATGCGGACGCTGCTGGTGATGATGACGATGACTGTCTCTGGAAGAGGGATCGATCACCTGACCTATCGTTAACAAAAGCAGTCATTGTCACGCATCAATGGTTACTGGAGAAAGCGACGCCATTTAGTCCTCTCTATTCGGAGTCCCTAACCCCATCAGGAATCCCATTTCCTCTGCAAGACGGCGAGGGATGCTTGCACCGTTCAATCTTAATGTGGCTTGCAGTCATGTGCTATCAGTCAGCCAATTGTGTCTAACTTCATTGATTTGATACCGGCGTAAGCTCGGAAGTAACATGCAAGTTCTGCGATGCATCATGCACTGGTCCCTTCTCTAGGACTTTGGGATTCGTCCATTGACGACTCAAGGGCCCAAGAGTAAGGCTCCCCCATCTTATCCTGTACGACACGGACGATTAGTATTAAAAGAATGGCCAGGAACTAATAATGCAATAGAAACAGATGGCGCAAAACATCGCCTGAGTCCAAGGCGCATGACAGTCATCGAACACGGTTAAGGACTTGGAAGTCGCCCGGGACAGGAGAGAGACAACGAAGAGGGCAGTGAACGGGCAGCACAGGGATAATGAAGATGATACATGTTGAATGGATTGTAGGCCTATCAGGATAGTGTATGAAATGGAGACATGCCATCAACACCAGCTGAGAGTCAGGCCATGAAGGATGGAAGGAGTGCAAAATATAACGAGGAAGGGAGGAAGGAAAGGAATCAAGGAAGGAAGGAAGGAAGGAAGGGAAGGAATGAAGGAAGGAAGGAAGGAAGAAAGGAAGGAAGGAAGGAAGGAAGGAAGGAAGGAAGGAAGGAAGGAAGGAAGGAAGGAAGGAAGGAAGGAAGAAAGGAAGGAAGAAAGGAAGGAAGGAAGAGAGGAAGGAAGAAAGGAAGAAAGGAAGGAAGAGAGGAAGGAGGGGAAAGAAAGGAAGGAAGGAAGGAAGGAAGGAAGGAAGGAAGGAAGGAAGGAAGGAAGGAAGAGGAAAGAAAGGAAGGAAGAAAGAAAGGAAGAGAGGAAGGGAGGAAAAGAAGGAAGGAAGGAAGGAAGGAAGGAAGGAAGAAGAAGGAAGGAAGGATGGAAGGAAGGAAGGAAGGAAGGAAGAAAGGAAGGAAGGAAGGAAGGAAGGAAGAAAAAGGAAGGAAGGAAGAGAGGAAGAAAGAAAAGGAAGAAAGGAAGGAAGGAAGAGAGGAAGGAAGGAAAGAAGGAAGGAAGGAAGGAAGGAAGGAAGGAAGGAACGGAACGAACGAACGAACGAAGGAAGAAAGAATGGATGGAGAAAGAAGGAAAACAGAAAGGAAGGAAGGAATGAATGAAACTGTTAATTGTGTAACTCTCCTGAAATAAGTGAAAGCGTAATAATTCCGATTGCATCCGATCTAATAAAAATCCGTTGAAATTTATAATCATTCTTAATCAGATTCAAACAATGCCATCCAGTGACGCAATCCAATTACATTCAAATTACCCAATTTCTTACCGTCATTATAGCTACAGCGGTAGCAGCTACGTGAGTGTTCGACTTATCGGATTTGAGACGGAATTTATTATACCCCTGCCAGACAATACAAGGTCACCTAAAGTGATTTGTTCCGACGTGTAACGGTCTGCCATGGCCTGGTCTGGTCTGACCTGATGTGGGATGATCTGATTCCATTTCTTCTCATTTCCTCTGATCCGGGCTGATCATATCACCACTGATTCATCAGGTGCGCCAGTCACTGACGTTGTAACAGAAGCTGAGTGGCTTTTTTTAGAGTTCACTGAGACTGAATCGCACAAGTGGTCCCAGATGCCGACGGAATTAGACAATGTCACAATGACTCTGTCTGATGTTCCACTGCAGACAATTTGTCGCCGGAAATTGTAGTAAATTTTGCTTTCTTGGCTTAGGTTGGCTTCAATGTGATCAGCAGGAGACTTAAGCCTTCAGCCGCACCGCAGACTGGGACCTCCTGCCCCAGATGGCCTCAGGTGGACCCATAGAACAAGCACGGCAGCCGTTAAGTGCCTATGGCCTACCAAATCAATTACGAACTGATTGAACCTTTTTAGGTCGTAGCTGGATTTCTTTGCAAAACACGTCTGTAATAAAGCTACGTGTCTGGGTAGATTTTTTACCGAGAAACTCAGTCAAATGGTTTCTTGAGATAAGAAAATGTTGCAAGACTACTGATATCTATTAATTATTGTGTAAAACCAGTCATGGGCGTCCGCAGGGGGGCGCAAGGGGGCGCATGTGCGCCCCTCTGGATTTTGCGCATATTTGCAGAGACATTTTGATTATTTGTATATTATTATTACAGCACGATTTTCAACGTGATTATCGGAAAACACTAAATTCTGTAGGTAGTTATTTAAAATTAACACAGAAAGCGTAAGATTAATAATAGTAGTGTACCGACCGTTAAAATTTGGTACGCTCTACAAGTGGGACCTAGGCTATATCTTTGCTTAGGCGTGTTAACGTATTGGCCTAGAGTTCTCTCTTGGTAATATGGAAATTCATATTGTCAACCCCGAGACGGCGAAATGCCTTCATACGGCTAATTGGTATCGTATTCCTTGTGTTGTTTTAGCCGATCGCTTGCGAGATAACAGTTCCGGCTGGTGAACCTCGATCGTAGTCAGGACGTTGTATATATGCGTATGATATATGTACTCTTTTATATATAACATATATATATAAACATATATAATTGACACTTAGCTGGAGCGACTAAATAATCAGCTTCATACCTTAGAGAGTTAGATGCCATCTAACACACGTTCTGCCAGACTTTTTAAACATTACCCGCTAGCTTCGGAACCAGTCCCAAGCCTGGATGAAGGAGGAATGCGAATCTATTGATCTTTGTTGTCGCATGGGTCGTTAAACTGAAATTTCTACTACTACGCTTTGTGAGTCAGTCGGATATTATCACAGGAACGGAGAAGGTGAACACTTGTGAGTATACTAGGACACTTTCGTAGGAACTGTGAAGGTCGACTGCGTTGAGGGTCGAAAAACTTGTAGTGAACGGAACAGAAATTTCAGACAACAAAGACGGATTCATAGATAGAGTGATAAATCAGTTTGGACAAGAACCCAGACGATTGCAATTGTTATTTCAAGAATAATGTCAGATTTCAGTAATATAAAATTTAATTATCATAATAGTTTTGACCAGTGCTTTTTTTCTAGAGAAAAAGGTTCCGGAACTCAACAAATTCAGAACAATTATAGGGGCATATTTTTTATGCTGATATTTCTATTTCATTATATCCATATAAATAAAGACTGAAAGCACTGAAATCAAATTAGAGTATCTAAATAATTTTAAATTTTTTTATACAAAATTTAAATTAATTAAATTATTTTTTAATAGCTGAAAAAAGGTCCCGGAACGCCGTTCCGGACCGTTCCGGCTGAAAAAAGCACTGGTTTTGACAATGAATGTCTATGAATTTTTTCTCATGTTGGGATCCGCGCCAGAGGATCGAGAGGTAGCGCTCGCGCGCGCGCCAGTGCCGAGGGAGCGAGTGTCGAAGGTGGAGTGATCGGTTGCTTTCGACACCCTATTTATTCCCTGCGATAACTATTTAAAAGTTTGCGCCCCCCTAGAAAAATTCCTGCGGACGCCCATGAAACCAGTTGTGTCTCGACGACCATTGTAGCAGATGCGTAAAATACACATAATTATAGTATAACGTAACTCTTTTGATAGGCTAACAGTTAATAGTATGGAAAATTATACGCATTGGTTGCGATAGTCGAGAAATCTCTTGTGATTTATAGAAATGCCCCGATACATAGCCTAAGACATACTACCGTGCACGCTTGAGTATTTTAGGATATCCAATTATCCATATATCCAAAATAGACGAAGTATGTGCATGTGTGTGTATGGGTGTGTGCCTTCAGAACAATGAGACTAGGGTTTTATGTCAAACCTGAGCAGAGCAGCATAGTCATCTTCTTCCTCACCAACAGCGGCTGGTGATGATGCTGAGGCTGGGCTGCGGTACCGAGAGTTGCCTGGCAACTGACTGTAGGGTGCTGTACCCTGAAACAGCTTCGGAAACTGCGTTTGATGCCTATTTGGTTCCATCTGAGTCTTCAGTTCACCTCTGCATCAAATCACAGTTTAATGGTTTATCATTATACCGGTACCGGTATAACTATTTAGCTATTTACACATTATTATTAATAATATTATTACTTCGATGTTTTATCATTATATAACTGTTGTCCCATTGTGCGTTTGCAAATGGTGTAATACTTAATCATCCACATATTACATTTATTATTATAATTATAATTATTAATATTATTATTGTCATCATCCGTGTATCACAATTATTATCAACATCATCATTATCGCTGTTACTACTACTAAAAATCTACTATTAATTATCACCATTATATTATTATTATTTCAGAATGCCATTCAGATCTATGAGAATTCGCCATCTAATAAATATGCCTTGCAGGTTCTTTACAGTTATTATCTAGCCTATTTATTTATTTAGCTATTCGAATGAAACTAAAACGGAAACAATATCCGCTACCGTTCTATTTTCAAGCACATTTTCAATTCCACCTCGGCTACAAAATTAATCATTTATAATAAATATGCTTCAACTGTTTTTCTTTCCTCCATTACATATTCATAGCAATCTAGACATTTAACACAGCTCCTTTCAGGTATAAGAGACTTATTACAAAAGCCTATCTTGTTTTAATCTATTAGGCCTACTAGACTAATTAGTTTAAAAAGTAGTTAAACGAATACATTTGAATCACATCTTATAGTTTGTTTGAATATTTTGTTTAAACGGAGTGTCGGAATATCTTAGTCGCAGTTTATCTTAGCGATGACCTGTGCCTACCTGAGGATGTAGTAGATGGCTTCGGCATCTTCTCCCTGTCGCTGAAGCAGGCTGTCGTAGGCAATCGTCTTCTGCTGGAGCGCCATCGCCATCTGTTTCTTGTAGCGCGCCGCCAGCCGCTGGAACTGAGGATGTTCGTTGATGAAGTCCGTCTTTTCGGCAAAGTCCTTTTCCAGGAGGAACTTGATGGATCGGCTGTAGAGATCGCGGTGGATGATGACTATGTCAGATGGATCCTCGGTCAGGATCGACGCACTTCGAATGTCCTCCTTGATCAGAGCCACCTCTCCGAACTGCATGCCAGGACCTCAACAACAACAGGCGAATGAGCATGGGCGTATTTGGGGGGGTTCCGGGTTCAAACCCCGAAATAGGTTTCCGAAAACAAATTCTATGCTTTTACATGCAAACTACGAAAAAACCTTAACTTTTGCAACCATCTCCAATGGAACCCCCCCAATCTCAAAACCCACTCCGAAATGTTTTCCTGGCTACGCACATGCGAATGAGTCTTTGCTCGCTACAGTAGGCCTACTGATGCAATCGTTCTGTACCATGCAGTACTTGTGAACTTGTTAAATGCAATAAAAGACTACTGACTTACTAACTTACTTACTTAGTAGCTTTTGAGACTTCTTTCTTACATAATCACAACACCAGGTTCTTCTTTCAGCTAGCTACTTGCCTCTTTCAGCTGGCTTTTCGACCTCTCTGCCTTCTTTGGGTATTGACCTTATAACTGCTTGGTTTTGGTGTGCAATCGGTTGATGCCCTGTACATTTAAACACCGGTGCTATGGAAATTTCTAGTAATAATAACACCACCGTTGCGGTGTCTCTCACATCTTCATTGACCAACAGCGCAATACATGCACGAATCGCCTATAAAGCTTAATAGCCGCATTTGTGGTGCCTCCGACGATAGCACTGAAGGAATATTGTTCTTAGAAGAGATTAGCTGGCGTCGTATGGGCGATGTGTTACCCACCTATATGGGTTACGAAAGTCCCGAGGGAATGTCGAAGAGACTCCGACTTGTTGCCTGCTGAAGTAGGAAGGAGTGACGGACGATCATCCGAATCAGACTTGTTGTACTGATGATAGACTGTGACCTTGCCACGAAGCAGTACGTACATACTAGTTCACAGAAAGACAAATGATTATATAATGCAGTGTGCTCATATGCACGAAAGAGTATGTAAATACCCGTCCGCAGATAGATGAATAATTATATGATGCAGTAGACCCTATGCACATATACACGAGACAGTATGTACATACTAGTCCATACAAAGAAGAATAATTACATAATGCAGTATGCATAGCAGCACATATCTTCACAGAAATAGAAGATTCATTAATTAAGAGCAGCACTACGTACATACTGAACTATAAAAAACAACGAGTCATTAAATGATGCAATATGTAAATTGAGAAGTCCCCAAAAGCGAGTAACTATATAGTGCATGAAGCATTTTACAGTTACCGGTTAATACTGTACAAAGGGTTAAAGAATCTGCAAGCACATTACACAAAACAAAGTCCATAGCACAAAACAAAGTCGATAGCACAATGTTTGGCCTACAGCAATTACAGATAAAGGCGTAACCTATATAATAGCCCACAACGCAGCGACCAATCCCTCCTTCTCATCCCTTCTCCCTATCCTCTTCCTCTTCCCTCCCTCCCTTCCCTATTCGAAGTTAGTGAGCTTTGTCCGCCAATATACGGTGAAGTTGTTTCAAACCAAAATAACGCTGTCCTATATACATAGGCCTATAGGCCTACATCGCAACAACTATTTTCAGCAGAGGGCCATAAAGTGGCACAAACTGGTGGTGTCTGTCACCACAACTTTAAAAAGTGGTGGTTACCGGACAGTACAAAGTGACGCCTGTGATTACAGCTTCTGAACTGATTAGCCTGAATGTCGATTTACATGAAGCAGCGCAATTTGCATGACTTAAATTATGTCAAGTTGACAAGTTCCGAAAATATCACCAGACGAGTGGAAAATCGAATTATTTCAGCCAACACTATTTCAGCCACAATCATTTGTCATAACTACTTCAACTAATCGCAGGTGTGTAACCTCTATCAGTATGGGAATTGTCAAAAAATAACTGGAGGGGGGGGTTGTTAAACGTTGATTTATGTGCAGTTTGGGTGTGAAATGTAGACTTTACTATGGGAGCCTAAAAAGACTAGGGGTTGAACCCCCAACCCCCAACCCTCCCCTGGCAATTCTCACCCTGACCTCTATGATCTGTCGTGAGCAGTTACTGTACAGCTATAATCTTAACTACCAAATCTCTAAGCGCAGTTCGCCAATTTATTCACAAGCCCTGCGTCGAGTCCGAGGGGTTGTCCAGAGATCGATGCCAAGTGAAGTTGACATCGAGTCCGAGTCTGGTTGCCAGAAAGACCAGGGAGAGTAGCTGTTAATGCGGGTTTCGTTGAGGACAAGAAAGCTTGGAAGACGAAGGATTGGATAGATTAAGGAAGGAATGAATAGAACTGGCAAGGAGCAATTTTTTATGTACTTGGAGTAGCCTACATAAAAAATTATAGCCTATCATAGTTCAAGCGTTTGTTACGAGCACACACACTGGAGCACGTGTCTTAGTCTTTAGTTAAGTTTGTTTTTCATTTTTGTATAGGGCCTAATCTGTTGCTTAATTATCTATCATCACAAAAGTTGGTGTTCCCATATCTCATACTTGTCTAAAGCTTCTGTCATCTGTAATTTTCTTACTCTAAATAGGCCCCCTCTCAGAGGGACTTGTCCCTTTGGTGTGCCTGTTGCTCCCTAATTACATAACTAACATTATATGTCAGGACTTGCTCTTGTTTGATGAATAACGGTTCACATATTTAATTTCTTAAATTCTCTTCTTTACTGCATATTATGACTAACCGTCTATCATGATATACTTGGCATTTGACTGTCATGTCGTTATTATGTACAATGATGGGATCAATAAATTAAATTGAATTGAATTGAATCAGACATGGCGACGCTTGATGCGATTTTATGGTATGTTGAAACTGCAAGGCCGCGCTGCATTCCACACTCCACTGTGTCCATTCTTTTGACAAGAAATGACGACGTCACTGAGACCGCAAGCAAGGATGCTGTGTATTTACCACTTATTCACTCGTGAATTGAATTCTGGCATCGCTTAGGCCTGCTATAGATCACCCTTAAAAGGGTCTTATAAGAAGACGTTAGAAGAAATGTTCAATTGGTTACTTATTCGCTCTAAATCTTCCTTGCTTCCTTGCTTGCTAATTTACTCGCTCGATTGCTCGCTCACCTACTCCTCGCTCTTTCCCTATAACTTACTCAATTACTCATTCACTCACTCCATCCAGATCTCGTTCGCTCACGGATAAGAACTGAAGAGAGGGAGAGAGCAGACAGAAACAAGATGAATTAGCGAATTGCGGAACCTGTGTCCAGCGACCGTGAACGCCCCGTGAGTCCCGCACCGTCCATGGTCTGAAGAATTAACGTCCGGTGATGTAAGGAATACCGATGAGTCTGAGGTGTGAACAAGGAAGAAAGATGGATGGTTCTCTTGTTTTAAATTATTCACGCAGATTGCCACACTCTAAGCAGCGATGGAAAGATATTGCCACTTCTTACCAATCTCCATAGGCTCCCTGTTCGATGATGACCTCGTTCGCTTTCTTCGTTGTAAACTCGGCATATTTGATGATGTCATACAAAGCGTCTGCATAAAATCGTACGAATTATGCAACTGTAAAAAAGTTTGATTAATAATCGATAAAAAACGGTATTAACGTTGAGATGTAGTATTATAATTGCAGCACAGCTTATATAGTCAATGCCACAATTCGTCAGTGCTCAAAGAAAGCTATATCAA
>JACEVL010000006.1:837279-859779 GCA_020284085.1 Aporrectodea caliginosa | reverse complement strand
ATATATATTGTAATTGTAATTGTAATTGTAATCGAACATTTATATAGCGCTGCTCAAAAATCAGCAGCGCTCTCGACCTGCTTCAGTGCCTGCGTCAGGGAACAAAATTGTCTTAAGGCGTCTACGGAACTGAGAAGGTGATAGGGCTAGTAACTCAAGGCGAAGAGATTGGGGAAGAGAGTTCCAAGCTGATGGGCCAACACGTGCAAAGCACCTAGAGTGGGCCGTAGCAGAGCGCATGCGAGGGACAACCATAAGGCCACGGGTCGAAGATCGCAAAGAGGCCCTCGCATATATATATATATATATATATATATATATATATATATATATATATATATATAGCATGCTGGCACAGTAGCCTTATATATCTATAGCATGCTGGCACAGTAGCCTTATATATATATATATATATATATATATATATATATATATATATATTATGACTAGGACTGCGCTGGCCCACCAGCGGGCGTTTTTCTGTGGTGGGTCCCTCCATTTGGAATGACCTTCCCTGTCACTAAGGGCTAAACTAATGACTGGTTTTCCTCATCGGTTTCTCGCTCTTTAAAGGCATTTCTTTTTCGACGGGGCTTCCCTGCTGAGAGCGCCTCTGAATAGCATTCTGCGAGAGGCGCTTTATAAATTATTAGATACGATATGATGCGATAAGTGTATTAACAAACTAATCTCACCGCAGCTTATAGTCTTCAATGACTCTTCATAATAGTTGTAGACATTCTGCATTCAGATCATATAGTGACTGTGGCAGTGTTGTAAAGAAGTAAAAGTAACGCGTTACTGTACTTAAGTAAAAGTTTCAGTACTTTTACTTGTAACGAAGTATCACAAAACGGAAAAACTTTTACTTTTAACGAAGCCCATTATTTAGTACTTTTACTTCGTTACAATTTGCGTAATATTCCTTACAATGTTTATTACTAAAAATTGTAAGAATGCACGTTCAATCGTTCATCAGATGAGCATGGCCTCATTTGAAGGAGCTATATTTATTAGATTGAGTATTCCACTTCCTGCCAGTGCAGCAGTCGAATGCCTTTTTAACTCTTCAGGTTTAACAATGAACCATAAACACCCTCGATTGCCTCTTCAGAATTTAGTCTTCTTGAAATCTAATAATTATGTGGATCAAGTTATAGAACAAGACTCCGAATTATAGACATGTGCACAAGACTCAGTACTTTTACTTTTTACTTTAAAAGTAATATTTCAGAGAATACTTTTTACTTTTACAAAAGTATAATTTGCGATGGGTTCTTTTACTTTTACTTAAGTAAGAAAACTCCTGTTTACTTTTGCTTTTACTTAAGTACATTTGCCCGATATTTTTAACAACACTGGACTGTGGTGTATCGATCTACCTCGTTTTGCACGTGTCCTCTGTAGACTATACTTGTGACCCTGTCTACAGCAACTTACACGACACCTCTAGACTCTGGAGGTGTCAATAGACTCTAGAGTCTAGAGAACGAAGTGACTTGCAACTTCGACAGAAGTAGGGTCGAGAATTAGTCTGAAGTTTATCAAACTATGGCACAGTTAAACTAAGGTAATGCCATGCAATGGTTAAGAATCCTGAGGTATGTGCTATCACTGCAGCTGCAACGTAGCGACTGGCAATACGATAAACGACTAAGATATATTAATTATCTCAGGGCAGCGATACCTTGCGATTCCTCGCAGATTCCGTTGTTCCGAGGAAATCATTCCGTACTCCGTATGTTTGTCATTAGATGAAAATACGTTCGGTAATGCATTTCTCAATTATAGACGATTGCACTGTCCCAGTAGACATACATGTATCTGATTGCGAATGGGTAATGAGTATGCTAATCATCTTGCTTCTTATATGACTTAACTTAGGTGAAATGGCAGAGCACTCAAAATGGGTTACAGTACCGCTGAATCTTTGCTTTGCATTACATCAATGCGCTATATATATATATTATATAAAGTGTAGACATTATACTCTTAATTACACCAGACTACAACACGTGTTGTGAACAGACGGAATGCACGAAGAGAAATATCACAATGTGTGCTACTGTGCCAATGTTCTGTGTAGGCCTATTTTGTCACTTTTTATTTCTAATCTAATGACTTCTATAGCTAATCTAATCTAATCTAATGACTTCTATAACTTCGTTATCACAATGCTCCATACATCAATCGATTGTATTATTGTTATTAGTAACTTCTATCGCACCGGTGTCTAATGCACCAGTCATCAACAAATGGAACACCAAACCAAGCGGTTTTCAATAAACAAATATTCAAAAACCCAGCCTCTAACAGAAAGAGGCAGTCATTGTGATCAATCATTCAATTTCTTTGCGGTGAGGCAATGTCAGTTTCAACTTCAAGACTTTCTTGTAAATTGTTTAGGCAAAATTAAGTCGTATAGACAATCAGTCATGTGTGATAAGTTCTAAATGCCACATTAGGCGCTAAAGAAATATTCGCTGGCGTAACCATGCAGTCACAGCCTATTTTATTTACTGATAATAATCATTGTGGCGGAATTGCAGCCAGCTCGCGCTTTTTCTGCTATCAGACTCCTGCAGCAATGCTACGTTTTTTTAGGCTATAAGCTTATCAGTTAAAGCTGAGTGAGAATCTTCAAATCTATACCTCCAACTGAAGAAGAAGAATAATAATATGAGCCGTTCCTTAAGCTCAGCAAGACCTGAGGCAGCCATGGGTATGAATTAGCGACTTCATTATCTTAGCCTCGGCATAGTATACGAGGGCGAGTGTCCAGTCCTCCCCCTTGTCGTCTCATCTTCCCACCGATAGTGTACGGTGTACTCATTATGGCGGAGTTGGCTAGGGGCACAGGCGGAACAGAAAATCTGGAACCAATTTCTACCCTGGAGGGGATTTGAACCCATGACCCCTCGATTGACATTCCAGCGCCCCACCAACTCAACTGAAGCGCAGAACTACTGTACTGACGTCTGATCTTGACAAGAATTGCTGACTTGATTATGGCGTAACTCAGTGAAGCGTCCATAAGACAATGGTATAATGACATGGCTCCGGACTACATTGCTGAACTGTGCCTTCCAGTTGGCACTCAAACTGGTCGGCGAGCTCTCCGGTCTGCCTCGCGAAATGACTTGATGATACCTTCGTTTCGAACCACCACCTGTGCTCGTCGGGACTTCTCGATTGCGGCGCCACGGATCTGGAACGCTCTTCCGCCGTCTGTGCGTGCTGCACGCGGCTATATGGTTTTCTCTAAACTCTTAAAGACGCATTTTTTCAGCTGTTTGATGGCCACGTGTTGAGCGCTTCTGAGCGACTCTTAAGTGGCGCTTTATAAATGTTTGGTTACATTACATTACATTATAAGCATAATCAGCCCTTTGTCTATAGATATAATTATGAGTATACACTCGAATCAGAGCTGTAGCCTACCACCAGCAGCATCTTGACAGACAATAATTATTATGCAGCTGTTATGATCATTTTAGTCGCTTTGGTACCACTTCAAAATGCACGCCATTGCTTCCCCTACCAGTGATACTCTCTTGATCACCAACACAATCTCCTCTACTTCTTTTTCCAGCATGGTTAACTAACATGCTTTCAGCATTTCTGCGTTGCACAGTTCCTTATAACTCAGAATCATTTGTGCAACAATATCCAGAAGATCAGTTATAGCCGACTGATCTTCCGGATACCCGATTATAATTACGACTTGCTTTGTGTGCTAGTGATTGATTGTAGTTGTGTAATTGAGCATTTATACAGCGCCGCTCAGAGATTCAGAGGCGCTCCCGACCCAAGTCAGTGCTGTCACTAAACATAAGATAGTCTTCAGGCGTTTCCGAGACAGAGGAAGAGAAAGGCTAAGGAGCCCAAGACGGAATTCATGCGGAAGATGGTTCCAGCTAGAGGGACCAATATAAGCATAGCTTCTGGATTGAGCAGTAGCACCGCGCATGCGGGGAACAACCAGAAGGCCTCTGGCGGCCGAGCTGATCTATAGGAGCGACCAGGAAGTGTAGAAACCGAGGTAAGACTTATGTAAGGTATGAAGGCATGATGGAGCTACCCAGGGCAGGTATAGTTGCGCATAAGTGTTAGAATTTTGATGCCCTGTGCACTATAGCCAGCGGCTCGATAGAAGTTACTAATTACTGTAACAACATGCTAATTCCCTCGCTATGTCATGATCAGGAAGCACTGTTGCATCAAGCACCGCAGACCTACCCGATTTTAAACCGTGGAAGAGGCTGATGTGCTTTCGAAACCATGGCATCAGATCCCCGACTTCAAAGTCTTGTCGAGACTCCGGAGCTTTCTCGAAAACGGCTCGAACGGCCTCGTATGACGTAACCATTTCGTCACTGGCGGCAGACGATCCACAAATCACAAAGAACGCCTATTTCGCGTCCTTACTGTCGCGGATCTACAAAAACAGTATTCCAAACGAAAGACGTTATGAACTCCGGATTTTCCGACAAAGTTTCCATTCGAAACATGACGCTAACAAAACACGTTTCGCCGAAAACGAGACTTTAATCGCATAAGGGCGACAACGTGCTTCACATTTGAAATCAATAAACCGCATGGTATAGACTGTCAATTGCTAAACCAATTTTGTAACATACGACAGCGCGATACAAACCTGCATAAATCAAAACCAGGATTAGCCATACAATACCGAATAACTTAAGCGTTGAATATTTACCGTCTTTGGACCCACTCCTTGGTGTACTCAACGCGGTGCGATGGTCGAAAAACCCCACGAGTCGCGAGAGGAGAGCGTGAGCTGACGTTAAACTAACCAGTTTCCGTGGCTTTCTCTCATGGAGCTCCCGTCTTTATTGCTGCACTAATTAATAATTAAGAGATTCAAGTGTCGTGCGGTGGTCTGCAGAAGTGGACGGCGGACTCTCTCTCGAGATAATCTGGCTTAAGCGCCACGAGACGGTTATTTATGGCCGAGGTCGCGTTCAATGCTAGGAAAATCATGCAATCATTATTAAGACATCCGAGATACGGCCGTCCGTTTATCAGTTTATTAGCTGTTACAGACCGACTCAACAGCCCAATAAAACACACTGTACACGCATAACATGACCATGCATGTATAATTATATGTATTGTATGCACTCATATACGTACGCTATGTATGTATGTAAGCAAGTATGTATGTATGTATGTGTCTGTGTATTTTTATGTATGTATATGTATGTATGCATGTATGATGTATGCATGTATGTATGTATGTATGTATGTATGTATGTATGTATGTATGTATGTATGTATGTATGTATGTATGTATGTATGTATGTATGTAGGACTGTAGGTATGCAAGCATGCATGTATGAATGTAGGTATGCAAGCATGTAGGTATGTATGTTTGTATGCAGATTTGCATGTATGCACGTGCATATGTATGAATTCATTAATAAATGTATGTGTGGATATACGTGTGTGCATGCAGGTATGTATGAATGTTTGCATGTGTGTGTGTGCATGTAAGTATGCATGTACGGATGTACAGATTTATGTATATATGTATGTATGTATTTATCTGTGTATGTATTGTATATGTCTGTGAAATTGCATATATAATTATATATATAAACTTATATATATATATGCGTAGGAATCAATATACGCACGTGCGTACGCACGCAATATGTAAGCTATGTATTTATGCAAGACATGGACACAGTTATTTTGTATAATTATGTGCATTTACACATATATGGCTTACATACTTGCGTATTAGCACGTACATACGCACGCATAAACAGACAAACGAATGCATACATACAGACAGACATAAACATATATTATAGGCAAATAAGCAGTCATACATATAATACATGCATACATATATGGGCATTCAGTCAGATAAATGACAGATATACA
The DNA here is from genome assembly GCA_020284085.1 of Aporrectodea caliginosa. NCBI lineage: Eukaryota > Metazoa > Annelida > Clitellata > Crassiclitellata > Lumbricidae > Aporrectodea > Aporrectodea caliginosa. The sequence continues at coordinate 853,866 of JACEVL010000006.1, read as the reverse complement.
TACATGCAATGTCATGAATACATGTTGAAAAAAGAGCTGTAATATGCCAAACTAATCTTTGTCGGCGGCAACGGCCTATGTTGTCATAAGCTGCCGTTAAACTGTGGACACACACACAATACATGTTGACTAGGTGTGTTGCTGGCGTCGTACCACTAATGACAACTCCTAGTCAGCAACTGCTGTGGACCAAACGTACGTCACTGAGACGGGACAATTAATGATTCTGAAGAAGAAAGCAGAGTAGCAAACATAATGAAAGAAAACAAAGCTGCAGGGAACCAGTATAATGAGTCAATGACTTTATAGCGCCGTTATCATAAATCACATTTCCTCAATCGAAGGTCGATCAAGTTAAACTACAGTGAAGAATCGTAATCGGTTGGAAAAAGCCTGTTAAAATCCGATAGATAATGGAAGAGATCTGTTCAACTCTAGTAACTTCTAAAGCGCCGGAATTCTCTTCTCATCACTGCATTTATAAAAAGAACCACGCACCGTATTTGCACTGTTGTCTGCAGTGATTGACTTGATTGGCGTTTTCAAGGAAAGCGTGAGGTTGAGTGGAGCCTTGAGTTGCCATCTCTGGCATCCGTCATGATTCGTCCACTAAGGCGTGAATAATGAGACGGTTCGTATGTGACGCGAATCTGAAGACTGCTTACACTATGGCCGACGATTTGCTTCAGGCCATTTAGTCTGCCAATCCCTCCATCTCAAATCTCCTTCACGGCGGGCAGTTCGCGCCCAGATCTTGCATAAAATTAGGCGATACAAAAACTGTTCCGTTACATTACATTTAAGAAGTAAGTAAGTAAGTATGAGTGTTAATACCATATTTTAAAGACATTTAAAGATATATTTTTCTTTATTGGTCCGTTTGTAGGAAGCACACAGAGTCAAAAACATAAAGACATGATTGATAGAATTACAAGTATCAACGATGCTAAAGCATTAATTTAACAGGGTAACTTAATTCTTTAGTTTTGGAAAGATATTTCAAGCCTTGTTTATTTAATTCCGCAAAGGTATTTAAAGCCTTAAGTATTTAATTTTGCAAAGGTATTTAAACCCTTAATTATTTAATTTCGCAAAGGTATGTAAAGCCTTAATTGTTTCATTTCGCAAAGGTATTTAAAGCCTGAATTATTTAATTTTGCAAAGGTATGTAAAGTCACTATGTAAAGCCTTAATTATTTAATTTTGAAAAGGTATTTAAAACCTTAATTATTTAATTCCGCAAAGGTATTTAAAGCCTTAAGTATTTAATTTTGCAAAGGTATTTAAAGCCTTAATTATTTAATTTCGCAAAGGTATGTAAAGCCTTAATTATTTAATTTCGCAAAGGTATTTAAAGCCTGAATTATTTAATTTTGCAAAGGTATTTAAAGCCTGAATTATTTAATTTTGCAAAGGTATTTAAAACCTTAATTATTTAATTTTGCAAAGGTAGTTAAAGCCTTAATTATTTAATTTTGCAAAGGTATTTATTATTTAAAGCCTTAATTATTTAATTTTGCAAAGGTATTTACAGCCCTTGTATGCCTACATGTCGACCTTATGCATAAAACATGGCTCGATTCATCTACTGGACACTGTCTGTCTCTATTCAATACTCTAATTGCAATATGTCTACTAGACATGAGACTACTAGTCATGAGACTTTTTGACTTTTTGAATGATACACTTAATTCATTAATTCATTTAGAAAAATTATATAGCGCCCAATAGAGATTCCAACTGGGAATCACATCCATCACTGATAACAGACAGAGCGGAAGCTCCAGATGAATAATAAATGATAACGAAAAAGTAGAGCGCACGAGTGAATGAGTGAGTGAGCGAGAAAGACAGAAAGAGACAGAGACAGAGAGACAGAGACAGAGAGACAGAGACAGAGAGACAGTCATCCCAATAGATAACGACGTATACTGTTATTGTTATCTGGCGCTTCCACTGCCTGACAGACACCAAGACAGACAGACAGACAGACATATATATATATATATATATATATATATATATATATATACATACAATAGAAAGACTCATACACATATAATATACGCACAGAAGTAACCATCTATATAATTATGTTCGTGCGCTATATCAGGCTATTTAGAGTGAGTGATTATATACCGCCGGTCTGAAGCCTCACAAAGGCGAAATAACGAAGAGGCTATATATGTTACAGGCAATGTGTAAAATCAGGGATTTTGTAAAATGCCTGAAATTTTTAGGCAATTTGTGAAATCCCCAATTCACTCGGGCACTTTACAAAATCCCTGAAAAAACCAGGGATTTTGTAAATTCCCTGAAATCTGATGACGAAAATTTGACAGATTGCCTGAAAGTGACGAAAATTATCGAAGTTTTACAAAATACCTGAAAAAACCAGGGATTTTGTAAAATCCCTTAAATCTGATGATTACAGGCAATGTGTAAAATCAGGGATTTTGTGAAATTTTTTAGGCAATTTGCCGTGACTTGTATATGCCCTTCCCCTTTGGAGCCTAAATAGAGCTTTGAGTTGTCGCGATGGATTGTCAATTAATAATTATAAATAAATAAATAAATAAATTTAATTAACTAAATAAATAAATTTTATTATTTTATTAATTAAATGTATTTATTTAATCAATTAATTAATCAATTAATTTTTTTATTTATTTAATCAATTAATTAATTAATTAAATTTAATAAATAAATAAATAAACAAACAGATAAATACAATAAAATAGATAAACAGATAAATAAATAAATTAAATTATTTAATTAATTAATTTATGCAATCAATAAATTAATTAATTAAATTTAATTAATTTAATTAAATTAATTAAATGATTGATTAATTTAAAATAAATAAATAAATAATTATGTGAATAAATAAATTTAATTATTTAATTCATTTAAATAATTAGATAATTAATAATTTAATTAATTAATTATTTATTTTTATTTATTTTTATTTTATTTTTATTTTAGTTTTAATTTATATATTAAATTTAATTAATTAGCTGATTAAATAAAAAATAAAAATAAAATTAAACTAAATAAATAATTATATGAATAAATAAATTTAATTATTTAATTAATTTAATTAATTAGATAATTATTTATTTTTTATTTTATTTTTTATTTATATATTAAATTTAATTAATTAATTAATTGATTAAATAAATAAATTTAATTATATTTATTTATTTATTTTATTTTATTTATTTATTTATTCTTATTAATTGACCGCGACAACTCAAAGCTCTATTTAGGCTCTTAAGGGGAAAGGGAACAAATAAGTCACGGCCCCGACCACATGACTTGAAACATAGCCGGCGGACATGTCGGACACGCAGCCAAAGGCGCACATGATCAGATTTATGGGATTTTACAAAATCCCTGGTTTTTTATATCCCGGGATTTTATAAAGTGCCCGAGTGAATTGGGGATTTCACAAAATCCCTGATTTGACACATTGCCTGTAATCATCAGATTTAAGGGATTTTACAAAATCCCTGGTTTTTTCAGGTATTTTGTAAAACTTCGATAATTTTCGTCACTTTCAGGCAATCTGTCAAATTTTCATCATCAGATTTCAGGAAATTTACAAAATCCCTGGTTTTTTCAGGGATTTTGTAAAGTGCCCGAGTGAATTGGGGATTTTACAAATTGCCTAAAAATTTCAGGCATTTTACAAAATCCCTGATTTTACACATTGCCTGTAACCATAGAGATGTATAATATATAAAATATATCACTAGAGGGATGATCGGCCATTTTTTTTGAAGCTGTGACCCCGAAGCCACTCCAACGGCCTTGACCCTGTGACCTCTCAAAATGGCGAAACGATCGAAGTTAAATTGTGTAGTGTGTGGATGTAGCAACTTATTAAAGCCAGAAAACAAGGCCGCTGGAATATTATTTAATCGATAAGTTGTTATTTTGTGTCTGTTGTATTTTTTAAGGCGTAAGCTTCGAAAAGAAATTAAAGTCTCGCTTAAGCTTGACTGCGTCCATGAATTTTAACCAATCAAAACGCGTCATTTCAAAATAAATTAACTGCGGAGCTCTCTTTAAGGTGTTATTATATCTATGGTTGTGGGCTTTTTGGCTTCAAAAATTAGCCAATGGATTATACGTTATACGGGCTCTAGCGATGATAATAATATCTCATTGCCTGTAACATATATAGCCTACTAGAGTAGCCTACATAGGTACTGTATAACAAAGTGTATGCGGTTACAGGATTCGTACTTATTGGCTCTACGTACGTATAGACCTTTGTTTATAGGCTAAGCATCGATGGAAACAGATAGTTATTCATGCCGTCGGGTTTGGCTAGGATATGTATGTGAAAACGTATCGCTGCCTAGTGCCTATTCGACACGCACACCGATTGGCAAATGGTTTGGAAGGTTTATCGATTTGCTGCAATGGGATTAGACGTATATACAGTGGATTGGAGTGAGGATGTGGCATGAAAGTCCAAAGACCAATGTGTCGACTTTGACCTCTGACACTCAGATTTAGTGTAAATGGATTGCCATGTGGAAGCGTTTGTAACCTTCTTCGTAATGAGCGACTCATTATATGCAATATATAGAGACGCTTTGGTTTCGGAAAGAGCCATTAAATAATTCTGAATAACGGGGAAACACGGCAACGGTAAAAGATCGCAGCCGTCTTTAATTCGCCCGAGTCTCATTATTCTTCTGCCCATTGTTTCCCTTCATCATTTTCTTTCCTCGTTTCTCCTCGACGTTCCATCCCAGAAACGGTTTTTCTTCTTTTCCTTCTTCCTCTTTGGCTTCTTCACCCCTTGAGGGCAAACGGTTACGGATCGGCATTCGGCACTTCATCAAAGAGCGTTCGGGGTCGAATCCCGATCCCCAATAGAACAAGTGATAATGGAAAGTCATCTTCGACCCGTGCATGCATGCTGGTGCATGTATACAATAGGATTATACTAACTGTTTTGGGAGAGGTTCCCTGCAGTATTCGATTGCTGGAGATATATATCGGCGCCTCAGCTACCAGAACCTTTACGCCAATCATCGTCGATATGACGGCGTCGTTAAATAAACGTATTACACACATACCAGAACCTTTGATCCAATGTCTTAAAATGCTGTTAAAATCGTGTGCATGTATGTATGTGTGAATTGATGAATGTTAATATTGCACATGTATGCGTGTATGCGCACTATGTATGTATGTATGTGTGTATAATAATAATAATAATAATAATAATATCTTTTCTTTAATAAGCGCCTGACAAACGCACTTCGCTGTACATTTACATATTATGCAATTGAAATCTTAACTACTAACAGAACAGACAGCTTGCAATACAATAGTATGTATGTATGTATGACATTGTATGTATGTATGTATGTATGCATGTATGTATGTATGTATGTATGTATTTATGTATGTATGTATGTATGACATTGTATGTATGTTCGCTTAAGTTAAATTCGCTTATCCAAGACTCGACATGAATTCAAAAAAAGGCTACGTAGTTTTCTCGTAGAGGAATAACAATTGCAATTATGAAAAACTATATCATGTATTAAATATTTGTACAATTCAACCGACGCCTGTTTGCACGACGCACTGATCCTCGAGCTAGTTAGTTAAGCTATATTAGATAAGTTTAGTTAAGCTACCTAATTTACTGCCTTGTTTCCTTTATTATGAATGGGGACACTTCTGTCTATATGCCATCTACTGAACCTATGTTGTTGGACGTACTTGGGTGTCTCCAACTAGCGGGATGTCAATCCCTTAGGAGCCGTGCACCCATTGCTCCCGTTAGCAGCTACTCCTCTTTAGTCGCTCGCAATTCAACTGCTATGTGACATTACTGCTCTTATTACAATTACGCTGTTACTGATTATCACAAATGTATTCTTTTGAGTTGTTGTTACCGGTTGCAATAAAAAATATTGATTGATTGATTGATTGATGTATGTATGTATGTATATATGTATGTATGTAGGCTATGTATGCATGCATGTATGTATGTATGTATGCATGCATGCATGCATGCATGTATGTATGTATGTATGCATGCATGCATGCATGTATGTATGTACATTGTACAGGCATGTACATGTATGCAATGCATGTGTGTGCATGCTTGTATGTATTTATGTGTGTATGAAATCATGAAATCACGTATGTGGTTGATTGGTTTAGAATTAACAAATTGTCATTAAACATGAATAAAACCAATTTTATACAATTTAGATCTCATAGAAAACTAATACCCGAAATTACCATCCTGTTACTAATTGATGGTAATATAATCTCGCAAGACTCGCAGGTATCTACCAGTAAATTCTCGGAGTCTATATTGACCAACATCTAAACTGGTCAGAGCATATTAAAATAATATCTATGAAAATTGCAAAAAATGCAGGCATTCTGAATCGATTGGCATCCTACCGACCTCAACAAGTTCTTCTCAACCTCTATTACTCTTTAATATATCCATATCTGGCTTATGGTAATATTGTCTGGGCTTCCAACTATAGGCCTATATGCACTGCTTACATAAAATTAATATTTAGCAAAAAGAGCAGTTAGAATAATAGCTAGGGTCTTGCCTACTGCGCACACTAGTCAGTTCTTTAGTAGATTTAAAATTCTTAGACTTAATCAAATTAATACCAGTCAAATAAGTGAGTTTATGTACAGACATAAGAATAAATTGCTATACCCTCGGTGTTTAATCTAGGCGCCAATCCAAACAAATCATGAATAGCTTTGTAGTGCACGTCTGTTTAAAATTATACTTTAATAAAGCCCGGCTTAAAGGGCCTTATAATATAAATCATGCATCATACTTACCTTACTAGACAAGTAGAATCTTATAGAGGAATATTTGCACGAACTAAATCAAGGTTATTCGCCTTAAGGTCTACAGGGCCATCAGTTTGGAACAATATCCCTGTCAGCACCCGTCACCTGCCTCACTTGAATTTATTTTAAAAATCCATGCGTTCTCTCTTATTAAATGTGTAGGGCCTAATTATTCAAATTGCTGTGTTGCCGTTGCTTAGTTAAGTTTGTTTTGATTTCTGTGTATCATCTTCTTCTAGTTCTCTGTGTATATGAACCGTCATTATCACCACATCATATGGTAATTAGGTAGCCCTAGTTGGTTGGTCCTGTGACCTTTCAGGGCTCTCCGTTTGTTGCCTAAATAACACTAGTGTTGATAGTTGTACATTAAAATTGTGATGGGGAACAAAAAAAACTTTTTGAATTGAATTGAATATATGAATGTATACATTCATTCATTCATTTATTCATGCTTGTACGTATCTATAGAAAGCCTACGGGCAGAGCGGCGCCAATCCAAACAAATCATGAATAGCTTTGTAGTGCACGTCTGTTTAAATGCATACTTTAATAAAGCTCGGCTTAAAGTGCCTTATAATATAAATCATGCATCACTAAGCTACACACTCACGCACACACGCACACACACACACACACACACACACACACACACACGCTTACACTGCTATTAGCGCCGTTGTATTGCAGGCTGTCTGTCCTGTTAGTAGTTAAGATTTAAATTGCATAACATGTAAATGTACAGCGCAGTGCGTTTGTCAGGCGCTTATTAAAGAACAGATATTATTATTATTATTATTATTATTATTATTATTATTATTATTACATACACACACAGTCACACACACAGTCACACACACAAACTCACACCGACGCACACACACGTTTCTCATTCAATTCTTTGGTTGTATATATAAATTTCTGTTTGTTCGTTTGAATGTATTAAGCTTGCCATGTACAGTTCCGTGCGTTTGCTAGTGTTTCTCAATAAAGAACATACTTATACTTACTTATATATATATATATTTGACTGTGTGTATGTGTATATGTATATAAATATGTACACGTACATAGAATGAAATTGCATATATACGTCTATTTAGAAAATATATACATTGTATTACAATTTGTATAAATCTGAGCTTTCGTATAGCGGGTCTTTAGGGAACCTCCAAAAGGTATATATTATTACAAATCCATGTACGTCAGTGAAGAACAAGGCTCTGTAAATCAACTGTTCCCATTCTATTCGTATCATTTTCGTTGATCATGCACCTTGCCCGCCCTCCTCTCATTCCATTCCTCTTTCTTCCCTCATTCCTTCCCCGTCCAGAATTCCCTGAGGGGCGACTCTGCCATGGCATTCCAAGTGGGCCGTAACCGACGGACGCCCATTTCTCCGCTGGGCGGACTGAGCCTTGACCCGCTCCGTGACTCGCTTGACAGAAGGGGGTTGAACCCCGTTGGGATTCGAGAAATATATGGAGGGATACGGCTGCTGCAGCTGAGGCACAGAACGTGATGCGGTCGATTGGCGGATGCCAATATTGGAACCGACCGAAATCAATCAGGCGCGGAGGGATGGCAATTCTGCATCGCATGAAGTTTATCGGTATACAAGGCGTCAATACGACTTAAAACCACCGATACTATTGTTTCGTCCGTAACAATGGCTCTTAATGTAATGTATTACAGAGCGGCAATATCATACAAAATGCCGCAACTTTTATGACACGTCATCCGTTGCGATATATAGGCCATGCAGAGTGAGAGTGTAATGCAGTGGCTTAACGAGGGGTTTCTGCGCCCGAGGGCAAAGTTTAAAGACTGCGCCCATTCATAGACTAATTTTCTAGTCGACTGTTAAACGTTAATATCATAGGAATGTAACCCAGTTTAAGATGCAAGCTAATTTATCTGGCTTTGGCAGACCCATCTATTACTCTGTCAAAATCGAGTTGATCAAAATTCAAAGGCCTCTCCTTCAATGCAGAGAATCGCCAACTACTCAATCGGCTTTGGCTCGATCACCGTGCTTCCTGAATGCATCAAAATCAACTTCAGCCTACTAAAAGTTGATTTTTACTAGTAGCCTGGCATGTATTTCCAGCGATGGAATTATAATTACTTGTGCACTACACAGAGAAGAAAATGCTTTTGACAATGCGCCAGTGACGCCATCAATTAATCAGTTAACAAGTAGGCTAATTTATTGACGAAATGTTTGGGAACATTTTCTTTCTTCTCAATTCTGAACCGACACTATACTATGGCGCGGATTCTTGGTATTCACTATTCTCAGTACCGTAGCGAGGAATGTTCCATGGAACAGGGCGCTATTCAAGAGGGGGTGGCGCAAATTTTGAAATATGATTATATGAAATAGCAATCATAAATGAAATAAATGTAATTAATTGAAATAACAAATAACCGTGTGTTTGTATTAGGCCTATATAATATATTAATAGATAGATACCTGTTCAGGCCAATTTAAAATTGCTATTGACTTGTTTGAAAATATTGATAAAGCGCCGTTCAGAACTGTTACATTACATTGTATACAATGTATCGTAGGCGTATGTCTATATATTTTCATTTGTTTTATCTAGACTATGTTCTCATAATTTGCAGAATTTACGTCGTTATTGGTTAAGTTGATCTTTGGGGAAGGGTGGGGGTGGTGGACGCTAGATATACGCTTGACACACAGGTCACAATTATAGCTTGCTACCAAGTTGTGCTTGTTTTAAATTTAATATATTAAATTATTGAATTTTAATAATACAATTTCTGTCACATAGTACTTTACACTCAAAGCTAATTTTGCGAAGAAGAATAATACAATTTCTGTCTAATAGTACTTTGAGTGTAAAGTACTATGTGACAGAAATTGTATTATTCTTCTTCTTCTGAGAACCAAAAGAAGAAGAAGAATAATACAATTTCTGTCACATCTTTACACTCAAAGCTAATTTTGCGTCCCGTAGTGCTGCGCCCGGGGAGCGGGCGCCCCCTGCCCCTCGTTACGCCACTAGTGTAATGTAGTGAAACACAATGCGAGGCAGAGTAACAAATGATGCATCCTATGCACACGCGTGTATGCCATATATAGGCCAACCACTACATTTAAGATCGGTCCTAGTTCCCAGACGCATCGTAAATCAACCAGGTATCTGATTATCTTTCTCTTACTACAACTATTTTTGATGAACGAGTTTTTCCCTTTTGTGGACCTAGATTCTGTCTCTGTCTCTGTCTCTGTCTCTGTCTATCTCTATCTCTATTCTCTATCTGTCTCTGTCTGTCTGTCTGTCTCTGTCTGTCTGTCTGTCTCTCTCTTTGTCTCTCTCTCTCTCTCTCTCTCTCTCTCTCTCTCTCTCTCTCTCTCTCTCTCTCTCTCTCTCTCTCTCTCTCTCTCTCTCTCTCTCTCTCTCTCTCTCTCTCTCTCTCTCTCAGCATTTGTTTGTTCTGCTCAGTCGCTAATGCCATTTCGATGTGGACTTATATACTTTTTTCAAACTGCTTATCCACTGACTATAATAGAACGAGAATTCGTGACTTGAGGCTTTAATATTCGTAAATATTCGTAAATATTATGGTATTTTAAATCCTCATAAATATTTGTTGATGACGTCACTGTTTCCGTTTTTTACGAACGAATTTAAGACTACTTATTTAAGAATATTTGAAGTGGTTTTGCGTTATTATAATACTTGTTTATATAAGGAGACAGCTCAGTCTTCGCAATTACCTTTAATTGTTTGAACTTTGAGGAACTTTGTGCGTGAAAAGGCGTGAAAATAGCACTGAATTTTGTACAATCAATCCCGCATTTTGAAGAATTAAGAATGAAAAGAAATTTAAAAAATTGATATTCGTTGGCCAGTTTTAATAACTTATTCGTCAATTTCTACAAATCTTAATATTCGTAATATGCGCATACTCGTTCTATGGGCTGACTCTTTCTTGGCGAACTGATCTTCTGGTTAGCCTATTGACCTGGTTAGATCTACGTCTTGGTTTTTTGTTTGTTTGATGCGCCATCGGTTGATGCTTTGTGCATTAGACTCCGGCGCAATAGAAGTTACGAACTACGATTACAATAAAGGCATGCATAATGTGGCATGAAGTGCCATAATGTAACGTGTAACCACCTCTTAGTTAAAATTGTGATGCAGACATATGCATGCCATGTGACTTAATGCGATGTCATTTTGTCGAATGGATTTTCTATGCTCTGCCATTTGATGTAAGCACTGATGTAATCTAAAATAAATCATGCGATTAATGTGATGTGATTTGATGTCTGTGCGTTGATTATTCTTCACGTCGCCTGCTGCATCAGCCTCCTTTGTCTTCGGATGAGATGCGATGCCAGTCTTATCACACTCTCCCTTCCTCTCTTCCTCCTCCCTCATTCCAGTCCTCACTCCCTCTCTCTCTTCTGGATTTTCCTCCCTCCTTCCTCCACCATTATCTCTGCTCCAAATCTCTGGAAATGAATGGCATTCTTTCCGAAAACAGTCTATCCAGAAAATTACCTGGGCTACATGCACATACACAAATATATAATATATATACACGGATTATAGCCGGATGTTTACATATATATATATGTATATATATATACATGTTATGCATGCATGTATGCATATAAATATATATCTATGTAGTTATACTGATAATGACTATCTTGCAAATGCGTGTAAGTTTTACATCATTTACGCACTCTTGTGTGAGAACAAACGCCGCGCATCCATGCATACTACGTGTGCAATGTATGGTACATGGACATCGTGCATTAGAAACACGTATACAAGCCAAAGTACATTGTACAGATCATGATAAATATGAAAATACTGATCATGAATTGTATTCGGGGTCGTCATATCGAGTGAAAATGGTCGTTTATTTCGGATGTTAAATGGGTTTTTAACCTCCATTATAACTATACACACTTTGATTTATTCGTGGTGTCCTGCACTCTAGCCTCTAAATGCTGACCTTATCAGAAGTCTTAGACTTTTTGAGACGTGCTAATGGGATGCCTCCTATAATTTCTATTGTAAATTGCCTCGGAAGTCGGAAATCATCTAAAAGCACAACTATAGATGGCCAACAAATCGATTTCTTGCTAATCGACCTTTCCCTAGATGCCAATTGTCGGGGTTCGATTTCAGTTGCGTTGTTTGGAACTCGATATTTGCTATATAGTCATCTGACCTTTTATGCAAATGGCTTTGTCATTGGTTGATTGCTGTTGTGTTGTCTGTGCCTCAGCTAAAGGAATCGGCGAACCAAGGAACTCGCACGGTGTAAGATGCTCCGAATAGTTGACCAATTATCATAAAATTATCAAAACGAGGCAACCAGATTCCCTTAAAGGAGCTAGATGAATAATTTATAGGCCAAATCGGTGACGACGTTGGCAATGGTGACGATTACTAGTATTACTACGACGAAAAAGATGATTGTTGTGACGATGACGACAACGACGATTAAAACGAAGACGACTACAGTGGTGGTGGTGGTGGCGGTGGTAGTGATTTTGATAGTTGTAGTGTTGGCTATAAAGTGGTAGTGATAGGGATAGCGATAGCGAAAGTGATAACGATAGTGATAGGGCTAGTGATAGTGGTGTTAATGACCGACATGCGACGAGTGCCTTTTTTGCGTACTCCTTGTGCCTCGACGAATAGCCGGACGTGAGTCATCTTCCACCAGTGAAGTACTGCTTGTCGGCAGCGTCATCGTGTGTGCGAACGCTGTCACCTTTCGCGGCTCTCCTCCATCGACACAACTTGGATCAGAGACTCTGAACATCCATGTCCAGGGCTTCTCATTTTGAGGCGATCGATCGATCGATCTCCTTGGTCGATCGCCTAGCAACGGTCTGGTGGATCGATTAATCGATCAGCGCAAATCGAGCGCGATCGATTTACTCAAATAGGAAGCTGGAGCCATTATTTTATTTACCTAATTTACATTACTTTAATTTTTGCTTACTTGCGGCGGCGGTGAATGCGTTCGGAAAGCAGTGTTTCGTGACCTAGGCCCTAATGACTGCTGAGTGATCGCTCCAATTTCGTACAGTATGATTGGTCATAACAACACGGTGGACACCTCCCGCGTAACGTCATTATTTTGTAAGTTCGTAACGTCACTAATTTCGGAAATTATTGAAAGCAACAATGGCGGCGACGGTGCCGAAGTGGAATAATAATGTACAGTTTAGCATGCTTCTGTCATGGAAATTAGGTGACTCGTTCGATGAGGATGTAGTCGAGATAGCCAAGTAGGCAGTAGGCAATAGCATGTTAAAACTTATTACAACTATGAATGATGTGGGACGGATAACAAGCAACGGCGCTCGTTTTCGGTTGCTGGTCCTAGGACTGGAATGGCTGTTGCGCTCCGTCTAGTGAATCGTAATCGTAATCGTAGCCTAAACTCGATATTTCTACAGCGCCCACAAAGCGAAGTCGCGGGAACCAGCTTATTCACAGGCGCTTAAATCATAAAAACAGAATCGATAGGCAGGGGGGGTCAAAATCCAGAGAGAATAGAGTTCACACGTTCACACCATTATTCTTTTCAATAACTTTACGACTGTCTTATTTAGCCGTGGCTGGACACAAACGCTTCTGATCAGTCGATCACCTGGAAGGGGCGCTTGTGAAAACTAATTAATATTACTATCAATAGTAATAATAACGGAACTTAACTGAGATAGGCCTACTAAATTAGTACTAGGCCTATATAATATCACAGCTATCAGTAGACGTTATAACTAGCGTTGGAAGCTTGAGGGGGGCTTAAGGTTAAGCCCCCTCTCCAAACCAGAAGCCACAGCTAAAATGAATCCAGCCCCGGCTCCAACATGGGCTCAGGCTGCCGTACTCGCCATGTTCAGGCTTAAAAGCCCCCAAACGAAAAGTAGTAGTTACGCCACTGAACAGCTGGTACGTGACTAGGGATAGCGATAGCGAAAGTGATAACGATAGTGATAGGGCTAGTGATAGTGGTGTTAATGACCGACATGCGACGAGTGCCTTTTTTGCGTACTCCTTGTGCCTCGACGAATAGCCGGACGTGAGTCATCTTCCACCAGTGAAGTACTGCTTGTCGGCAGCGTCATCGTGTGTGCGAACGCTGTCACCTTTCGCGGCTCTCCTCCATCGACACAACTTGGATCAGAGACTCTGAACATCCATGTCATCTTCAGCTGTCGACGGGAATTCGTTGGTTGGTTCCTCGTGCGTGCGTGGGCCCACCACTGGTGACTCTTTCAGCTTACTTTGCATTGTTTTGCTAACTGATGTATATTTGCATTCGTAATGACTATATTAACATAATAAAATAGCTTGAGCAGAGAGCACCAATGAGTAGACATGTTGAAAGGGCGCTATATAAATGCTCGATTACATAACGCTGAAAGTGAGTTCGTTCTCTAGACAGACGTCCGGCACATTGCAACGAATAGTTGTTAACTTCTGATAAGAAATTTGTCTTCTTAAATGGAGCAGAGTATTTCTCCGGTGGCATTAAACGATCACTTAATTCACAAAGGAAAGAGGATGACAGTCTTCAAGCGTCTTCTCAAGGCTAAGTTTACATCAGTTAACGTCTAACCATGCTGTACTGAAAGTCTATTCTTAGTGCATCTCTAGCTTACAACGAAGCACATTAAGCATCAACAAGTGCGATGATTAAGCAAGTGGTAGAAAGGAGACCAGTGCTTATCTCTTATTAACGATTCCATTGAGCTTTCTTTTATGAATGGCCTCCATTGTCTAATGTCTGAACGTGTTGATATGAATTCTGATCGAGTCTCCGCATGATGAATGCCACTGCAGCTGCCCCTGGGATAGACGACGGCCATAGCCAGAACCATGGAAATTCACGGCCTAATCAGCTTATACGACTCGCTGTTGCCATCGTAAATTTATCTGAACTTTCTCGGACGCTTCAAACGCCTCCTACTTGGCACTTTGAAAGAAAATGACTTCAAGTAGAACAAACACTTTTAACTCATTGACTCTGTCTGTCTCTATGTTTGTTTGTCTCGCTATGTGTACGTCCGTCTGTATTAGTCCATCCGTCCGTCGGCCCGCCCACCTGTCTACCCCGACACGTCCCAAATTTATTTCTTCACCGTCTGCCGTTACCCCCAGCGCAATTATATCACTGCACACATCTTCTCTGCACTTTCCGCAGAGTTCGTGCTCACAGAGTATGTTTAGTACCCCGTGAACCGGTGACCTGCCCTGACCCAGAATCGATCGCATGACCACCCGATCGCTTTTTATTACCGGTGACCTTTCTCCGACACAATACGCTTTAATTTATCGTTTACGTGAGAATAGCCGCCAGATGCAACCAATATCGCAACAGCCCTCCTTCCTTCCTTTCTCCTGTCCTTCGCCAGTCTCCCTCTGTCTGTCTGTCTGTCTGTCTGTCTGTCTGTCTGTATGTATGTATGTCTGTCTGCATGCATGTATGTATGTATGTATGTATGTATGTATGTATGTATGTATGGCGCGGTATGCGTGTTTGTATGTATGTATGTACGTATGTATGTATTTGTGTATGTACGTATGCACAGTGTATGCATGTATGACATTTGCGTATGCATGTATGTATGTATACAAGAATCGTAAGTATGACATGCTTATATGGTAGTATGGCTGCATGCATGCATACATGAATGTGGCGTCTGGATGAATGTCGGCATGTACGTCTGTATTATATATGTCTGCATGTATGTGTGCATACATATATGTGTATATATATTCATACTATATGAATTGTTATCATACTGTTTTGGGTCAGTTTGAAATAATAAACATAGATCATATTATTATTATTATTATTATTTATTATTATGATGATGAGTTTATTACTATTATTATTATTATTATTATTATTATTATTATTATTATTATTATTATTATTATTATTATTATTATTATTATTATTATAATTATTATTATTATTATTATTATTATTATTATTATTATTATTGTTATTGTTATTATTATTATTATTATTATTATTATTATTATTATGCAAGTATTATTTATACATTAATGTAAAAGTAAATATGTATGTATGTATGTATGTATGTATGTATGTATGTACGTGTGTATGTATGTATGAATGTATGTGTATGTATGTATGTATGTATGTATGTATGTATGTATGTATGTATGTATGTATGTATGTATGTCTGCATGTATGTATGTATGTATGTATGTCTGCATGTATGTATGTATGTATACATGTCTGTGTATATGTAAGTATGCGTGTATGTATGAATGCATGTCTGCATTTATGTCTGTATGTATGTCTATTCAGCCGTTTAGTAGTTCTATCAGTCTATTCAATGTCTGTGCATCTACCGAATTCCAAATATCCCGGATATTCCAAATATCGTATAGATGTATGGACATTGTCATCCGTCGTACTCTATTATCCGTCGGCGGAGAGAGCATCTCCTCCTCCTCCTCCACTCCTCCTCCTCCTCCTCCTCCCTCCTCCTCCTCCTCCTCCTCCTGCTCCTCCTCCTCCTCCTCCTCCTCCTCCTCCCTTCCTTCCTCCTTCAGGCTGCCTGCTGTCCAGCCATTCATCTTCTCCTTTGTCATCAATCCAGTCGTACACTTGCGGTTGGACAGCCTTCCTCTCTGTGCAGACATCGATACCCGCTTTCTTCGATCTATACCC
>JACEVL010000006.1:822279-832279 GCA_020284085.1 Aporrectodea caliginosa | reverse complement strand
AGCAGAGGAGAGCGGCGGAGCAGAACAGAGGCAGGGGGGGAGGAGCGGAGCGGAGCAGGCAGAGCAGAGCGAGCAGAGCGGAGCGGGCAGGCGGGCAGGCAGAGCAGAGCAGAGCGGGCAGAGGAGGAGCAGAGCGGAGCAGACCCAAAAACCGTCACACTACACAATTGATAACGCCAACATGAAGACTCATGTAGATTTTTAATGATGACAACGAATCGATTGACGGAGATAACCAAAATATTTAATATTAATACGAGGGGCGTGGCTGGCCTAATTACATAATAATTTATTACGCCCTACGCTGCGGTCCCGCAGGATGCCAGCCGGAATAAAACAGCTGCTGTTCTTTGGGCGCGCGAGTTCAGCTGGGTACTTTTGTGGCTAGCAGTGGCAGGCTCCACTTCGGACCCTAAAAACATCGTTTATTACAGGCTAATAACCGTCTGCGATCTATGTGGACCTCGAACATGATTTATTATAATTATCCTCTCTTCGCTGATAATCGTTTGAATGGAGCATCTGGCTTGTTTGGCCAATTGCCAACCTCTGCTCTCGTTTCGGCTGAGCCCCTACAGGCCCTCGTCCAGTTGATATGGTAACGACGTAAAACCACCTTATTGGCGTTGTAGCTACATGTAGCCTACGTTCTATTTTCGTGACCTAGCAGTCGTATCACGAATCTCACCTAATAATTAACTGAAAAATGAGCAAGGTAGAAGCCATACGTTCGTTCTAGTAAGACGAGTAGGCTACATTTACTTGTGCGAGCAGGCCTACACAAGCATGAAGCTACACGGCCATCTACTCAACTACGGTATAGAATATTGTATTCCAAACTTTGACAGATGCCTTTTTAAATTATCAGTCTGCTGCACTTGGTGTCTGTAACAACATATTTCTTCCCAATCGGCAGGTGGCGGCAGTGGCTATTTACTGCAGGTTTCTGCGCTATCGTGGTTCTATATCGACAGCCTCGAAGTTTGCTAAATATCTTGAAACGTTGTCTGTCTGTCTGTCTTTCTGTCTGTCTCTGTCTCATTCCATCCTATGGCTTTCTCTTTGTGTGTCTCGCGCTCTCCAGGCGCTGTGTGCGTGTGTGTGTGTGCGTGCGTGCGTGTGTGTGTGTGTGTGTGCGTGCGTGTGCGTGCGTGTGTGTGTGTGTGTGTGTGTGTGTGTGTGTGTGTGTGTGTGTGTGTGTGTGTGTGTGTGTGTGTGTGTGTGTAGCTCTGTGTATGTGTGTAGCTGTGTCTGTGTGTATGTGAGTGTATGTGAGTGTGTGTGTAGCTGTGTGTGTATGTAGCTGTGTCTGTGTGTTTATATGTGCAAGTGCGTTTATATGTATGTGTTTTTCTTACATGGTGCTGATAACCGACCGGTCAACTGCGGAGGTTAACATGATAAAAATTGCCTGATAGCCTAAGTTGATCGTTGCTTTCGTTTGCGTGAACTTATTTCAGACCGCATCTTTCGCCTCAGTTGGCAACGGATCGATTGAGCCAAGGACCATTGCTACCACTCTCCATTTTCTGAAATCCCAAGATCTCGCCAGAAAAATCCCAAGATTGGCCAGAGTGTACCAAAAAATCCCAAGTAACTGAAAGGAAAAAGTGGTGATGAAAATAATATGAAATGTGTTTTAACGATCACAATTATTCAGTAAAATGCCGAGCTAAGATCTGGCAGAGAAAAAACCGGAGCATAACATTGAATTAACAAATTGTAATGTTTACAAATTACAGTATTAATAAACATCTTTCATACAGATCCACTGAGTGAGTCTCTTCGAATCTGATTCGCTGTCACTGTTGGAAAGTCTGGTAAAAACTAGTCTGTAGACCATGAAAAATCCAAAGATTGCTATGCAAAATCCCCAAATCCGAAGTCGAGCCCCCAAATCCCAAGATTTTGGGAAAAGTCCCAAGGAGTGGTAGCACTGCCATAACGAGTAAACAGCGATGACGTAATGCGACACTCAGTCAATTGACCGATCGACCTTGTCTATCTACCGTTACGCAGCATAGGCGTCTAGTCTACGTTGTTATGAAACGGTTGTATCGTTTCGTATCTGAGAATTTATTACGCGCCTCTTAGGCTACAAGCTATTCAGAGGCGCTCAATGCGTGACAGCCACAGGGAAATAACTTAAATAAGAAGGGGGGGTCCATAGAGTAGTGGTAACATCACTAGCCGTGACTAGCGTGAAGAGCAGTAGGTAGCGGGATCGCTTCCCGCAACCCTCAAAATAAGGTCCACTCAGCCCATTCATTCGCGAGATGGCGCGTTGGTAAAATGAGATGTAGGACGTGATGGTCGCCTTGCATGGCTGCCCGCTGCCGTATACACTATATAGTTAAATTCGACTCCTGAACTTGTAGTTCATACTGATTTGTAATCATCCGGCGTTGTGTCAGTTTGAAATTATACGAATATTATTATTATTATTATTATTATTATTATTAATAATTATTATTCATGCAGCGGAGGGAAGAAGGAGGAACCCCAACCAAAATCTTCTATACGGAATTGAGTGGACGAGGTAATTCAAGATGAAATATTGTAGGCTACTCCTGCAGTGCAGTAGTATTTTTTGATCGAAGAACCTAGCAGAGCAGCTTTGGTTGATTTTCTTCTTTCAATCTCATTTCATGAATAGGCTAACATGCACGCACGCGCGCGCACACGCACACACATACACACACACACACACAAACATACACACACAAACACACACAAACACCCGCACACACTCGTAATTATGCGTATTATTATTATTGGGGCGCGGTGGTGTATAGGGTATGTTCGGTGCCTTGCAGCCGTAGGGTTGCGGGTTTGAACCCACCTCAAGCCGCCATGAAGGGGCGCTATAACAAGTGCTCACACATACATTATATTCGAAGGTTTAACAGTCGCGTAACGACATCAAAGGTCATTACCCTTGACGACAATTTTTAAATGTTAAACTTCCCTATTCTGAAGTCTTACTTGACCTTAAAATCAGGCTACTTAACATCGTTTATTTAACGACGCCGTCATAAAATAAACGATAATTACCGTTAAATATGACGAATACACGATGAATAAGATTCCGCAGCGTATCGTGGGAAATAAAATAATGACCTTAAAAGTCCAAAAAGCGTCTATAAATACTTAGAGTCATTCAAACTAACGGTGTAACCATTAGTTAGTTATATAAATAGTTCTAAAAACTTAGAAGGTGATATAATGCCATAACGGATACGTGTAATAATTGTTGATAAAAAATGCAATTTATCCAAGAACTTTAACGCCAAAAGAAAACCAGAAAGATACGTGTGATCGCTTTTAATGATCGGCTTTAGGTTACGTAGTCAATATATTCGACATATATTTGACAGTTTTGTAGTAGATGGAGAGGAAATAGAAACGGTAACTAGCTTCACGTTTTTGGGATCAGTAATAGAAAAAGAGGGAAAGTGTGATATGGAAATAAATCGTAGAGTAGCGATAGGAAAAACTGCAATGAATGGTCTGGAAAAAATATGGAAGGACAAACATGTGAGTATAGACACGAAAAAAAGATTGGTGAAGGCTCTGATCATACCAACAGTAACATACGGCAGTGAGACATGGACAATGACCAAGAAAATGAAAAAAAGATTAACGCATGCGAAATGTGGATATGGAGGAAGATGCAGAGAATATCATGGAAAGAGAAAAGGACCAACGATTGGGTGCGCATGAGTATCGGAATTGAGAATGAAGAGACACTACAACAAACAGTGCTAAGAGCAAAGTTGAGGTTCTTTGGTCATGTCATGCGATCAGATGGATTGGAAAAGGAAATGATGTTAGCATATGGAGAGGGAAGGAGAAAACAAGGACGACCAAGGAAAAAGTGGATGGACGAGATACATGAAACAACTGGAATGAATTTGGCAGAACTGAGAGATGCGACGGCGGACAGAAGGAAATGGAGAGGCTTGATCATGAAGGTCGCTAGAGTTCCAGGAACTGACAGCACAAGGTAACAAGGTAAGTCAATATATTCACCAGATGGCGCCTGTGATACGTTCCCAAGCGAATACACGATTAATACGATGCCGCAGCGTGTCGTCGAAAATAAGTAGGGTAAAATCGGGTAATTTCGGCACCTTAAGCAATTTCTTGAATATTTAAAATGTTATCACATAGGTCTATGTAAGATCCACTGGAGTTTCCATAGTTTGCTACAACCCTCTGCTATGAAAAAGACACAATTACCAAATGCTCTAAGGTTTGGCGACATCTGAAACTTCAATTGGGTTTATTATGGCTGATGTATCTTCTATCTAATCTGGAAACTTCTATAGCGTCATTAACGAGTATACAGTTCCTATGCATAACGAAGCAAGTGTTCTAGCGCCTTTTCTGTTAAGACGGCCATCATCATCATCATCATCATCATCATCATCATCATCATCATCATCATCATCATCATCATCATCATCATCATCGCCGTCGTCATCGGCCGCAGCAGCAGCAGCGGCAGATGGACTTCCGCTTGAAGGTTTTCACTTAATCCGATAAATCATGGATGAATGCATCCAGGTGCCTCCTCCTCTTCCCCTTCCCCTTCATCCTCCAATCCCCTTTCCTTCCTTCTCCATCCTCATTTTCCTCCCCTTTGTTTATCGTCATCTATTCTCATCCATCTTCCACCTCCTCCTCCATCTTCTTCCTCCTTCCTCCTCCTCTATCCTCTTGCTTTTCTTCTTCCTTTTCTTCTCCACGGAGGCGACTAACCTTCTCCTCGTCGTCCTCATCCTACATTATCCTCCTCGTATTTCTCATCCAACCATCTCCTCCTCCTCCTCCTCTACCTTCATCCTCCGTCTGTCTCCATCCTCCTCCTCATCTTCCTCCCCTCTACCTTCTTCCTCCTTCTCATCCTCCTCTTCCTCTTCTTCCTCCTCTTCCTCCTTCACATCCTCCTCATCCTCATCTTCCTCCTCCTCCTCTACCTTCTTCCTCCGTCTGTCTCCATCCTCCTCGTCGCCTGGCTTAAGACGGCGCCCGGCGACAGTGTGGGCCAAAAACGACGCCGCCCGAGGCTATTTGGATGCCGCCACTGAAGGGACGAGATTAATACGACGCGCCATGTAAGAGACCTGGTTGCCATAGCAATTAATCCTCTAGCGGTTCACACGAATAATGCACGCCAACACAACACAGGCTTGTATACACATATGCATATAAAAATTTATGTATTACAGCATGTATATATATGTATGTATATAAAATAAATACATTGTGCATATAACAGATGAATACAATGACTAACACGCACACACGCACGTACGCACCTTCACACACGCACACGCATACACTCACACACAAACACACGCAAACACACACACACAAACACAAAATGTCATACATATATATATATATACACACACACACACACACACACACACACACACACACACACACACACACACACACACACACACACACACACACACACACACTGAACCCGAAGCTTCTCTTTCCTTTTTTATATCCGCTTTCGAAACTTCTCTTCAATTTAGGTCAATTTGTACACGGATAATTATTATTTCTGCAATTACGCTGCAGTAATAATAACAGTAATTTGTAACCTCTATTAATTTGCTAGATAAAATTAGATTTCAACAAATTGTATTACAAGCTAGACTGACCCTCAAGAACATTGCTTGATGGCAGCATCCAACTGAACGATACCACTTATTGTATACGTCACTGAATTCTTAAATATTATTATTATTATTATTATTATTATTATTATTATTATTATTATTATTATTATTATTATTATTATTATTATTATTATTATTATTATTATTATTATTATTCTTATTATTATTATTATTATTATTATTATTATTATTATTATTATTATTATTATTATTATTATTTTTATTAAACTGTCATTTATAGCGCGCATAAACAAAATGGAAATCTTGCACGAAAGCGCGTAACAGAGAAAAAAAATTAAGAAAAATATGTCTGTGCTGGTCTCATGATGTTAAATGTCGTTTTGTGCAGACCATTTTGTCGGCTGGATAGGCCAACATGAGCCTATGCGGGGGTCGTCTGTTAGTCTGCAAGACGGCGACATAAATAAGTTAGTAGTCCTAACTATTGCTTTATCGGTGACAATCCGTGCTTTGTGCAATTTGCAAGGCATAAACATAGCGCAGACTTTATCCGGTTTAATGTTAGGAGACTTGGGAGGTTTTTGGGATGCATCACCTTGCAAAAGACGTATTCGTGGCAATTGTGGTCTTAAACGCTACAGTCGATCCGCCGACCGTGTACAGTTTTTTTCAGAAATGAGGCCCCTGGCAATGCCCTAAGCCACGGTTTGTTTGGCTTATGCGTAAATCCGGCACTCAGTCTGAGTGAGACATCAGGACGCATACAAAGACAAAAGGAACAGGAGAGACAACGACAGGCGCAGACATAGACATAGACGAAAGTGTGGTGTACACTGTACAGCGTAAAACCTAGGAGAAGACTAAACTCTTTAAGATTGCAATCTTTGCACGGTTTTTTCTTTGTTAACATATCTTCTCATTGTTATTGTAATTACGGTTTTTTTCTTTGTTAATATATCTTCTCATTGTTATTGTTATTACGGTTTTTTCTTTGTTAACATATCTTCTCATTGTTATTGTAATTACGGTTTTTTCTTTGTACATAATTATCTTCTCATTGTTATTGTTATTACGGTTTTTTCTTTGTTAGCATATCTTCTCATTGTTATTGTAATTACGGTTTTTTCTTTGTTAACATATCTTCTCATTGTTATTGTAATTACGGTTTTTTCTTTGTTAACATATCTTCTCATTGTTATTGTAATTACGGTTTTTTTCTTTGTACATAATTATCTTCTCGTTGTTATACGGTTTTTTAAATGTAACTCTTCAAGAGGCGCATTATTTGGCTCATCAGAGGCGTAACTATCGTACGTACATTATGCTATCGATAAGCAGCGAACTTTGGAGAAGTGTCAGATTTTACTGTCTACTGATATGTGAAATAAATAGAGTTTAAGCCTATCAGTTAACTGTCTATTTAGTTACTTAAATTCTCGTGTTCGTTACAAAACCTTAATTTGTATATGACATACATAAAATGTTCTTTCCAATCCAACAGTTCTTTCCTTTGCTCCTTCTCTCTTCCTCTGCCTGTCTCCATCCTGAATCTCCATCTCTTCCATTTCCCGCTTCTACTACTGCTGTTGTTGGGCTGCTTAAGCGAGAGCGACATGTATGCGGGTTCGACTTTATAGCCACAAGAAGCGATGGTGGCACAATTAAAGCAGCAATCTCATTCATATGCCGCTAACCAGTCACCACTCCCTGCTTCTCTGTCTCCCTGCCTCGTTGCCTCACTCCTACCGTTCCTCCGTCTGCCCCTCCGACCGCGTCTCCCTCCCTTCTTCCATCCATCCATCAGTCCATCCATCCACCTATCAGCAGTGCCAGCGATCCAGCGTTTTCATCTAGTACTGCCTTTAAGCATTTAATCCTCGTTCTCGTCGCAATTCGTCATCCTCAATCATTCCACTTCTCTTTCTCATTCTACACCTTATTCTCTATTCCCCTCTCTCTTCTCTGTCATTCTTCCTCCTCCTCCTCCTCTTCCTCCTCCTCCTTCCTTCTCTTCTTCTTCTTCTTCGTCCTCCTCCTCTACTTCTTCTTCCTCCTCCTCTTTCCTTCTCTTCCCCCCTCTTCCTCTTCCTCCTCCTCTTCTTCTTCTTCCTCCTCTTCTTCTTCCTCCTCGTCTTCCTCCTCCTCTTCTTCCTCCTCCTCTTCTTCCTCCTCCTCCTCCTCTTCTTTCTCCTCCACCTCTTCTTCTTCTTCTTCTTCCTCCTCCTCCTTCCTCCTCCTCCTCTTCTGCCTTCTTCTCCTCTTCTTCCTCCTCCTCCTTACTCCTCCTCCTCCTCCTCCACCTCTTCTTCTTCCTCCTCCTCCACTTCCTCTCCTCCTCCTCCTCCTCTTCTTCTTCCTCCTCCTCCTTTTCTTCCTCCTCTTCCTTCTCCTCTTCTTCTTCCTCCTCCTCCTTTTCTTCCTCCTCTTCTTCTTCTTCTTCCTTCCTCCTTCCTCCTCCTCCGCCTCCATCCTCCTCCTCTTCTTCCTCCTCTTCTTCCTCCTCGTCCACCTCTTCTTCTTCTTTCTCCTCCTCTCTCCTCCTCCACCTCTTCTTCTTCCTCCTTCCTCCTCCTCCTTCCTCCTCCCCTCCCTCCTGCCGCTGTTAGATCTCCTACGTTGACCGATTCTGCCCTCGACTGTCATCAATCACTCAACTTCGAGATTTTCGAAATCGATTTGCTCGAAAACTGACGCTTTGCCCTTTACACTAAGGTCACGACGTTGCTCTGGGATTCGTGGTGGTCGCGACGATAATGGTGGTCGTGCATGGTGTGGTGTCTGTGTTGGTGGTGTGTGGGGATGGTGCCATTGGTGTTGGTAGTGATATTACTGGTAGCAATGGTGTTAAAGATGGCAGCGGTGACGATGGCGGTGGTGGTGGTGATAGTGGAATGGCGAAGCATCGACTGCATTCTGGTATGGTGGTTGTATGGTTGTATACTGGGGTGATACGTGTTTCTGTTTCTCCGCCCCAAATCTACGTTCGTTCGTTGGGTGATGACAATGTAAGTCAGGACCATTGGTCACCGAGGTCGAGACCCTTTGGCGGCCATGCTTTGTAGGCTGCTATTAGCGCTGTGTATTGCAGGCTGTCTGTTCTGTTAATAGTTAAGATTTATGCCTTCTGTCATTTGTCACTTTTGTGTTCTTGTGAATTGTTTCAATTGCATTACTGTACACTGTAACCGGTTGCGTTTGTCAACCGGGTTGTTTCAATAAAGAATATTATTATTATTATCATCATCATCATCATCATCATCATCATCATCATCATCATCATCATCATCATCATCATCATCATCATCATCATCATCATCATCATCATCATCATCATCATCATCATCATCAAACCTGAAAGATTGTCAGGATTATCGTTGAGTCTGACCAACTGGTCAGTCGTCTGCACGTTCACAGTAGATACTGTGGCGATTCCAATGCCTTTGTGATTAAACTATACGTCTTAATTGATACGATGAGACACGTGGCTCTAATCTACAGACCGACAAGCGACGAGTGCCTTTTCTCCGTACTCCTTGTGCCTCGACGGCTACCCCGACGTGCGTCATATACCACTAGTGATGGACTGCTCGTCAACAGCGTCATCGTGTTTGCGAACGCTGTCACCTGTCGCCGCACTACCCAATCCACGCAACTTGACCCAGAGACGCTGATGTTCTGAGCATCCATATACCATCTTCAGCTGTCGACGAGAATCCGTTGGTTGGTTCCACGCGTGTGCGTGGGTCCGCCTGTGGTGACTCTTCTAACTTGCTGTACATTGTTTTTGCTAACTGATGTAATATACTCGTTTTTAATGACATTTAACAATACTATAGGCTAGCGCATAGAGCGCCTCTGAGTAGATATCTTTAAAGGGGCGCTATATAAATGTTCAATTATATTACATTGCAACAGAAAATATATATTTTGAAGGGGTGCTATATAAATATTCAGTTGCATTGCATTTCAGAAGAAAAAATT
Source organism: Aporrectodea caliginosa (assembly GCA_020284085.1). Taxonomy (NCBI): domain Eukaryota; kingdom Metazoa; phylum Annelida; class Clitellata; order Crassiclitellata; family Lumbricidae; genus Aporrectodea; species Aporrectodea caliginosa. The sequence continues at coordinate 822,638 of JACEVL010000006.1, read as the reverse complement.
TCAAGATTGTTTGACTTTACTTTAGTAACTGCTAACGCTACGTTACGCTACGTTCAGATCAATGTTCCGAAGTCTGGTCGTTTGATAGCTTTTGGAAGACGAGACCAATGGGCAACAGAAAAACAGTGAGAATTTAACGATCAATCTGCCTTTTGTCATTTCGGCCACCCTTTATGCGCACATTGTAAAGGGGCCCTGACCACCGTTTATGGTCAACTGGTTGTCCACCAGATGCTGACCGCGTCCAGCCATGGCGATCAAAATAGAATCTTATATTCCGACGCGTATACAATGGACCTTGGTGGAGTCATTGTCAGATGCGATTGTCTGCAACGCCTCAAGCAGCACCGAGCGAGTCA